>OZ008341.1:16751592-17119323 GCA_963931975.1 Cataclysta lemnata | reverse complement strand
GCTTTTATGGCTATTGCAATAAGATCTAAAATATTTACTTTTGACGGAACTTGTTTTCGTGGGAGTTTATTACTAATGTGTGCGTGTGTCGTAGTGTATCGATGCATAAGCGCGTAGGCTGCCGAAATGCCGGCTTGATGCCGGCTTGTAGGCAAACTTTAGGTACTATTTCGCGTTGCGTGCGCCTGACAAGACTACGCTTGTCTGTGTGCGTGCAGGCGCTGTATAGCAGGCGTCCATAACTCGATATTTAGCGAGTTAGTTGAAGGAATCTAGAGAGCGGGAGCGAATTGTATGTACCTGTGTTGCATATTGTTTCGCGCGCGTTTAATACTGTTATGATAAGATTATATTGATGGATTTTTTGTTTGCTTATAAAATGGTATTGTACTTGAATTATGGTAATGATTTTTTTATGCTCGCTCGTTTGGTACGGCTGTTGGGAATCGGGTTATATGGACGCTCCGCCACTGGTGGACATTACCTGTCAGAATTTGTATGGAAAAAAGTCAATTTTGACAATACTTAAGTGTTAAGCAGGACTCAAAATTTGAGTAGCGTTTCTGTATTCGAGGGTTATTCAATTCTGGCTTTTCAAAAAAAAATTCAATGATTTTTAACTGCTCAACGCGATAAATGGCTATATCATATCGTGTTTCAGTGGTCATGCTAGCCGGGAAGGGCGTCTAGTCATAGTGGCAAACCATACAACGTTTCAATCGAACCCCACTACACGGCACGTCTGAGTGGAAGTCCGCACCTTTGGAGGCACCCTTATTGGCCTGTGTTCACACGGCATTGTACGGCACATTTTATTGCCGGATGAATCTTACTAAGGATAAATCAGTGGTTAGGAATGGGCAGTAGCGTTCCTCTTATACCACCTAGGCTAGCAATGTACTGCGACTTTTGTGCCCGATAAATGGCAATAGGCTCGCCACCTTTTTACATGAGACTTGACATATTTGGCAAAACGTGGGTGCTAGTTCACCTCTGCCTACCCCTTCGGGGATATAGGCGTGATTTATGCATGTATGTATGTATGTAAGATGATTTGCGACTTTGAAAAATGGGTACTAGGTATTTACAAATACCTAATACAAATTTTGGCCGTGTGGTGACGGCAGAGTAGAATACAATTGTCACCACCCCAAATCTCTCCCGTGGGTGTCGTACAAGGCAACTAAGGATAAATCAGTGATGAGGGATGGGCAGCAGCGTTCCTCTTATACCACCTAGCAATAGCAATTTACTGCGACTTTTGTGCCCGATAAATGGCAATAGGCTCGCCACCTATTACATGGGACCTAACATAATTGGCGAAACGTGGGTGCTAGTTCACCTCTGCCTACCCCTTCGGGGATATAGGCGTGATTTATGTATGTATGTAATATAAATTTTTACACACGGCGAATAAACCGTGTGTGTACAGTCAACGGCACTTCAGACTACCCAAAACTGTCAAATTTCTTCAATCGATTGTCAACCTTAACTTAATATTACTAACTGCCGCACTCAGAGACGTCAAATAACGTTAATGAGTACTAAACGTCAAAAAATGACAATTCAAAACTAGTCGCTATTCTTGCCGGGTCTATGGTCTAGATTTGAATGAAAATTTTTGACATTAAATACTCATCAAAGTTAATTGACGTCTCTGAGTGCGGCAGTTACTTAATAATAAAGCACAAAATCGATTGAGCAATTTTGCCATTTTGTGGTAGTCTGACGTGCTGTCGACTGTGCAAGAGGCCTTAGCCGCAGTTAACCCTCGGCGGTCGTACAGGGCAGCCCGTTCGCGTGCGCGGCGCGCGTTCGCCGCGAGCACTCGGGCCAGTTCCACTGCTGCGCGTTCTGCTCGTCGGGCGGACGGCGCGACGCCGCGTGCGGCTGCGGGGCCCACATGCCCGGCGGGTACAGCGGTAACCGCACACTTTTTCTTATTAAAAATCAGGCAATTATTGTGTTACGACTATTGTGAGCGTGTGGAGCTCGCTAGCGCAGTGGCACAGCGCGCTTGGCCCGTAATTGCGAAAACTAAGCAATTTCGCTAAGGCCGGTCGTTGGATATGTTGAGAATGGATGGAGAAATATATGGATAATATTGCATAGACTTTACTATTTAAATAAAATATTCGAGCTTGATAATAAGAAAAGACTTTCATTTATTTCGTAGCATTTTTCAGACAGAACAAGAAACAATTAAAAAAACACTGACAACCCAAATCAAAGCATATTGTCTATTATAAACACCGAAGAGTTCTTAACAGGATGGGTGACCAAAAATTTATTATCACGAGTTCCTCCGTGCTTCGGAAGGCAAGCGGGTACATCGGTAACCACCACAGATATATCAATATAAATCTGTGGTAACCACACATTTTTTCTTATTTTTTTTTTCTTATCAAAAATCTGTCAATTGTGGTACGACAATTGTGATAAGAAGGCCAACCCATCTGGTTGAGGGTTCCAGGTGAAGCTTGATTCCATTTCAGGTATTCGATTTTAATTTTAACATTATATAAATGTTAGAAAAATTAGTACAAAAATTTTGGTAGTTAGAAAAAGAATTTCTTGTGAAAAAGTGTCTTGGGTGGCCGAGCGGTCAGGCACCTGCCCGGATAGCAGCAGACGCGGGTTCGATTCCCGGCCTCAAGATCATAATTTTTCGAAATTCTTTTTCTAACTACCAAAATCTTTGTCCATTTTAGGTCCTTATCGATCGTCATTTACCATCAGGTGAGATGAAGGGCGAGAGCTTCCCTGTCTAACAAAAAAAATCCAAACATACCATCTTCTTATTTCTACTCTTCATCTCTTTTTATTCTTAATGAAAAATTACAGTCTTGAATTCAAGAATCGAACCGGTGTGCTCTGCAATCCGGGCAGATGCTTATACCTACACTCAGCTGAGACAAAAACTGTAGCCGTTGGTGCCGGCTGCATGTGCAGTCGTTAAGACCCACCAACCCGCACTGGGCCATTCTCCCTATATTCTTCCATCCATAGGGAAGGCCTGTGCCCCGCAGTGGGCTCGTTAAAGGCTGGTGATGATGATGATGATGACCTAAATTGCAGGGTGCGGCCACGGCCATGCTGGCTGGCCGGGTGGCCGGCACTGGTCGTGCTGTGGCAGCACGCAGCGTCGGGGCGCGTGCACCAAACCCACCAGGCCCACCACGCACTTGTACCAGTTCTCTCTCTGAAGCTACTACAAATAAACTGTGGGTGGAGACATTTTTTGACTGTTTCATTTGCTTGCCAACACGTTTTAGTACATTTATTACCAAAGGCGGTAAAACAAAGAAGTCTCAGATCGTAACTATTTGACGTTTAATATGCGATCTGAATCTGAGGCATTTTTACACCGCTTGAGGTAAGTATAAAATATTATTTGAATTTTACAAATAAAAATGTTAAAAAAAAATATTACGAACAAAAGTAGGTCAAGAAAAGTTTTTTTCTTTGTATTATTTGATTTTATTTTTAACATTATGTATTATGTAATAAATGTTTGGATCAAATTGAGGGCCGGTTTCGTCGAATGATCAATCTGATCAGCTGAAAGGTCTCGAGTTCGAATCCTGGTAGGGGCAAACGTTTGTGGTGGCCACAAACATATGTTCTTGAGTCATGTTTTGTTGTTAGTGATCAAGGCAGTAGTGTTGTTTATTATCATAATCGGTGTTTTCCTAAGCCAACTTCATCATACTATGTTATAGAAGATATTGAATAAAAACATCATCTAGATTAAAAATAAACTTTTATTATTGCTCCGCGTTCAAAATTACAATAGTTTCTTGATATCCATAAAAATCCTATAAAAGGGACCTCCAGTACCATGATTAACAATAAAATTATTATCATCATTATTATAAAATTGTAGTAATCTTGATCCCAAATTGTTGTTTTTTTACATCAAAAGGTAACATAGATATTCACTAAACTCAAAAATCGACATTGGAAGAAATAATTTAGATTAAGATAAGATAATAATTAAGATTCCTTATACGAAACTACATTGAATTAACGAATGAATTTAAAAATTATCACAGACAAATATCACATCTGCAAATGTTTATTAAGCGATTTGTTAAATTAATACATATATTAGAGGATCCCTTAATGTAGTAAATGAAATTTACATTAACAATAAACCATTACTATACAATACATATTATAAAGGGGATAATAGGGTTATAAGACCCACCCACAAAATCGTATCACACCTTTTACAATTCGACAAGTACTTATTTAAGTTATACAAGTGCTTATCTAAGCATTTAAATTAGACACACATACAACGGCAATGTACATTGCATACGGTGTTGCTTTTCTAGATATATAAGAATATCCCCGTCATCTATACTTAAATAAAGTGATCAGATTTAGCAAGTAGTTCATTTAACCTCACTTTCCCTATTACTTAAAGAAGAGCAGATGACTTAAAGCTACTACTAAAAAACTACTCGTGGCTCAACTGTGAAGTGGATTATTCAATCTTGACACATTGAATACTAGATTATTGAAAAGGTGTTAAATAGATAGCGGATTTGTCTTTTTTATATTTTAAAACATTGATTAGTACGAATAGTTGATGCCACGAAGTTATAAATCTATTGTCCACGATCACAAAATTCAAGTCATCGTTGACGTCACGTCTATCCACCAATCACGTAGCAGATTAACTGTCTAAATTTGTGCAACGTGATTGGCTGGGACGCGTGACGTCATCGATTGCTAGTCATTTTTTTATTGCGGATTTACTATGCATGCCCAAACAGAGCTTTTAGAAGTAATAAATCCGCTGCATTACGTCAGGACAGTCTTTTAGGGCGAGTATGTATAGTCGGCCCCATGTTGGGGGCCAAAATTTTAACGACAGCATTCTAGTCGAATGCTTCCTTATTATAGGACGAATCTTTACTAACTCATTTCCACTTTTTTGATGGATGTTATTTGTATAACAATATTATTCTTCACATAGCTACCTACTAATATTCTTTAAAATAATTCATATAATTATACTATATTATTATCCAATTTCCTTCCTCTTCATTTATGATTTGAAAATATAAAGGTAACATTATTAAATATTACGACAGATGAACAGAATTGATAATATTCCAAACAAACTTATCAGTCTAGAAAACTCTCAATCTTCTATTTAGAAGTATAATGACACTTCTAAATAGAAGATTGAGAATCATTTAAAAATAAATAAATAAACATGCTACAATTAGGATTTTACAAACATTTCAATTAAATTAAACGCCTATGTCTCTAGTGGTCAATATCAGACGTATAAATTTATTGCTAAAAAAAGATAAAAATATATTTGATGTTCCGTTTTTATTTTTCCATAATTGTACGATTTTAACTATAATATTTCAAACTTTGCCTAAATGTCTCGACTTTCTCTAGTTCGTGACAAGTCTCAACGCTCAACACTTACTTAAATTAGAGGGTAGTTTTATTTTCAATGCATGCATTCATACGTTTTGGTTACTTTACAAATAGTTACTCCAATCTAATTTGAACCTTAACAACAGACAATAAAATTTGACCTTGACAAAAAAATTTGCCCGTGTAAGAGCCACTTTAGGGTGCTTTTCGACCAGACCTATGCGAGGAACGAGTTTGAGAACAACCAATAGAATCCACTCCATTTTCAAGTAGAGTGATTTTATTGGTTCTCCTCAAACATTCCTACACAGCTCTGGTGAAAAATCAGCCTTAGACGCTGTACTGAGACGTCCGTGGGCATCATAGACGACGTACACGATTCAATCATGCTTACCGTTTAATCTCAAAAACACTTCGTCATTTGGCTGAGGCCCCTTTTGGCCCCGCAACTATGGACAATTCACATACTTACATATACATACAACAGGCCTCGAGAACTACAGTCCTATAGCACACGCTTGCCGTACACTCATCTCCCACGCGTCCAAAAGCTGACCCACTGAGTAGCTTTTTGGTAACCTGCGGAACGAAAATAGTAAAGTTAATATTAGTACATACATACATACATACATAAATCCACTCATCCCCGTAGGGGTAGGCAGAGGTAAACTAGCACCCACGTTGCGCCAAATTGTGTTAGGTCCCATGTAATAGGTGGCGATTGATTGAGTAGGATTTATCGGGCACAAGAGTCGCAGTACTATTGCTAGGTGGTATAAGAGGAACGCTGCTGCCCATTCCTCATCGCTGATTTATCCTTAGTCGCCTTGTACGACACCCGAGGGAGAGATGGGGGTGGTGATAGTAAAATTGTATTCTGCTGTGCCGTCACCACACGGTTTATTAGTGAGTATATTAGTGGCAGTTTTTAGTGTCAAGTTAGCCGTAAGGCCTAAAACAGCTAAAAAAAATGGGCATCAGCGTTACACTTATACCATCTAGCAATATAGTGCGATTTACGTACCCGTTAAATGGCAATAGACTCGTCACCTGGGACCACATGGGATCTAACACAATTGGCTAATAATATAAATAATTAATAGAAGTGACAAACATAAACAAGTGGCAGTTCTGTACACTAATAAAACAGCTCTTTGAACAATTCGCGTTAAGGTCGATTATAAGTTGTCTAAGTTGGCAGGTATCCTAGCATAGTGCAGAGTACAACAGTACATTGCTATCCGTAACTGTGATAGTCACACAAGGTTTGTGTGCGTAAGATGACATGGCGATACACACAGCGGGCCTTGCACGTGCTTGTCACTAGACGAAATTAGTCGCAGTGTTTGTCCAAGTTAAGTAGAAGAGTGACACTAGGGTCACTTCTGACCCAGGGCGTGTTAAACTGAGCAGACGTGCGAAGTGTGACGCGCTCACTTAGCACCATAACTAGCACCTTCTAAGATTGGAAATAAAACTACTTTTACGGATTAGACTCGCGTATATTTAGATTATTATTTGCCAAACATCTAAAAATACAATGGCTGGAATATACCACCTGCTTGGGACCCGATCATCAGGATAATTAAATCCCAACACCGTCCTCATACTGCCAAATCCATGACACGTCTTCCTCAATCGGACCACATAAATATTAAATAATTAGACGGTAGTTAATTATAACTTATGATGAAGACACCTGTCATCTTTAGTCACCCCGTGACCAGGCCGCTGTAAAGTGATCGAAACGTCGGGATAAATAACAATGCCAAACATCTAAATATACGCGAGTCTAATCCGTAAAAGTTGTTTTATTTCAAACGCGTAGTGCTCGTGCAAATATAAGAGAACATTACCTTCTAAGATCTTCAAGATACACTCATTACAAATGACACGGCCAGCGTGCCACGTACCTGGCACAGCGCGCGTCCATGGCACGCTCGACGCGCGCCAGGAACGAGTCCGGCGCGTCCGCCCTCGGCCGGGGGCGCAGCCTCGCGGGCGCCGCCGCCGGGTAGTCGCGCGGCACCGACACGTGCATCGGCGGCACGCACGGCAGACGCGCGTCGTCCAGCTGCGCGATCAGCGATATCGCGCCGTTGCCGCCCGACAGCTGCATCGTCTCCAGCGACACCTGCGGCCGTACCACGAAGTATTAATGCGATCCAAACGCTCCACTCGGCTTATAGCATTGTCTCATTTTGACAATGGGAATTGAGTCGCGTTTAGAGTTGGTGGTAAGGCCCCTGCGCGGACGGACAGACGAGCACGCGGTGCGGAAACCAGTAATAAACATTGACAGTTAACACAATTAAGAAAAGTACAAGAACGCAGCCATAATTTTCATTGATTATTTTACAATTATTCGATTTCAATTTTAACATTATGTAAATGTTAGAAAAATTAGTACAAAGATTTTGGTGGTTAGAATAAGAATTTCGAAAAATTATGGTCTTGATGCGGGAATCGAACCCGCGTCCGCTGCTATCCGGGCAGGTGAGCGACCAGCCAATTTTTCGAAATTCTTTTTGTAACCACCAAAATCTTTGTACTAATCTTTTACCATTATTATATTTTTCCGATTGCCAAATAAAACATTATCATTAATGCCAGTGTTTTTCGGTTACATCCACTTATTAAATAAAATATTATCAACAATATACATCTACTTTTATAAAATAGGAATGACAGGTCAACGCTAGTATGGGCAGTGGTCCTTGTTCTTTATGAGCTTGATACGCGCTTGATGTGATTTAAATGTATTTCATCATCATTTTTTGACATTAAGTACTCGTTAACGTTATTTGACGTCTCTGAGTGCGGCAGTACGAGACGTTAATATGTAATGAGTACCCAATGTCAAAAACTGACAATTCAGAACTAGTCGCCATTCTTGCTGGGTCTATGGCCTAGATTGAATTTAAATGAATTTAATTGACGTCTCTGAGTGCGGTAGTTAGTAATATAAAACATGCTTGTTAAATATCAAAAAGTTTGCTAATAAAGATTATTATATTTATACGGGCGTCAGACCCAAGAACATAGGTCAGTCTCCATTGCCACCTATGGTTCCCAAAAAAGTTTTCCTGAATCTTCACGGTTTAGTTTTCTCATACCGTCCATTTAAAAAACAGTATTGACATCTACATTCTAGACTTTTAAACTAACAACTGTGTACCAGGTAATTCTATTAGCCTTTTTTTTTATAAATAACTTATACTACAGAATCACAGTTAGCAAAAATTTTGTAGAGTACACACACCTTAAATCTGGAATCCAGCCTTGCAATTTCTCCCTGTAGCACATCAGGAATGTCCACTGTTGGTTCTTCAATTTTTTGCAGCTTCTGTGGTGGTGGTAAGTTCCTGGAAGCGACATATTTATGTTTATTTAAACTACAACTTAATCACAACTAAAATTATAAAGCTGAACAGTTTGTTTGTAAGGTTGGATGCGCTAATCTGACATCTCAGGAACCATCGAATCAAATGCAAAAATTATTTTTGTGTTTATTTATTTATTGTTGTGTTGGAAACGCAACTCAAATTGTAGCACCGCTTGTAAAGTTAAGTGGACAATACCTGTCAAAATTTGTATGGAAAAACGTCAATTTTGACAATACCTACTTAAATGTTAAGCAGGACTCAAAATTTGAGTAGCGTTTCAGTATTCGGGGGTAAAGGGCTGGTGGTGGTGACATACTAACTTGATCTCAGGCCCATTGAGCGCGTCAAGCGTAGGCCCGAACGTCCTTTTGAGCGTGTGGTTCGCGAGCGGAGACTGTAGGCAGTTGTTCACCACTTCGAGCAACGGGTTGAAAATTTGCTCCTGAGAAAAAAAGTAAATTTATCACCAAAATAATACATACATCCATAAATCACGCCTATATCCCCGAAGGGGTAGCCAGAGGTGAATTAACTTCCACGTTTCGCCAATTAGGTTAGGCGAGCCTATTGCCATTTACACTTACAACTATCTAAGCCATTAACCATACAAACATGTCTTCCAGCTCCTAACACAATTCAATCAAAACGACCGCCAAAAAAAAATTTATTTGAATCAATTGATTGGATTCAGGTTAGATAAAACATAACGTGTGAATAATTGACAACAGCATACCCTGCCTAGGCGGCCGGCTGTAAAACCTAAGCCAAAACCTTGAGGAGTATTGATTGGAATGTTGTCATTCTAATCACTCTGTTAGTTCATCGGTCTCCACATGGTCCTATCCGTCCCTTTTATAAACATTTATTCATCAGTAGCACCATTCCAACATGATGGATGATTTAAATCAAAAGGGAGTAGATGGACGAGGAAACAAACACAGACAAACTGGGAACAGCAGGAAGAAGAAGAAGATAGATACAAAGATTTTGGTGGTTAGAAAAATAATTTCGAAAAATTATGATCTTGAGGCGGGAATCGAACCCGCGTCCGCTGCTATCCGGGCAGGTGCCTGACCGCTCGGCCACCCAAGACACTAATTAACTTGCCGAAATTCCTCTAACCTTTACACTTAACGTTGTAAGCCAACGGGTACCCTCGCAATGTAGAAATAAATTTCAAACATTCCAAAGCAGATATTTTTCCAAATACCGTGCGTTCGGTTAAGCTTGGGTTTGCTTTATAAACTATTCGATTTTAATTTTAACATTATATAAATGTTAGAAAAATTAGTACAACGATTTTGGTGGTTAGAATTTTTTTTTTTCGAAATTCTTTTTCTAACCACCAAACTCTAATTTTTCTAACATTTATATAATGTTAAAATTAAAATCGAAAAGAAGATAGATATAAAATTCTTTAGACAAAAACAAATAGTATTGAGAAATATATCCTACAATGGAGCTGCTGAGTGCCTCACGACTTTATGACCCAAGTGTAGGTTTATTAATTCCATTTCCAACCCGGTATTTCCTGACCGTGACACACTCGACCAGATCTTTTATGCGATTAAAGATATGAATGAATAATTATATTAATGTAAGAAAGAAACCAACCCGCACTGGGCCAGCGTGGTGGGTTATGGCCCATTCTCCTTATATTCTTCCATGTATAGGGATATCGATATCCTCGATAGTGGGAACAATAAAAAGGCTGTTTTTTATGCTAGACAGGGAAGCTCTTGCCCTTCATCTCACTATCTGGCTATCTTATCACAAATTGTCGAAACACAATAACGCTGTTAACCTTATTATTATGGCGACAGATTTTTGATAAGATGGTGGTAGCTAGCCAGGCGGACTTGAAAAAAGTCCTACCACCAACCAAAGTTATGTTGGTGAAAGATATGAATATCGGTTACCTTTCCGGGTGGCAGCCCCACGACGACGCCCTCGCTGCGTTTGAAGTCAAGCTTCTCCAGCACCACTTCGCACTTGATCAACGTCTCCAGCGGCATGCGCTTGTTCGGATTCGACAGGATGTCCAGGAGGTTCTTCATTTTGGTCAGCTTCTCTACATCTGTAGAGGGTTATTTTAATTAAAATAATATAGCACTGCCGTCTGGTGACGGCAGAGCGGAACGCAATTGTCACCACCACCAATCTCTCCCGTGGGTTACAAGGCGACTAAGGCAGATGTGTAATGGGTAGCAGCGTTCTTTTATTCTGTGCCAGATAGACGGCAATAGGCCCCATATAACAGCATACCCAAAGAGGGTTAGTGTCAGCCAAGCAGCAGGCTGGCTTGGAATGTTGTCTTCCCAATCACTCTCTCAGTTCACCAGTCTCTCGTCATGGTCCTTTCAGTCTCTTTTTTATTCATTCATTTATCACACCGGGTGTGATGGATGATATGAATCAAAAGGGAGTGGGGATATCTTAATGACGTCTGACATATACGAATGGATGAAGAAACATACTGCGCCGACCCCAGATAGACTGGGAACAGGGCAGGAAGAATAAGTACTGTCTACGTGACTTACTTTCACCCTCGCTGACCATCCGGTGCACCATGCGACGCAGCGGCTCGATGTATTTGGACAGTTGCCGCACCTTCTCCCGGTAGGCCGCCTCCTCTCCACCCGGAGAGGCCACCCCTGCCCCCACGGGGGTGTTCAGCGAGGAGGAGGGGGACGCCACCATGCCCATGCTGACCCCCCTGCTGAAGAGAGGAGAATGCATAATCACGAGAGATGTTCCGACTAGTCGGCTTCGTACTTTTTATGTCTTTCTTAATAAAATGTATACAGAGTTAGTTGTAAAACACACGCAACCTCGCAGGACTAGAATAGCTAACAACATAAACGACATGGTTTGTTCTACGACTTTTATTATCAATTAGAAATTGACTCTAAACCCAACAAAAAAATTAAATTAATAATAAATTAAATAATAAATTAAAAAAAAAATTAATAAATTAATAATAAATTAAAAAATTTAATTAATAATAATCCAGGATTCTATTAACATTTACGAAATTTATTGATTTAATATTAAAATTATAAACGCATAATGTATTAAATTAAGAAAAAAAATCAACTTTAATAGATGATTAAAATGAATAAATATTTCTTGCTAATAATAAATTGTGTTTGGTTTATTAACGGTTTCCGTGACATGTTTTTTGACGTTTGGAATGCAAAAGTTTTGTCACGTTTAAGTTTTTGGTGAGAAAACTTGCGTAGAAAAAATTAATTTTCAAAATTGTAGCTGTAAAACATCACAAAGGTTATGGAAACCGTTCGCAATCTAATTCGGAAATTTCTGAATATTGTCAGTGCATATTATAGTGCACATTGCTGGGGCACAAGTCTTTTCTATGGATGGAAGAATATAGGGAGCATGGGCCATAACCCAACACGCTGGCCCAGTGGATTTGTGGGAATTAATGGCTGCATAATATATGCAGCCAAGACCAATATATGAATGACCTATACATTCATTCGTCACGAGCACCTTCCCGGCGTGATGGATGATATGACTCAAAAGGGAGTGGATGGCTTGATGATGTCTGGCCTATGTGAATGGAAGAGGAAACATACTGCGCCGACCCCAGATAGACTGGGAACAGGGCAGGGAAGAAGAAGAGCTAGATCATCACCAGCCCTTTAAAGTCCCCTTCCCGTCCCCACTGCTGGTCACCTTCCCTTTGGATGGAAGAATATAGGGAGATTGGGCCATAACCCACCACGCTGGCCCATTGCGGTTTGTTAGGTATTAACGACTGCAGATGCAGCCGGGACCAACGGTTTAACGTGCCTTAGGAAGCACGGAGGAAATCTAGATAATAAGTATCCCTATCCAATGACCGCTTACCGAACATTGCTTAGTTTACGCAATCGAAGGCCAATCGCGCTATACCTACCATTGCGCTTACCAGCTCCTCTGTAGCTAGACTTCTTGAGGTAGACTAAGACTGTTTCTAATGTTGGGAGCATACTCGCTATGTGCGACTAGTGGACGCCCAAGGCTTCGCCCGCGTTACTGACAGTTATTATATAGGCTTTATAGGCCTTCCTCGATAAATGGATTATCCAATACAAAATAAATTTTTCAATTTGAGTCAGTAGTTCCTGAGATTGGAGAGGAGGAGCTCGCTAGCGCAGTGGAATAGAGCGCTTGGCCTGCGATTGCTTAAACTAAGTAATGTTCGCTAAGGCCGGTCATTGGATGGGTGACCAAAAATTTATTATCTCGAGTTCCTCCGTGCTTCGGAAGGCACGTTAAGCCGTTGGTCCCGGCTGCACCTGCAGTCGTTAGTACCCACCAACCCGCACTGGGCCAGCGTGGTGGGTTACGGCCCAATCTCCCTATATTCTTCCATCCATAGGGAAGGCCGTGGCAGTGGAGACATTAAAGGGCTGGTGATGATGATGAGTTCCCGAGATTAGCGCGTTTATCCGTACAAACAAACAAACAAGCAAACTCTTCAGCTTTATAATATCAATATTACTCACCTCTGCTGCTGTTGCACATGATGAGCTAGATGCTGCGGGGGTGCGGATGGGGAGGGACTGCTGCCAAGGTTGCCCAGGCCCGACAGAGGCGACGGCATTGGCCCACCGCCCACACCGGCGCCCCCCATCACACCTGGCGACCATACACACAAATCCCATAACAGTCGATCCTATGATCCAATGACATTGTACATACATACATACATACATAAATCACGCCTATATCCCCGAAGGGGTAGGCAGAGGTGAACTAGCACCCACGTTTCGCCAATTTTGTCAGGGCCCATGTAACAGGTGGCGAGCCTATTGCCATTTATCGGGCATAAATGGCAATAGGCTCGCCACCTGTTACATCATAAGTCGCAGTACTATTGCTAGATGGTATAAGAGAAACGCTGCTGTCCATTTCTCATCACTGATTTATCCTTGACATTGTTCTAATTTGAATTCTGCCCGCATGACCACCGAAACACGCTTAAATATAGCCATTTATCGCGTTGAACTGTCAATACTCCATAGATTTTTGACAGTGCAAAGCGATAGCCGTGTGGTGACGGCAGAGTAGAATACAATTGTCACCACCCCAAATCTCTCCCGTGGGTGTCGTACAAGACGACCAAGGTACTACATCAATTATGAGGAATGGGCAGCAGCGTTCCTCTTATACCACCTAGCAATAGCAATGTACTGCGACTTTTGTGCCCGATAAATGGCAATAGGCTCGCCACCTATTACATGGGACCTAACATTAGTGGCGATGCGTGGGTGCTAGTTCACCTCTGCCAACCCCATCGGGGATATAGGCGTGATTTATGTATGCATGTATGTCAAAGCGATAAATGGCTTTATCATAGGTATCGTGTCGTTGGTCATGCTGCTTTAAGGGGCAGGCATGAAGCTATTCAATCGACCGCACGTGACACAAATGACAGCTGCTATGAAGCTTCATACAAATTGACACGCCGAAGAATGAAAGGCGCCTTAGCCTTTTGATTTATTGATGGAACTAATTTTAATGTTCCCTTACGCTCGAGCACTTACTTTAACTAGAGTGTATTTTTTGATATTAAATGCCGACGGACGGCAGAGCTGAATACAATTGTTACCACCTGGTAACAATTGTATTGTACCCCTATTTCTCCCGCTGGTGTCGTACAAGGCGACTATGGGTAAAGACACCGATAAGTAAGTAAGTAAGGGCAGCAGCATTCCTCTTAATGTGGGTGTTAATTCACCTCTGGTCACCCCTTCGGGGTTACTGGCATGAATTATGTATGTATTTTTGACATTAATTAACATATTGATTTCTTGGCAAAGTTTCTATTGCGGTGAATCAATATGTTGACATCAAAAATACATTATTTATGTCACATAAATCACGCCTATATCCCCGAAGGGGTAGGCAGAGGGAACTAGCACCCACGTTTCGCCAATTATGTTAGGTCCCATGTAATAGGTGGCGAGCCTATTGCCATTTATCGGGAACAAAAGTCGCAGTACATTGCTATTGCTAGGTGGTATAAGAGGAACGCTGCTGCCCATTCTTCATCACTGATTTATCCTTAGTCGCCTTGTACGGCACCCACAGGAGAGATTTGGGGTGGTGACACACGGCATATTGTATTATATCTACTATTAATTTTTTTAAATTTATTTTCTATTCAGCTCGTATAACGTTTACATTACCCATGGACACAGGGCTGGGCCCGCCCATATTCGGCGAGGGGGCAGACGGCGAGGGGCTCTGCCTCAGGAACTGGTTGGGCGCCGGAGCCCGGGCCTGCGCGTAGCCCGCACCCAGCATGCCCCCTACGACCTCCTGCTTGGTCTGCACGCGGCCCTGCATGTGCAGCATGTTCAGGCCGACCATCTGGCTGTTGCCCATGCCACCAACTAAAAAAAAAAAAGTCACTTTAATTTAAGTAATTGCTGAAATATTGTCGGTCCACAAAAAGATCTGGTGAAGGTCGCGGGAAGTCGCTGTATTCGGGCACCGCGGGACCGACCGGTTTGGAGATCCTTGACGGAGGCCTTTGCCCAACGTGCGGGTTCGTTTCCCGCATCAAGACTACAATATTTCAAACTTATTGTTTGCAATATTCTTTGTAACTTACAAACATTACTTTTTAAACTATAATTATTCTACTTACCCATTTGTCCCGGCATCTGTCCCTGCATAGAATTAGGAGCCATTTGGCCCCCCATCCCGCCAACAACCTGATTACATGGCCCTCCCATCTGTCCACCCATGGAGTTAGCGGCACTCATAGGAACGGACATATTGTTTTGCATGGACATATTTGGCATGATCTGGCCCTGCATTCCAGGCCCCGCCAACTGGTTTTGTAGCTGGCTTCCCATGCCTCCCATTCCCCCAACCATAGCATTTCCCATCTGCCCCTGATTAGGCACCATTCCCATTCCACCGCCAAGTTTACTTTGTAGCTGCATGTTCATTTGGGGTCGCTGTGTTAAGGTTTGAAGCAAATTGGTGGCTGTCTGGCCCTGTGGGCCGCCTTGTGACACTATGGGTCCCTGCTGCATTTGGGGTTGCATGCCCCCCATGCCAGGATTTGGGCCGAGAACTCCCTGCTGTTGCATCTGTCCTTGGGGTCCCATATTCATCATCTGATTTCTGGAGCCCTGGGAGGCCAAGTTCTGCAGTGCATTGATAGGGTCTGGTGCTAAGCCCCCTTGAGAATTAGGGGCTTGGGGCGCCTGACCAGGCTGACTCTGTACCTGAGGGCTGGGCCCCTGCTGGTTTTGGTTAGGGACTTGCATATTAGGGGCACCTTGGTTCGTTTTTGGCTGAGCTGTAAATACACAGTAAACGACATTAGTTATTGTTGATTTGATCTACTCATAAGTTAATGTTTGATAATCATTTGGCTTAGAGTAAACTAAGCAATGTGTGCTATCGATGGGCGACCAAAAAGCATATTATCTAGAGTTCCTCTGTGCTTCAGAAGGCATATTTATCTGTTGATCCCAGCTGTATCTGCAGGTGTGTCATCAGTTAATGCTTGCTCTTCCAATCTCTTTCAGACTCCTATTATTCTTTAAAATCATATTTTCACTTACACATGTCTCTAACATGCAGAATGAGTTTAGCCACCATATTCATATATTCTTCTCTAGTCTTTGCCTTTGAAAAAACGTGGTTCTCCATTTCACTACTGTTCCGTCCCAACTGCATGCCTGATGTTTGTATTACTTGTTCACTGTAAAATATAAATGACAAAAAAATAATTTATATTATCTGCTTATTACATTTATTGTTAAATTTCGTTAAATGAGCTGACTATCGGCTGGTACCGGGTGCGGTAGACCATACCAGATATTAGTTTGTGATGAACACTTTTTATATATTTTATAAACTACATTTTTTATGTAGTTTAATATCATTATAAACACTCCATACACTTCTCGATTTTATGGTACAGATAAAAAAGGGCTTGACGATAGGTGTGGTGTAACTTCAGTAATTAAATTTAATGAGTTTATTAACTTACATTTTAGCTACAACTGATTGTCGAAATGCTGGCGTTCGCCAATTATCATCGGAAGCCATCGTATTGAATTGTTTTAAGTTATCCATTTTAGTATTTATTTTTACTAATATTTATTATAATCAGATTATTCAGTACAAAATAATTATTAAATAATTCAGATGATAGGCAGGCAAGCAAAATAACACACAACAACACCCTAAAATACTTATAATATTGTTATAATTTTTTTAAATTCTCCCTATATTTTCGGGAAGGCAAAGGGTCTAGCCCATACAGCCAAGTCTTTAGTGTATATTTTATCTGTAGGCTTATGAAATAATGAGTGAGTGAAATGTATGAATGAAATGAATTTTTCGTTAAACTATAGGTGTCACACATTTTAACTCATCTAGGGAGTGCTTGGAGCGAATTTAATTGTAACAGAGTTCATGATGGTGCTTGATGAAATGGATAAAACCACTTTTTATAGTGATCTTCACCACAACATCAAACACATAATGAGACTTATTTTCGATGATTCTGCATGATTACACATCAACACGGATGCTTGTGCATCTAAATAACACCACTTTCACTGCAGAAAATCCACTCTGTAGCAATTTTTGAATTAGTCAAAATAAATCTGACTGACACCACGAAACGCGCCAAACACTTTGTTATAAATTTTGCTTGGCACAAGGAATGGCATGGCAAAAGGATCACTTACATGATTGATTTAAAAGGACTTGAGGCTCAGACTCAGAGTAAATAGGACTGGAGTAGCCATTAGTCAATTTCTCGTACATATTTTTCTGCCATTTTTTGCGGGGGGTGAGGTTACTACTACACTGAATGCCAGCACACAGAAACAAAAACTTTTTGCGTATTTTCAAACGCACACATGCATAATACGACACACATTTTTAAAATTCACGCACACATACTTAAAATAGTGTGTTAACGTTCTATTCAAACACACGAACGTCATTGTGTGAGTAGTGACATGACATAGCACGAGAATATCAATATCGATAAATCAGTTTCGTTCAATGAATGAATGCATTAATTTTGTGTTAGTATTTTTAGAGCCTGTTTCACAATCGATAAGTAAGCTCGAAGCAGCTTACTTTGCAGTTCAATTGACATATATTTCATATTACAACTGTCAAATGATCTGCGAAGTAAGTTACTTAGAACTTACTTGTCGATTGTGAAACAGGCCCTTAAAGACTGGGAATTGTTAAATACTGGGAATTGGTAAATTTTAAGGGGAATCAAAAATCAAAATATGTGGAACTTAATAGATAATAGTGAGGAAGCTAAGCGTGTAATTACCAGTTCCATACGACGTTTTTCAACACAATTGTGAGGAAAAACAAACTTGTATTCTATAAAATCTTATTCTATTGTTAGATAATTTCTGAAACTGAGACGGCTCAAAATTTTCAGAACATATAGTACTTGTTCTTGTAAATGCCCAAGAGACGTGCATATTACAAGCATCAACCCATTTTTTTCGTATACTGTATTCTTTAGGAAAACTAAAAATAAAAATAAAAAATTAGATGTTTCGGGAATGTGAAAGCTTACAGTATAAATACCAGCAATTAGGATACCGGCTAGGGGCAGAGATATTTTTGCTTGAACTACACATACCGATCATTTCTGATTTTAATACTACAATTATATTTTCCAAAAGCTTCATTTATGTACGGAAGACTTTGGTGCCACATACCTAACTCCTAGTAAATCGAAGTATTGCACTTGGACCACCGGGTTTTTTAAAGGAGCTTTTAAATATTAATAAAAAATAAATTTAACTAAAATGTTGACAATGACATTAAGCTATCATCATACCAAATGTCATCAAAGTCACTTCCTCTTCTCTCATACATACATACATACATAAATAAATCACGCCTATATCCCCGAAGGAGTAGGCAGAGGTGAACTAACACTCACGTTTTGCCAATTATGTTAGGTCCCATGTAAAATATGGCGAGCCTATTGCCATTTATCGGGTACAAAAGTCGCAATACATTGCTAGGTGGTATAAGAGGAACGCTGCTTTCTTTTCCTCATCACTGATTTATCCGTAGTCGCCTTGTACGACACCCACGGGAGAGATTTAAGGTGGTGACAATTATATTCTGCTCTGCCGTGACCACACGGCAATTACTAACATCATATATGCCATTTGGCTTAAGGTGGACTTGACCTGTTTTATTCTATATCTCTATAGTTTTATTCTAGGATTTCAAAATTAAAGGAACTTCAATTCATAAAAGTATCATAAATTTAATCCATATTAAAAAATTATCAATTTAATAGTCTGAATAAAATGCCGAAGTTAATGTATAACCTCAGGAATACAGTGTATATATATAAATCATAATACATATTTTAAATTGAATGTTACTTTAATTCATTCATTCATTCATTACTCCCTCGTAAAATCGCAATATCGATGACGTTGACATCACTATTAATGAAGTGCAATTCCATTAGGGTTGCTGATTACAACAAAAGAAAACAATTTGTACTGTGGCTCGAAAAAAAATTTAGGTTTCTCAGAAATAATCGGCTGTGCTGGTACCATTTTACCCTTGCTTATTTTATAAAGTCAGGGATGCTGTAAGCATATACAGCATAGGTACTCTTAATGTTTATGAGCGCCGCCCAGCATTAATAAAGGGCAAAATAGTCTTAGTATTATTTTATTTTATTAATTCACTTATGATTTTATATTTCCATGTAGTGTGGCAAAAAATAGGCTTCAAGCGGCCGCAAAAGTGTAGGTAGGTATGTACTTAATACTAAACTAAATATAAACACGCAACGTATATTGTTAAAACGAAATTATTATTGGTAATTAATTAATACAAAATGACAAAATTACACTTATTTATTAACAACAAACTTTTTTAAATTATTGTCTAATTAATTGAAATGTGATAATGTTCAACCCTAGGTAGTCTCGTGGGGAGTGCGCTGGAAGATCGTTTGATGACGTCACGGCCGACTCCCCACGAGACTATAGCTCGAAATTTGAAATTGTAGTATGCTAAAACATGAAATGATGAAGTAAATAAATATCAAATCTTAAAAATAATACTTTAAAATGAAATGTGATACCATCTTTTTGAATACTAGATGTTTTCGACGTTTTTTTACGGTAAAAAACAGCACAGGCAGGCATTTTAGTGGGAGCTCTGCACGGCAAGACGTTCTTATTATTGTGGTTTTAAAATGGCGGCTCAACTAGTTTTATATAACGCATAGGCATCCGATGCTTGTGCGTTTGGCAGAGGGGAATGTTAGGCAAAGGCTACAATGATAGTCATGTAAATGTAATATGAAGATGACGAAGGAAAACAAATAATAAATATTTACCTTAAAAACGCTAAAATGTCTCATAACGAGAACATAGCTATAGCGGGTTTTTATGAATAGAACATTTTATAATAGGTTTATTAGTACTTATGAGCATTTTAACTAATAAGTGTTTTAAACCTATTTTAGAAGATTTTTATGAATAAGACTGTTATACTTTAGAAACTTCATGTTTCAGCATTTAAATGCTTGGCACAAGGAATGGCATGGCAAAAGGATCACTCACATGATCCATTTACAAGGGACTTGAGAATGATAGAGTCACGATATTATAATATGCAGATGACGAAGGAAAATAAATAATGAATATTTATACTATAGAAACTTCATGTTTCACGATAGAGCTATTATAATAGCTATTATTAATTATACAATTAACGCAAATTTTAAGGCCACTCGATTAATGCCAAGCACTCCCTAGACTCCTGCATCACTCACTCCTGCATCAAATATGTGTAAAATTAATTTCATGTATTCATTTCACTTATTCATTCATTAATTAAATATGAAATAAATAAGACTTGGCTGTATGAGTAAGACCCATCCATATAAAAAAAACAAAAAAAATATATATGACAATGACTGACAGTGACAGGTGTCATAAAATGTTAATTTTATTTTGTTTGCTTCCGCGGCTTCTACCGAGCAATAACATTTCTATTTTTGTTTACTGACATTAAAATTAATGCACTGGGAGAGTGGTAGAATAATAAGTGTGATTTTGTTTACTATTTTATGTGGTGAAAATGAGTAATACTGCGACCATTTTGCGTGTGAAACGCAAAATAGAAGAAAATCCACAGGATGCGCTATTATTGGTTTGCAAGCGCGCAAAAACGAATTCTGAAGAAATTTCACCATCCTTGTTTGTTTTCCGGGGTACAGTTGATAATCAGGTAACAACTGACTAGTAATTTCTTTGAAATCAATAATCAAAATAACAGAAATCACTAATGGACTTATTAATATCTATTGAATTATGTTTCGTATGCTTTTAGGAAACCACAAACGTATCGAACATAGTGCCGAAAACTGAAGTTAAATTGAAAATCCAACACGATGTGAGTGACATAATTGAAAAAATGAGAAAGGCTAGAAAGAAAGCCTCGGAGGATAGTCGTTATGAGATTGTCAATTGTAGCCGCAATTTGAAAGACATAGGGGACAATAGCAATGAAGTATTCGATTTACTGGACTTACAAAAAGCTAATAATGAAGACAAAGATGTTCAGTATGCATATGATTTGTATTTCCCAGTAAAAAAAGAAGAGTTTGATTCTTCAATATTGGATAACCTTCTCAGGTTAGTATTGCTTACTGTGATGTAATGCTTACTTACACTAGGAAGACAGTATAGGTTTTGTTATGATATGCTATTCTGGTAACTATAGGTTTGCTAACTTTCTTTAATGTACCTATTAACAAATTATGACAATGGCCCTAGATGGTTTCACTGTCATAAAGCAGTATGGTGTATTTGACTTTACTATCTGTCTATTCATAAGAGAATATGTTTTAGTATTGAGGTGCTTGGCTCAAATTGGGATGATGGTCAGAAGTCAGCATCTGAAGATGAAGCAGATGATGATGATGATTCTAATGATGAGAATAATTGGCGCAATGACTATCCTGATACAGAAGAAAGCAGTATAGATGAAGAAGATATAATTAGAGCTATGAAAAATTGTGATTTAGGTATGTTATTTTACATAGAAAGTTTTGAATATTAGTAATTAAGAATTTTTTTTTGTATTAATTTGGAACTGCCTAAGTTTGAATAGCATAATTAAGCACCTGCAAATTTTAACCGTTATCAAAAAGATGTTTTATTGTTTTATTGTCTTATTCATCATAAATTCTGTGATAATAATTCAAACTTAGGCAGTTAAAAATTAATAATAAAAAATTACCTTAATTTCTAATATTCAAATAAATTAATATAAAAAATACTCTTTATATGTGGTATTGCCCTTTCAGACCGGAACTTATTTGACACCCTCAAATTCTTTTGGTTTCCTCCAAAAAGACTCTATTTTCTTTAACAATTAATGTTTTAAAATGAAAATGCTAGCCAAGTTTGAAAGGATTAAGGTTTGTTGAATATTATATTAGTAGTTATATTATGTATATAGGTAATGGCCATTATGTAAAGATAATTTTATACATTTGATACTTAGTTTATTCCTATTTCAGATAATGACTTGTCAAGCGATGCTGATGAGGATAAGATATATGATGACCGTAATATGTCCGAGGATGCAAACCTTTATGGCCCTGCTTACGCTAAATACAAAATTAAAGTCTTGCAAGAAGTGGAGCATAATTCTGAGGACCCACCTAAAAATTTAATCTATTGCTCAAGAGTTAAAGATATCGATGAAGAATCAGTTGAAGGATACAAAGATGATAGCAATGGGTTTTATTATGGAGAAGATGAGGACACTGAACAGTTCAGGGAACAGTATGGCGATCTTGATATCCCATCGGATGAGTATAGTCCAGATTAATAGCGCTGATTCAGTAAAATCTTATCATAGCTTTTAAGATCAATGTTATTTTTTAAGAATAATTATAAGGAAATATATACCTATTTTTATTGCAGTACCATAATGACTTTTCATAAATTAGATTATTAACCTCATTCATCAAGATGGTAGGGCATTGCAATGCCCGTGTGTGCGTTCACCTTCTGTGATTATTGTGTAAATGAAACAAGGTCCATTGAATAGTCTAAAATTTTTAAAATTTAGACGATTTTTCGTCTAAATTTTTGTTACAGTTCTCTACAAATTTGATTGCTATCAATTAAGATTATTGTTGATAATGTTTCCTACCAATATCATCATCATCATCACAAGCCGAATTAAATTTGTTTCACAGATCATCTTCGTCCTTTTATTCTCCCCACTGCTGAGGTAATTATCAGTTTCATAGACAGTGCTGGATCTAGGTTCATAAATTATACATGGGACCTCATGTCCAAAATCCAGATAGCCGAGCATTTGGCAAATAGGCCATACGCCAAGGCATGAAATGCTACTATTTATCCTAGTATTGCTACAAGAGAATTCAATAGGAATTAAAACCAAAAAGTAATATGTGATAAATAATTTATTGTCTGGCGTATTTTTTTACAATATCATCGTATGCCTACATCAGTAATGATTTAACTTTTACACGTATTATCACTTTATTAACATTCTATGATTACATTTAACTTTTGAATTTTAACATACACATTTTGCCTACTATGTGTCCATCGATTTTGGTGTTGCCAGCCGCAATTTATCTCGTAGGTAGTATTTATTGAAAATTAATTACTCATAAGTCGCGTGCTGTGGACTTTTATTATGGGTTCCTTTAGTATTGCTGATCTGGCAACATCAAAATGATGTGAACATTTATTTATTAATATCTTATAATAAGACTTGGAAGAGCTCTACTACACAGTGATATATTATGTTCTTCAAAATCAACCATAATTTCCAGGTTCCAAATGTTAACTCATAGTAGATTTTAATCAACTGCTCTACAGAAAACCGGCTGAGATAATTTGAGTCTACCCGTCACTTTCACTCATTTGGCCAGATGGCTGTGTGAGAGAGGTGGATATACTAAAATCAGCGCCTTGACTCTGTTAGTATTACAATTTTACGAATTTACAGCGAATAGAAAATTGTCAGAATATTTCATTAGTTTCAATGTACTGTTAGAAATAACAAACAACATTCTCCAGTTTTCATTAGCCCTTCCAAAGTCTAGTTTTGACGTAAACGGCTTTATTCGAGATATTTCTCTTAAAATTTATACACAGTTTCGAGAAAAACGGGACTTATGGCACATGCATCAGATGCGTAACGCTTACAAATTATCTGTGAAACAATTACACGTAAATGAGACTTAAAACACATACATAATAATGTAACTATAAAGGTTAAACGAGAATAAACCTTAAATATAGGTGATAAGAGTAAAATATGGAATGAAAAATAGTTCGTGTAGCCTTGTTTGTTAGTATCAGTACAGTTCTAAGGTATGAAAACGCCATCTTTATCGCGACGCTAGATCCTACGAGCCGGACAAAATCTGTTTCACAGATAAGTTGATCGGTTTTGTAATTATGCTGAGCCCTATTCGTATACGATTATAGCGTTAGTATTTATTAGGTACTTCTTATTCTATTTTAAACATGTATTTTTATTGCGGCCTTAGAATTGAGGAAAGACGAAAGAAAATCTGAGTCTGTTTTTTTCTTTGTAACAATTTGTCTAACGTAATGTATAATTTTCAAATAAAAATCAAATAATGAAACAAATATTCCAAACTAATGTAAAAAGTAAATAGTAAGCACCCAACTAAAACTAACGTTAGCTCGATGTTGACCCGGCTATGGTATTGCGCGTTCGCAAGTAGCGTCACATAAAGCGGAATATATTTTTAAACTGGCAACATAATCACCAGAGTGCCTAGCCAAGTGGCTTATCTATTTGAATGAATAGAATAAAAGTGTATCGACCGCCGAGTCGAATGTAAGAGTAGTTGTCAAAAATTGACATTATCGTTTGGTATCCATTCTAACTTTTGACAGCTTCTCTTATAATTGATACGACGCAACTGTCGACATAAGTTGTTTTCTCTGTAAGTAATACGACAGTTTCATACATTTGTATTCTACACGTTCGAATCATCAGCCCCCTAGCCCACTTGGCTAATTTATTCAGATTGGCCACTTGGCTAGGGGGCTGGGGGCCTACCGCCTAACTCGATTGCTGATGATAGCTATATTGCAATGCACTGCTTACGGCTATAGCAGCCATCCTGAATTTTTAGGCGGCACGGATTTTGTGCCAAATTCATACAAAATCATTCGGTGATCATTCGTTCAAAACTATCGCTAATAGTTTAGGTACATTTGGTGCGAAATGACAGCATGACGTCATAAACTATAGCTTTTGCTTTAGCAATCGAGTTAGGCGGTAGGCCCCCTGATGTATGAAACTGACGTATTGCTTAGAAAACGCCATGGTGAAAGTCGTGTCAAAAGTAAGTGTGGTTGACAAAAATTGACATTCCTTCGATAGAAACGTATTGTTTGCCGCTCGGCTAGGCCCCCAGTTGTATTGAACCCAATACGTACCGATAACTGCATCATAACTAAACGGAGACTCTTTAAAAGTATTCTAATTACACGAATGAATACACAATTTATTATAGGTACCGCCCGTTGAAACGATTCGTGGGAAGTTCAAGGGCAGTTAAAAAATGGCTGTTTCTGCTAGCTTTTACAACGAACGACAAGGACAAAAATAGATCCCATCTCACTCGTTTCACAAGGCGGTACGTTGGTTCTACGAAATAAGTCTTGCATTTACTTAACCTATCAACTATAATTAGTGAGATACTTATAAATGCAAATTACGATTATTCTAGCAATAGAAATGCTTTGGCATACACAAAACATGGTATTCACACTTACTGTTTTAAATTTTAAACGATGTTATAATTAATTACATTGTAGGTATTATTTTAGTAGATATGATTCCGAATGTGAATATTGAGGACTCTACTTTTGAAGATTCGCATTAGTTTCATTTATTATTACTAAACTATGACTTTTTACGATTGTGAATAAATGAATATTGAAAACAAATCAATTTGTGCAATTCGTTCTCAACACACTATACTTAGTACAAAAAAATACAAAGAACAGACAAGAAACAGTACAGTCAACAGAACGTCAGGCTACCACAACATGTCAAATTTTCTCAATCCACTTTGTGCTTTACTTTAGACAAGTTGAGGTCGACAATCGATTGAAGAAATTTGATAGTTGTGGGTAGTCTGAGTGCCGTTGACCGTACCTATACTTCAAACAACTAAGCCTGCGCGGGCGCAGGTAGTACCTACTACGTAATCAAATAAATGAATTTGCACCATTGATCATAATGGTTTTTATTACATTCCAAGGAATTTAAAAAATTGTCATTAATTTAGTCGCTACAAGCAATGATGTAAATCCTGACAAAAAGATTGGAAGCTTCTAAACCAGGTGAGGTCAATGAACAAGATTATAAGATTAAGAAGAGAACAGAAAAAGAAGAGAGTTAAACGAATCCCACAAATTGGTTTCTCCAACTTCCGGTTGGTTGTTTGCGTGTACTTGTTTTATAACTATATAAAGGAACAAATCATTAGATAACAGAACAGTATAAATAGAAGCATTTCAGAAGTATCACAATTTTCTGTAGTAACAGTATTGAAGCTTCTCAGTACAACATTGATTGATTGACAAACAACAGAGTATACTAGCAGTGTTATTGCAATGTTTTGTTAAGAAATGTTTAAATCAGATCCTGTCAGATTTAAACATCAGATTTAAACTCTTTTTTGTAATAACACCGCAAGAGTCGAAGTTTTCAGTGTAGTTTGTATCTGTATCGATAATTATTCGGATTACAATGTCTATTAATTCTAATATGAGTACTAATCATTAAAAAGGTTAAACACGTAAACCGGAATATCAATCATTTTATTGCAACTCTTTTACAAGCTTTCAGCTTAATGAAGTTCTAGTGTAACGAAGATCTAGTATAGACGATGAGAGACCTAACATAAAATTAATGATGTACCATTGAACCACTGGTCGGTAGTCAAGACAGTTCCTGCAATGAGCTCATCGGGTCATAAGTACGACTCATTAGTTCATCTAATTAATATTAAACAAATTAACAACAAAGAAAGAACAATCACTTAGAACAAATGGTAATAAAATTTAGTTACAAGGTAATAATATCTTTACAAATATTTACAATTTGGTAATGTTTAACGTATACTAATACAAACACGAAGAGGATTAACTTTTCTAACTATTAAAATTTACAGTAACAAGATTTGTAACAAAAACTATTTCGATAACGGTATGGCGCCCATTCACCGCAATCATAATAACCCACTGATCACTCACACAATCACACTATGCAATTTTGGCTTTGATATGCGAAATATGTATAGGTATCCAATTAATATTTCCATCCAATATTGCACACATTTCCAATACAATCTTCACTAATTCTAAGTCGTATAATTAAAGAGGGAAATTTTCAAGCGAACCGAAGCTTAAAGTTAATTTGCCAGCGATATTTTCAAAATATAAACGATCGAAGATCAGATTAGCATTAAATTTTGCCCGAAATTACTGAAATCTGGACCCATTCCCAAAAAAAATGAATTGAGATAATGGAGGGAGACCAGAAAGTGCAGGCAAGACAGAAATTTAACATTATACTATTATAAAGCACAGCAAAATATTACAACCTTCCCGTCTTAATGTCTCTTCGTTGGGATCGTGTATTTTGCTGCTATAGTGTCGATATAGTTGTACTTTACTGTGTAGACACTACATCGTCTTGACCGCATCTATCATGCCCGCGATCCCTTACATAAGTTTCCAAAATTATGGCTGATTACTGTGTCTATCCGTTCTTTTGAAGATTGCCTCAATATTTTTGCGACAGCGTCAGACCTTTTAGGATACATTAGTTGAGTGTTTACGGGAATGGGACCTATCCAGCAAAGTCATTCAGGGTTCATAGTACGGGTGTGTCGGTCACCCGGACGGGTGTGGGAGCGGGCACATTGTTATTCGCCGCCGCCTCCTGACTGTTGGCGGTGCAGTAGAACTGCTTGTGCGCTTTGTACGTGTTCACGTACTTGAAGGATATGTCGCAGGACTTGCAGTAGTTGGGGGTCTCCTCTGCTTCTGTCTCTGGCTCCTTCTTGATGTCCACTACGGGGGGGACTGGGGAGGTCTGCTCCTCAGGCTCCGCTTCCTCTGTGGGGTGGACAAGGCGCGCGTGCCGGGCCACGTTGCCTCGGTAGGTAGACGTGTAAGCGCAACTGCCGCAACGGTGTACGCGTTCACCCCCGACCGCTGGACTGGGCGAGGTTACTTCACGGCTGTCTTCTTCTAGGACGCACGCTATGTAGCTTTCTTCCTGAAACGAGACGACAGACATTGTAATATAGGTTGAGTTATATAGGTTGCTTTATGTTACTGATTAAGGTGTTTGAGGGAACTAGTGCGGCAGTTAAGCCACTTTTGGAAAGACTGCTCAATGGATGGTTACATACATACAAAAATCACGCCTATGGAACGTGTATCACATGACAACTAACGAATGGTTGACACTAAAATAATGTTATATTATAGAGCACTTACGTGCTTCCAAAACCATGTCAAGCAGTATGGTCTCGTTGAAACGCTCTGGATCCGCTTTAGAGATTATCAATGGCTAATTCTCCCTGTATTTTTCCATCAATAAGAGACAGGCTTGTGTTTTTAGCACATAAGACAGCTGATGACGGCGAATGTTCCTAAGCTTATGTTTCTAGGTTTTTGAGGTCTTACCTATGTGAAAAATATTCATAATAATCTCACCTGCATATCAGCAGGTTTCTTGTTGTTGAAGTGCATCCTGATGTGCGTGCGCATGCCCCGGAGAGTGTTGCCCCTATACCGGCAGATGGTGCAACGGAACGCTTTGACCCCAGAGTGGGCATCCATGTGCCGCTGCGCCGCCGCCGCCGTCGGTGACACCACGTCGCAGCAAGGGCATTTCCACCCACCCTCAGATCCAGACGCAGGCCTCGGCACCTCAGACACTGTGCGTGGCGATCTCGTTTCTCGTTTGGTGCAGTAATAAGACTGGTGGGTCGTCAAGTTGTCCAGCGAGCTGAAGTGGATCCCGCAGGCTAGGCAGATCAGCTGGCGGTACTGCGGCGGAGGCCCCGGCTCAGGGGGAGCAGGGCTCGCCCTCTCTTCCCCCCCTCCAGACGAGCAGTAATGCCGTTTGTGAATACGGTAATTTTCATATTTGCAGAACACAATGTTGCACTCTTTGCATTTGGAAACTCCCTGTTTCACCAGCACCTGAGGCGTGGTAACCGTCACTGGCAGCTCTGATGCCAATCTTAACGCTAACGCTGGCGGAATAATTGGCGGCACAATCACCGGAGTAAATTTCTCCTCTGGGGGTGATGGTACACTTGGCGGCTTTGGAGTTGGCCCTCTGGAGTTCCGCCGTCGTCTCTTCGGGGAACTCTCACCGCTTGGAGATGAAGATCTTCGAGAAGGTGACGGTGTGCCCGGAGAACCTGGTAAAGATGGCGCACACACTATCTGTTCAGGAGTTGTAGAGCGTATTCTATTCTCTTTTTCGTGGTCATCAGTGGTTACAGATTCCGGTGACCGACGGACGCTTAAATCAAGCGGTGTGGCACCGTCCCTTGACTGTTCCCGTGGCCTGTTGGCTGATTTCAGAACTTCTGTTTCCTTCCCGTCCGAATTCATATTTGGCAATGCGCGACTGAGCGGTTGAAATGTTCCATTTGGTAACAAAAAACATGGCGTGTCGGGATCTGGCAACGTGGTTCCTGGAAGTGTACTAGCACTTCTCAGTAGAGAGTATGGTACTATGAGAATTGGGTTTGTCGGCAGAGCAATTGCATACTGTGCCTGAGCCGGAGGGGTAGCTCCTGGAGATGGGGGAGCAGAGCCCGACGTGCCTGACCCTGCTCTCGCCGCCGCTAGAGCCTGCTTCACGACCTGCCTGGTGCTGCAATAGTGCGCCTTGTGAGCTCTATAAGTTTTTATTGAACTGAAGCGTATATCACAATCGGCACAGTAGCGATCCTGCACCGGTGGCCCATCGGAAATTTCACCGTTAGTCGTTGGCGTAGGCGCTGGCGTTCCACTACGCACTGGAGATGAGGCATGCATACGCATGTGACGGTTCAAGCTGACTTTTTTATCTGCGCTGTACGAGCAATACGTACAAGCGTACTGCTTGCCTGGCGGTCTTGGAGTCTTAGCGTCGCTGCTGGATTCGTCTGCGTTTGGATCTGCTGGCGTATCAGACCTCTCAGCTGGTTTCGGCTTCCTGTTAGAGCAATAATGTTCTTGGTGAGCTTGCAGCGTGCTCAAAGAAGAATAGCGTATGCCGCATGGATTGCAGACGTATCCCGGCGCGGCTGCTGGGAACAACGGGAAAGTAGCCGAGAGTGCAAGGTAGTCTTTCGGTTGTAAGACAGGCGGTGGAGGTGGCGAGGGTGAAGGCGGTTCATGTTTCAGCGACGTCGCCTGTGGTGCCAGTGCTGGGTCTGTCGCAAGGCTCGTGTTCAGCCGGAGGCGCGGGGGCGAAGCCTCGGGCGAGTCCCTGGACGCCGGCGAGGCATCCCCGCTGGAGGCAGGCCGCTCACCCCCAGAGCTCGGCGTGCGTGGTTCTCCAGGCATCGCCTCGCTCTCGTTTCCCCATTCCTCGTCTTCACCTGGAATAATAAAAACAACAATTATTGTATCGAACTTTCCATAAACACCAACTCGTACAGAGTGAATGAAGTAGTTAAAGTATTATCATCAGCCCGATGAAGTAGTTCATCATCATTATTATCATCACTTTTGATGTCCCCACTTGCCACTGCTGGCGTACGGGCCTTCGAGATTGGGCCATAGCTCAGTGTTGGGTGGGTATTAACGACTGCAGATGCATCCGGGACCAACGGCTTAACGGCATACACGTAGGAACTGGAGATAAGAAATTTTTGGTCACTCATCCAATGACCGGCCTTAGCGACATTGTTTAGTTTACGCAATCGCAGGCCAAGCGCGCTATGTCACTGCACTAGCAAGCTCCTCGAATGAAGTAGTCGAGCGTAAAGTATTGAACTCGATATCATTCCTATTAGTGTTGTTAATAGGCGAGCGATGCCATGCTGGCAGGGTTTCTCGCGATAGTCGTCACTCGTCACGTTTTGCCCGCTATCAGTCGACGTCAGTCAGATGGAGCCTCCGCGAGTCGAGGCATACATTAGCGCTCCTAATTGAGACGTGCTCGTGCTATGTAAATGTCGCCGCGTGGGTGGGGCACTGGGTTTTAACGAAATGCGATAAATGAAGCTACGTGGTGTGTTGTATTTACTGCAATTTTTGAAATTCGGCCTGGCCAGGCGATCCGTCAATACGAACCGTCCGTAACAATACTCGCTCATCAACATGGCAAACGTGAGCCGGCCCCGGGGCAAACAGAACAAAACCTTAACGGGCCCTCATGTAATTGGATCTGATTTCCAGAAAACTGTTCGCTCACCTTCCTTTTTGAGCGACAACGATCTCTACCCAGCAAGGAATTAACCTATCTTTCGCGCACCGATCTCGACTCAAAACGCCAATTAATGAGAGGCTCAACTTCATTCTCCTGCCCCTGTGAAGATCATTATATGGGCACGACAGCGAGATGGACGCGACGATTGGTGCGCGCGCGCAGACCGCCATCTCGCGGTAACGAATACCACTCGAATCGGATTGCGTTCGGGTCACGCTATCCTAGCGTCCGCGCGTTTCGATTGGTCATTACGATTCTATGGTGACGCGCGATTGGTCCGACTAATGCGCTTCTATCTGGCAGCGTAATGTTGCCGTCATACTGCGGACACAGTTATCGCCTTCGTTAGCATTCGCAGCTTCTGTTTTTGCTAAATAAGTTATAAGCTTGTGATTGTTGCCCGGCGAAAAGGTTGAGCGCGCAATCAGATAGATGGCGTGACTGGGTGTCGTTTTGCGACGCTCCCGGGACTCAGCGTCGATTCGTTAAATGATACACATCTGTGCCCTTTTGTCTTTATAAACATGTCAAATAATTGTGGCTGTACACAAGAGAGGTTACATGCACTTCGCATACACGCTGTTTTGCTTGGAGCCCGCATTATTTCGACTGCCAGACACACGTGCCCGAGCAGGATTATTACCTTTGACTGTAAAGAGAATACGTTTCGCGTTTTCAAAGCATAGTTTAGTGTGCTTAACAATGGCTCCCAGCAGTTCCATATTTCACATTATTTAACAAGCATCTCGTGATAGGAGAAACTATTGTTAAATAGTGTGTCTGGAAACAATCAAAATATCGTTCAGAGGATCAATAATGCTGTTTGTTTCAAACACGTGCCTACAAGTACTGGGAAAAAAAACAATGCCTGGCATCTTGTCGGCGTATCAGATGTAAGATCGGGGCCCAATTAAAATAGTCGTGCATCGGGCGCGTCACAATCGAAGATATAGATCTGTTGGTGTGACGCCCGTGAGCGATCACATGGAGTCTGGTTGCCAGCACCATTTGTTTCTCTGTCAAGAGTTCGAGTTCTTAAGCCCATCTAGACAAGCGTGTAATCGAACGAATAGAAACAAAAATGTATGAAACTGATGAGTTACAGAGAAAACAAAATGGAGTGGTCTCCACTCGTGTCAAACGTAAGAGAAGCTAAACAAAAAAAATTCATTTGTATTCTATTCCTTCGAATAGATTGGCCACTTCTAGGCCTCCAGGAAACCATATGTTTATATCCTGGTTGCTGGTTGGTATTTAATATAGAGAAGGGTTAAATTGTCGCTGTTATAGTAATATTTAGCTAACTTGCCATTTCGACAGCACACACACAAAAACACTTTCTTTCATCGTCATCTTCATCAGTCCCAAACACTTGGCACAAGCCTGTCCTATTAAGAGAACATTGCTGTGTTAACCAATTGATAGCGTAGCTTATGTAGCGTTAAGTGAGCGAAGCTTTGCTGCTCATAAAATATATAGTGGTGGCCAAAAAAATTAAGCCAAATCCTAGTACACTACCTATTACAAATTAAAATGTGATACTGAATCTATCCCAAATAATTTGGGAGCAAAGTTCTTTCGAGATTTAAAAAGGACCCATGGTAGTGGTTCCCAAAATGCCAAGAGTACACCTTGAGCACAACTGATTGTCTGATATATTTGGTTGATAGGAAATGAATTCAATCATTGAAAAGAACATGTCTAATTGGCCCTTCTCGCCACATGTTGTATTATAAAACATTTATTCATTATTATTTTCATGCTTGCCTATTAAAAAAACATTTATTTCTACTTCAAACAAGCGTTGAAGTAGAAATAAATGTTTTTTAATGGCAACGTTTATATTTCTCATTCATTATTTTTTTCAATTAACGTATTTGTAATTATTGTGCCAGAAAAAAATGGATTTAGTGAGTGGTTTAAAGTAAATAAATATTATTGAAAATTCTTCGATAGATTTACACAGCAACAACATTTATAAAAGTTGTTGTTTATCGTTTACAGTTCACGTGAATTTTGTGAATTTATATCGCTACCTTCACGAAGAGACAGTTTTCTTGTAACTTAGCAATGTTTTAATATTTTTATTGTTTTAGCGTAGATGTCACAGAATCGTGATACGGTTAAGTTAGGACTAAGGTTATTTGAATGCGATTCTTAGATTAGGCATTGCAGTATGCGCAATCATGTTTACAAGTTCGAAAAATAAACGAGACGAAACTATAAGTACTTGGTTATGAATTACACGCGAATTACGGGTGTGGAACCCATCGCATGCTAGAAGGAAGATATAAAAATTTTATTCCTATAATGTTTTCTTATATTTGCACGAGCACTACACATTTGAAATAAAACAACTTTTACGGATAAGACTCGCGTATAATTTGGTGTTTGGCATATTAATTATTTAACCCGACGTTTCGATCACTTTACAGTGGCCGTGGTCACGGGGGGACTAAAGATGACAGGTGTCCTCACAATAAAGTAATAATTAACTACCGTCATAATATTTGATATTTTAGGTGTTCCGATTTACACAAACAGAGCTTACAGTATCATTGTTTTTGGCAGTATGAGGACGGTGTTGGGATTTAATTATTCTAATAATTGGGTCCCAAGCAGATGGTATGTTCCAACCATTATCTCTATTGAAGTTTGGATGTTTCTTGATTTCAATAGCTTCACGTATCATTCTAGGTATATATCGTTTCTCTTTTGCTAGAATTTGCGGTTTATCAAATCTTAAATAATGGTTGGGTCCGTCTAAGGCATGTTCACATACTGCAGATTTTGTTTCGCGCCTATGTTTCACATCAGCTATGTGTTCTTTTACCCGGGTCCCTATACTTCTTTTTGTTTGGCCTATATAGGAGAGTCCACAGTCACAATCTATTTTGTAAATTCCTGCATCTTGAAGGGGGATGTTACACTTTACAGGTCTTAGAAATTGGTTTATCTTCTTCAGCTTGGTTGGAACATACCATCTGCTTGGGACCCAATTATTAGAATAATTAAATCCCAACACCGTCCTCATACTGCCAAAAACAATGATACTGTAAGCTCTGTTTGTGTAAATCGGAACACCTAAAATATCAAATATTATGACGGTAGTTAATTATTACTTTATTGTGAGGACACCTGTCATCTTTAGTCCCCGCGTGACCACGGCCACTGTAAAGTGATCGAAACGTCGGGTTAAATAATTAATATGCCAAACACCAAATTATACGCGAGTCTTATCCGTAAAAGTTGTTTTATTTTATTCCTATATTAACCAAGTTCAAAACCATATTATAGTTAAAAATAAAAACTCAGTGTCTCAATAATGAGGGAGTTTGTAAAATATGACTCAATTTAATAAGTCAAAATACTTCCACCTCAGTCAAGTCAGAGAAATTATGTAAACAAACCGTTGCACATTTTTAGTCTTACCTCAAAAGACCTCGTACGAAAAGATTTTGCAGTTACTTTATACACTTGCGAGTTCTGAAAAATTTTAATGAAAAAGTTATTTTTAGCTTAAGTATGGCGGTTTGTTTAGATTAATTCTTTTTCCAATTTGGTTGAAGTATGATTGACTATCTTTTTGATATCCTGATACCATTATTAGGGGTTGGTGCAGTATCTCTTTTGTCATATACTGCTCTACAGGGTTAGGTATTTGTTTCCGGCCGCCAGTCTGACTATTGTGGATGATTTTCTTACTACCGCGGCTGATATGCATACGCATAGGTCTAGAAAGCTCCTGAAAACTTATGAAACTCACGGGAATTGAAAGGGGTGGTGAAAACTGTTCTGCTTCGGCGTGACAAATATTATGTAGATATCATAAACATAAAATTAAATTATAGGTATTACTTATTGATTATTTTACGAGATCCCGAAGAGGTCTCAACAACTATTATTTGCACGTTTGTGACGTAGAACGATTAGGTATCCACTATCCACTGTGATACAGTCTGATTATTGGTGATTAGAATATGACATCTGTTTAATGTACCGAGACATTAATATTAAAATAAAAAAAATCCATATTTTACTGTTAAGTACCTATTTACAAAGTTTACTATCAGCTCTGTCGACTTAATGTCACATTACTATGACCGCCATTAGCACTGTGTTGCTAGTTAAAAAATAAAACTACCAAAGTAAAAGAAATACTCCGTATAAAGAGCCGAATGACAAAGTTGACGTCGATGTTATCGACGCATAACATCTTGATTTATTTTAGTTTGTTCTATACAAGGTTTTGTTCATCTATCATATAATTCGACACCGTAGCATGCATGTCCAGTAACTTTAAGCGAATTTGAACGCTGTTGTGCTACCAGAAAGAGCATTTTATCTTGAACGCTAGGCACTTTAGCGACACAGATGGGTATTTTTGTAGAGACAGTTATATCCGTGACAACATCACAAAGGTGTTTAATAGGAGTAGGATCAGAAATGTTGATGAGTTTCCAGATTTGAATTTGAATGATGACTTTTTCGGTGTATCTTCGATAGTTTTTAAATGAGAAGAATCCACTGGTTTTATTTTTTAACACACATAGGTTAAGGTTGTATTAGAAATTCAAGATTATAAAACCAGAAACTAGAAAAAGAAAAGCAGTTTTTTCCTTAGCCCGCTGATGAGCTTTATTGTAATTCAGTTCAACTGTATGATATCTGCAGAGAAATGCAAAATGCTTGGGTAAAAACTAATGAGTCAGAATACCTGAAAAAGACGGCAAAATATACAGAATGAAGCGCAATGAGTGTGTAAAGAATGGCAGGAACTTGAAAAAAGTGGTTTCTGCCTACGATTATGGGAAAAAAGTCGTGATTATATTTATGAAACGTCTATAGATATCTAATTTATAAAAATCTCGTCTAATATATAAAAATCTCGTATCCCAGTGTTTGTTACCGAACTCCTCCGAATCGGCTTGACCGATTTTTATGATATCTTTTGTGTATTTGGTAGGTCTCAGAAAAGGCCATAGGCTATTTTTTATACCATAGGTGATAAGGACAAAACAATGTTTGCCTGTTCAGCTAGTTTTAATATAATATAAAAGATGGTAGGTACTTTACCTATGAAGCTAAGTGAGTATAGCATAAAAATACGGCGAAGCCCTATCAACGCCATCTGCGGCAAGTGTCCGCGCGACGAGCGTCGTGCGTCACGATCGGACGCGCATTAACATATCGCGGGTTCGATTCCGCTATCGAGCTACGTCCCCGTCCCTGGCTATCGAGTTAAGTCTGTCCGGGCACAGTTTCTGATGATACATCGTGAATCCTCTTCTCCATAGATAGTAAAATCTTAAAGGTTAGGTTCTATGTAAATTTGAATGCTACATTGCAAGAACAGCACTTAAATTCAAGGTACCTGAAAATAAGACATAAACTGTTAACTATTGCAGTGTGGTGACGGCAGAGCAGAATACCTACAATTGTTACCACCCTCAATCTCTACCGTGAGTGTCGAACAGACAAAGTTAGGACAGTAATGAGTAATGGGCAGCAGCGTTCCTCGCTACCTAGCAATGTACCCGATAAATGGCAATGGGATCGCCACCTGGGATAGAAAATAATTGGTGAAACAAACAGAGCAGCATCGAACAGAACAGAAGTCAGCATCGGAATTGAATGCTTAAACTCAGGTATTTATAATAGTTTGAATTTCAAACCTTGAATCTACGTTAACAAAAAGCTTCGTGTTCTACCTAAACATGGAGATCCACAGCAAAAACGCTGGTGAACGAAGTACTAGATAAACATTTCCTTATAGTGCCCACGTACTGGGCCATGACGAATAAATCTTGATGTCTTCGCGCTCGCGATAACAGTGACGTAGAGCCGCGCGATGCTATGAGACACCCATGATAATGTCGTCTATGTAGATTTGAGGTTACTTCAAGGTGTTGCTAGTGTGAAAAACTGTTTTGAAGTGGTAGAATTTCTTTAAGATTATCGTTTATTAAATACCGTTTTTTTATGTGAAGCTGATAGTTAATAATACTTACGTACAGACAACAGCACGTAATACTACCACAAAATGTTTAATTTTCTCAATCGACTTTTTGCTCTACTGCCAACAAGATAAGGTTGACAATCGATTGAAGAAATTTGACAGTTTCGGGTAGTCTCAAGAGCCGTTGACTGTACATAAATCACGCCTATATTGGTGGACTCGCTAGACAGATAGGGGTAGACAGATTTCGCTAACTATTTTCAATCGCATGTGATAGGTCGCGAGCCTATTGCTATATATCATACATACATACATAAATCACGCCTATATCCCCGAAGGGGTAGGCAGAGGTGAACTAGCACCCACGTTGCGCCAATTATGTTAGGTCCCATGTATTAGCCGCCCATGTACACTGCTAGGTGGTGTGGGTGGTATAAGAGGAACGCTGCTGCCCATTCCTCATCACTGATTTATCCTTAGTCGCCTTGTACGACACCCACGGGAGAGATTTGGGGTGGTGACAATTGTACTCTGCCTTCACCACACGGCATATTTCATTATGTCAAAAAAGTGTCACAGTTGTCACAACATCCTTTTTGGACGTTGCTTAACACTCGTCGAGATGCTATATATCGGCCACCTAAATCGCCACCACCATGGCAGGGGCACCTAAGTCACCACACGGTATAATTAATAATAATAAATAAATTTCCATTGTAATTAATTAATAGCTAGAAAACTGTGCTATAGTAAGTGAGTATGATAGGGAAAGACTGGACTCCTTTCTACTCAGCCGATGAGCAGGCTGAGTGTAAAGGTTTAATTAGGTTTAATTACTTGCCAAGTATGCTGGCATGCCTCGGTAAGAAGTAAGCAAAACCTTAGCGACTTCGCGACGGCAAGCACTGTATTCATTAATCGGTTCATTAGGGCACTAGTGCGGTATCGTAAGCACCCCTTTAACAAATGAGTGGAGTATCGCGACGGAATCTTGGCCGGACTATGATTGATGTTAAATGTCAGTTAATATTCATGAGGTTACCACATGTAGGTACTCGTACTTTGCATTGCGGTCGGATGTGCGACAGGTGGATGTGGCTGTTCGGGCTTCGAAATATTATGTATTATATAGCATATAGGCTTCCTTTAATGGGCTATCCAACACAAAAATTATTTTTCAATTTGAACCTGTAGTTTCTGAGATTAGCGCGTTTTACCAACCAACCAACCATAGAAACAAAAACTCTTCAGCTTTATAATATTAGTATAGATTCGGTCACGGTACTGCCCTGTGTCATAACTCAGATGAGATGTCATTATTTCTATCATCTAGCAGGGGATCGGACAGTAATCAGATTAAAATCTAAAATGTACTGAAATAAAAGAAATATGCTGTTTTACGATTATTTCTTCTTCTTCTCCCTGCCCTGTTCCCAGTCTATCTGGGGTCGGCGCAGTATGTTTCCTCTTCCATTCACATAGGCCATACGTCACAACCCATCAACTCCCTTTTGATTCATATATCATCCATCACATCGTAAAGGTGTAGTAGGCGAAATGTGGGTGTACGCCTCGGGTATGAATAGGGATGATTTGTGCATATGTCAGACCTATTGAAACTATAAAATACCATGTCTGATCTCTTCGTGTGTCTACGTCGAGTGCGTAAGTGCTTGCGATAAGGTAAAAGAAAAATACACCCACTACGTGTGATCGAGCCGAGATAGGGGCGCAGGAATTAAAACACATTTGCCGGATTACACTGCTTAGCATCAAGTAGGTGGACCACGTAGAATAATTCTAATAATAATTTTCTCGGTTTCGAATCGAATATACGAAACTAGACTAGACTCAGCTGATTAACTATCTCGGACAAGATAGCGAATATAGAAATGGGATTAGATGGATTGCCCAGTAGTCCCCAATCTATTCGAACGAATAGAATACAGAATAAGGTTGACAATCCTTTGAAGAAATTTGACAGATTTTGGTAGGCTGAAGTATTAACAACGCCACATAAATTTAATTTAAAAATAAGATAAATGATTGTTGATTTAAAATGGACGCGCGGTGAAGCAAGAGATGGAAAGAGCGATCCCCCCAGAGTTGCCATAAACAAATTTATTAGACATAGACAAATCATTTTTTTTATTATAAAATTTACTTTATGTTGGCGGTGCCAACAGAAGAGCCATTGCGTTGACTGTATGTATTTAACTTATAATGCCGATCGTACGTGTTGAAAACAACCATAACTAGAACACACCAAGGTTATTACACACAAATGAACAGGGTTGCTGTGTTTATGAGAAAATCCGCCTCTATGTAATTTTTGTGTTAAAAGATGACGTCAGTCATTTTTGTGTTAAAAGCCATGACGTCAGTAGCAGTTCAACAAGGGCCGAAGTACCAGGCCACCATGTTTCGTGTGGAGCAATTAGCTTTCTCTATGCTAATCCAGCCACACCCTTCCCTGTGACATATTAATTTCTCTAGCATAAAAGCTTGACGTTACAAAGAAGTTAGCTAAGGGGTGATCACGTGCCTTTAAGAATATTATACACACACACATACATAAATTATTCTAGGGACAGGTATTTTGACACCTGGGTTTCGCCAGGTTATTTCAGGTCTAAGAAGGCGAGCCTATTGCCATTCACCGGGAACTTTAACCTCAGTAATTTGCTAAACGGTGCATCAAGAACACTGCTGCCGCTTCCTCCTTATATCATAACTCTAAACAACCGTATTCTTTGGTCGTCATCACACGGCATCTTCAAGAATATTATAGCCAACACATATACACAAATTACGCCTATATTTCCCCGAAGGGGCGGGCTGAGGTGAATTAACACCCACGTTTCGCCAATTAGATTAGCTCCCATATAATGCGAAGAGATGAAAACTATGTTGGCAGAAGAATGTTAGGCATGAACGTGGAAGGACGTAGAAGGAGAGGAAGACCAAAGAAGAGATGGATGGATTGTGTAAAGGAGGACATGATAGCGAGAGGATTGGATGTGATATTGGTGAAGGATCGAAAGGAGTGGACGAAGAAGACATGTTGTGCCGACCCCGCTTAGAGCGGGATAAGGGCAGGAAGAAAAAATAAGTGGCGAGCCTATTGCCATTTATCGACCACGGAAATCGCAGTATATTGCTAGGTTGTATGAGGGGAACGCTGCTGCCCATTACTCATTGCTGTCTTAAGATAACCCTTAGTCGCCTTGTACCTATGACACCCGCGGGGGAGATGGGAGTGGTGACAATTATTGTATTTGTATTCGTCACCACACGGCTTAATTAACACAAACACGTAACCTAAATTCACGTCAAACTTAAGCAAGCAACATTCGCGTTTAAGAAGGTAGAAAATATTAAAATGCCCGGCCAACGGTTTCGTGTTTGAGTCGTTTTAATATCCTGGCGTTTGATTCATATGTCTTGCGGACATGCAATCCGCAATCATACAAACGCTGCAGTGCGAAGGAGCGGGCCCACAAAAACTCTAATTCCGATAGGCGGCCCGAACACAGTCAATCACGATCGCGATCCAAGATCTTAATCAATGATCACGATCCAGGTTGCTTTTTTATACTAGACAGGGAAGCTCTTGCCCTTCATCTCACCTGATGGCAAGTGACGATATGGGCCTTAGGTGGAATCGAGCTTCACCTGGAAGTTGGAACCCTCTACCACAGAAGAAGCCCCTTATCACATTTGATCACATTTGTCGGAACAAATTATTGCTGTTAACATTATGATGATGGCGACAGATTTTGATAAGATGGTGGGAATTGAAACCGGGGCCTCTTGATCTTAATTCCGGTGAGCGAACCACTAGACCACGGAGGCGGGCTTCCCGTACACAAGCAATCGGTATCGTGATCTTTGATTTTGATCGCGGATCGCGATCGAGATTGCCAGTGCGGGCCGCGCGGGTCTATTTTACCCACCGGGCCACGCCGTAACTCAGAACAAGTAAACACGGTACCACCACTCGGACATTAGCATAACTATCGACTTTTTAAATCTATGCAAAACGCGACGATACCCCGCACGGGCCCCGGCACACCTTCGGGTAAAAACACATGCGATTCCATAACACACCCCCTCCCCCTACGGCTCTCCCGTGTGCCAGTTTTGATTAATTGGCCAGCATTGCGGAGATTAAAACGTAATTAGAATACACTTACGACTCTTTAATTGCCACTAGCGAGCGTCTCGTCAAAATGGCGGATACCGCACCAAATTAACGATGGCGCGATTAGGGTGATAAAATCTCGCACGATAAATAAACAGTTTCAAAAGCTGCGTACACGCACCGCTGGAGGCGTCAAAAGTAGGCGGCGCTCGTGATGAACAACGTGACGGAATCCGGCGCCCAATCGGATCGATCTCGATTTTAATTATACGAATCGGGAACGCATCGAGACGCCTCCAGATCGAATATTAATATGTCGATTGCGAACGCGGCGATAGCGACACTAGCCGCTTTGATTCGTCCGCCCGTTCGAATTTTGAATGCGTAATTTGATTTGCGGAACCCGCGACATTCCGCGAAACAGATGCCGCGATAACGGTCTTCCGCAAAAGATCGTAGATACTCATTTGTTTGGAACAACAAAAATAAAGGCAGGATTTATTGCACTTATAACGGCGGAGATCAGCCATCTTGATTCAAATAAACTTTATTTGCATTCAACGTTCGCTTGCTTTCTTCAGTTCGGCGATTTAATCGTGAGGTCTTTTCAGTTTTACGTTCACAGTCGTCTTTCTGAGAGGTGACGGCAGAGGAATACAACTGTCTCGGCCCTACCTCTTCCAGGAGTTTATAAGGCGAGGATTGAAAAAGGTTATAAATTACGAGGTAATACGGGCTGCGTTATACCTGCGGTGCACCGACCAACAATACTGAGATTTTCGTGCCCAGTGAATGGCAAGAGGCTCGCTCCTTATTACATCACTCTTCCTACCCAAATAGGCGTCATGGTTGTATGTCTTTAGCATTGCCATTTTTCCTTTATAGCGTTACCTACTCCAGCACAAAAAGATACATCGCATTGTTACATTACAACAGACCGCGCTAGACGGAACGAATTTTAACCGAGCACCATCTCGGTGCCCGATACCATCTACCAAACAGTCGCACTCGGCGTCCGTCTACGACACGAAAATAATTAACTCGGCTCACCGTCAAACACGGTGTTTAACATCGGCTACTCCCATAACAATTACTACTGCCTGTCGATAGACTCCGTGTAAAAAAAACGGACGGACGCCAGACTGGTTCCGAAATGAAAAAAGGCCACAGCAACCGCATGTTAACGTGTTAACGAGGCCATGATGGATCGGGCGTACATCTAATGTGGCCATACTCGCAACTGATACAACTTTCATGAGGCGCAAATTGTTTTTATTGGCCTTTATTACTCGACACCCCGGTAATATACGGAATGGTCCCACCGGCCGGACGACAATAACAGATCGCGACGATAAACCGAAAGAAATCAATTGAATTCATGAATAAATCGCATAAACTTGTCCGCCGGCCGTTATGAGCGCGACACAATATTTTTTTTTTTGTTTTTACACAAGTTCCATAATGTGTGTTATTGCAACAGCTCATACACGGGTGTAGTTTTTTTTTTAATAAATTCGCGTTTAACCGCCAATCGGTGGGCGCTATCTCGGAAATTATTGGCAGCCGTCGGTAGATGGCGCTGATAGGCTGTTCCTCTACAATTTGAGGCGTGTAATTAAAGAAAGCTGCTGTCGATCTCTATCTATCAGGAACGTGATCGGTCGCGGCCGTCATATTTGCGACGGAGGATAAATCTGAAGCCTGGACGGATGCAGAAGCATACAGAAATACACATACATAAATCACGTGTAGTAATAGACGGGAGTAGGCAGAAGTTAATTAACACCCACTTAGGCTATGTCCCTGTAATAGGTATCGAGCCTATTGCCATCTCTCGGGCACGTAAATAAAACCGCAGTAGAGATGGGGAAGGTGACAACTGTATTCTGCTCTGCCGTCACCATACGGCTGTGGACTCGGAAGGATTGCTGTAAATAAAAAGGGGGGTGGTACCCGTTGTGGGCGGGCGGAGTTCGAGATTTGAAAATTTGCATTTTTGCCGTATAACTCTACGGTGTCTCACTGAGCGGCGATACGGCGCTTTTTCCTTTTTCCAAGAATCTCCGCTGAACCCTATTCGGAGCTTCCAAATGCAAATTTCGATATTAATTGCGACGCACTCTTAGATAGATGATCATAGAATTAGTCGGTGAGTAATTGGTCTCTGACGGCCGTACTCATGACAGACATAATTTTAAACTAAAGGGTTCCTTAACGTGCTTATCGTCAATTCAAAACTAGTCGGTTTTCATGGTCTAGATTTAAATGATTTTTTTTGTATTAATGAAAATGAAAATATGGTTTATTCATATAAGGTATGATTACATACACTCATGAATTGTAATCTGAATGTAATTGGTATAAGTTTAACATTTATTGGTAATACAATTAGGTACCTACATTACAACAATTGTATTTTTTGAGTTAGGGACTCAATTGATTGAAAAGTCATTTTATTTCGAATATTTTGTGCTGTGTGTAATGCTCATGCTTAATTATTAGATTTAAGGTATATTTTATAGATTCGGTTAAAATTTGTATTATTAGTACCTCTATAAAAATATTTTTGTTCTGTTCCATGATTTATTTAAAATAGATAGTGTATGATTTATATCTAAAATGTATAAATAAAATTCAATAAAAATATTTCGTCTCATACTACATCTTTCCTTGAAACTGTACTGAATCCATTGCAAAACGTAATAGTAATGCCACTGTAGTAATTGGCCATAGATATTTAAGACTTTCTTCGAAAATTTATTCATAATTTAGTCTCTCAATTGAATCCGAAAGCCTGGTTGGTTAGCCAACGACGGCAAATTGTCAACCGTCAACTAACTAGCAAAAATCGAAAGCGTTCTAAAACCGTTGACCCTTTATCTTGTCTCCCAGCTCGCGCTCATTGGGCCGGAGCCGAATTTATGTCGCCGAGTAATCCGGACCCATTTGTATAGATAATTTTTATTATTGCCATCTCTTCGGTGCCGGCCGCAGCCGATAACCGAAAGAGTTCGTAATGACAATTTAAACAAGGAAGATGTATTCGTTTCGTTTCGATAAGTTCAAATTTGAATTTGGAACGAAAAATTTGAATTTGGAAGGAATCCGACGGTAAGAATACGTTTTTATTTTGGTTTACGCCTTGCCTTTGTTACATTTCAGTATTTGTGTGGGTAGATTCCGATTTAACAAGTGCACAAGGCGGTCTGATGAGTAATGGTTTTAAGAGAAATCGATCCAATCGATACCTTTAATCTGATTATGTACTTTTTTTTTGCAAGAGGCAAAGGTATATACAACTAGTCCAAAGCCACTTCAGATTTATGTAAAAAAAGATGTAGAAAAAGATTTATGTAAAAGAGGAGCTCAGTAGCCTGGTGGCATAGTGCGCTCGGACCGCGATTGCGTAAACTAAGCAATGTTTGCTAAGGCCGTTCATTAGATGAGTAACCAAAAATTAACTAAAGTATTATCTCGATTTCATCCGTGCTTCGGAAGGCACGTTAAGCCGTTGGTTTCGGCTGCATATGCAGTCGTTAATACCCATTAACCCGCACTGGGCCAGCGCGGGGGGGTTATGGCCCATTCTCCCTATATTCTTCAATCCATAGCGAAAGCTTGTGCTCCAGCAGTGGGGACATTAAAAAGGCTGGTGATGATGATGATGATGTGGAGCACAAAGCCGATTGTGACAATAAAATTTGACATTTTGTGTCAGCCCAACATGCTGTTGACTGTACCTAAATTTTCCACGACAAACACAAGCAGGCAAGTATCGGAACTTCGGACCACAGACAACTATGCGTGTAAACTATTTTTAACGTGGCCACACCGGGTTTATCTGCCCCCGCTCTTATGTCCGTGTTATCTCGTACAGTGCATTAGTCTTCGATAATACAACGATAAAACAGATCGGCCGGCGCCATTCCCGATTCAGATTGTGGTCACTCGATTTAAAAGAAAAAGAATCGATCCACCCAGATAAAGATGTTATGGCTTGTTGTCGTAGTTAACCGAGTTAATTGTGGATTCCGATGCTATGTAGGTGCTTATGTAAAACCATAAATTACGCTGAGTGCTCGAGATTGTCCTCTTGAATACTACACGGTTCAGATTGAGCCATAAATCTCTGTGAACTTTTTAAATGCGACAAAATCGTAGCGATAGTAATTAAAGATAGCCTTTTGAAAGTTTACGTTGAACTTAGTATCTAATAATGAGTGATAGATACTTACATGTATTAAAATTAAGCCGCGATTTATAAAGGTTTTTCACTTGACCGCTTCCCTGTCACGTAACAAAATGGCGGTCTAATTTCCCGCCAAAATACAGATCCCGCATCCCTACCCCGTTTTTCATCATTATAGTGGCTGTTATTTATCGTGCCTTCGTCTAAACATCGTTTACATCGCGTTCATTACGCCGACGCACGCTGAAAGACTGGAAATTTTGTCTATTCGACAAAATAGTGCGATAACTGGCTAATGACGCCATCAGAGCGCCATTTTGTGAGCAGCCATTTTAAACCTGAAACGTTTTGTTTGTTGTGTGAAATAGCGCGAGAGCGTTTAGGGGTGGTGTGCGGACTAAGTTTTTGTTGGCAAAAGGTCCAGTGACTAATGAGTGGCTACACAGGGATGTATCGAAACGGAGCAACGCGAATGTGAGCCGTTTCCGAATAAAATATGGCCGCCTCGGTCGCCGATAGCTCATCTGTTTATGATTTACAAGACAGAAAACAATGCGCGCTCGATATTCCAAATAAAAGAACGACAATAAGATCGCACGAGCTACAGCCGAAAGCTGAATACATTCCCCGCACAGTGGGCCGAAAGCGATCCCGATCTGGCTATCGGGATCTCAGTTTGTTCTCACATCATTACCCGCGCCGACGGCTACAAATTTACATCCAACACAATGGCTATCCACCATCGAGACATCATTAAGGTGATGCCGATAGCGCCAGCTTGGGCGCCGCGTAAACGCCGTATATCTCTTTCGGCGCTCATTCAAAAGGCGACTCTAGAAAAAAGCCGGCAAGACTTAACTTTGTTAATGTCGTGTTGGCGTTTACGCAAGCCGCGCTTTCGGCTCGCAATGACATAACGTCATATAAGTTGGGTGCCGGCGAGCGATTATAAGCGCAGAGATATAAGTTGTAGAGTTGATTTTGTGCTGTTTTGCGGAGTTGCGGGGACGGTTTCGGAAAGGATCAGTTTGAGCTAAAGCTCCAGGCTATCGCAGCCGCACAATGGAACATATAATATGGGTGATTGCAGAAGTGTGGACTTGAAATTGTTTTCACAGGTGCACGGCTACTTCAAATTGTGTTAATTAATTACGGAGAGTTCCCTGCCCTCCGTGTTTCAATTTAAATAATTATAGTTTAAATAAATTAGAGACAAAAAACCAAAAACAACAGGGAAATACACAAAAAAATCGGCGTTTTCTTTAAAAAACTTCAAAGTCCAATATCTTACTCACACCCTGAATACTGCCCATGCTAACAATTAGGTATGAAAAAAAAACAAACTTTCTTTGTTTTTCCATTCCAATTGATGGAAATTCGGAAATAAATTTTACAATTTGGGATTTTTGATTTCACTATTGTTTTTATATGACTAGTTCAGGGTTTCCGTAACATGTGGCTATATTATAATTTCTTTTTAATTTGCAACCGGTTCCATAAGCACCAATAAATAAGACCAGTACAGGTTATAACTTGGGTGAGTATCGACGCCGCTTTGCATACAATACGCGGTTCGTTACGCTTCAAGATTGACGCGCGATCGACGCGCGATTTGTGTCGCGGTGACGCGCGACCGTTGCGTTATCGAGCCATCTTTCCACCCATCTCGACCACCCTAATTTGCTGCGGGTTTTATTTAAGCAACACCTGTTTGCTTGACGCGAATCAAAATTATACAACTCAAAAGTTATTCGAATTTTCGATAGGATTTTTCACCATGTACATAATAGAAATTTTATAATATTTGGATATTATTTAGTATTTCGATGTTTACGATAAAGTGGTTATAATAACATCGAAATATCTTTATGACATAAAAACTTCTTCTAACATTTTATATATATTTTTTTTAAATTAAACTACGAACTTAACTTAACTTACTTAACGAATAAAGAAGAGATCTTAACTATATAAACATTAACATTTGTAAGTCATAAAAATAGCCAACACATTTCAATCTAATCCGGTTTTCTCCAGCTATAAACTGATTTCCTATATTCCGAGGCACGCACTTATCTAAACCTAATCACTGTGCTGAAGATATTAATGCACATTCTGTACCTTTCTATTCATAGTCAAATGATACAGCTTTCCATTTGGCGTATCGGACGTATCATCAGTGGTGTACCTTCAATATGCAAATAGTGTTTTAATTATAAACTCGACGTCCGAATGTCAGTACTCGTATTCGTCTAATGGCGGAGTGTGTTCTAAAACAATTGAATTCGTTTTATCGGTCCGATCGCGCCGTGATCCGTATCACATCACAGCGTTCAAAACAATAACAAGATGACGAAAACTCGCCACAGAGGAAACAATCGACAAATGTATTCGAATGCACACAGAGATAAGCGAAAACACGGCTACCTGGCAAAAATACAACAGATAACCGCCGATCGCATCTGTATACAATGGTACGCGTACCACGCTCTCATTAGCCAGCCTTACGCTCGGGAAATTGCGCAATTCCGCGGGAATCGAACGAGAATCGATCCGGGTGATTTGTAATCGATCGATCGCGCGTCTCGCTGCGTCCGAACCGAAACGAAGATAATGACCGCGCGTCTAAATCCAGATCTTGTTGCTAGATTGACTGTCTTGAAATAAACTCCTGTTGGTTGTTTGAGATATTGAAATTTAAATCGGCTGTACTGCTCAAAATACATATCTACAGGTAGGCAGAGGTGAATTATCACCCATGTTTCGCTAAGTTAGGTTCCATGTAACAAGGGACGAGTCTAATATTGCCATTCTAAGGGGCACGTAAACCGTAACTAGGTGGTATAAGAGTAACGCTGCTGCCCATTACTCATCGCCGTCTTAACCCTTAGTAGCCTTGTACGATGCCCGTGGGAGAGATGGGGGGTGGTGCCAATTGTATTCTGCTCTGCCGTCACCACACGGCGTAAACGCAAAATATATTTCGCAAAATCGTCTACACAACAACACAAACGTATTGCTTTTAAGCGATTTTTCCATTGGCGTTCTGGAAAATGCTAGAAGCTTCTGTATGCTAATGCCCTCCGATATAAATATTGGAGTGTCAGCATTCAACCGTGGCAAGCATGTGACTACAAATCCCCTACAAAAGCGCGCATTCCTCACATAAATATCTTAGCACGCGTCCATACAACGGGCCGGCTTATAAATCGGCCCATACGCCGCGTAAATACGTTCTTGCAGAATTATCTGCGCCAGTGCGCTTTTAACGTCTCAAGAATAAGGTTCACATTTAAGCTCTCGTTCTACATCGTGGTCTGTTGTGTATTGGTGTAGAAATGTCAACGATATTTCGCGAGGGCAATTAGGAACGCGTCCATGTTGAATTAATAGGTTTAAGATATCGAATGCGAATATATCGACGCGTGGTAGGCATTGTTCGGTGGTTGGTACTCACTGCACGCGTCTTTCAAGCTTCGGCCGTTTGTAATGAGTTGTCGGATATTGACGACTCTTGACGGAAAATGGAGGAGCTCGATAGTCGACTAATACAATGTTCGCTAAGGCCGGTCATTTGATGGGTGACCAAAAAAATATTATTTCGAGTTCCTCCGTGCTTCGGAAGGCGCGTTAAGCCGCTGGTCCCGGTTCCGGGTCAGAATTTGGCACCGTCCCCATCTATCCCGCGGGTGTCATACAAGGCGACTAAGGGTATAAAGATAGCGATGTGTAATGGGCAGCAGTGTTCCTAGCAATAAATTATACCCTAGCAATAAACTGCGCTTTACGTGCCCGAAAGGTGGCAATAGGCTCGCCACCTACATGGGACACACCTAACCTAATTGGCAAAGCACGTCTGCCTGCCCCTTCAGCGATATTGGCGACGTGGGCGCGATTTATGTATGCACGTAAAATGCTGAGCGCGATTTGACAGGTGGTATGATCAGGTGGTCTTGGGTCCGTCGCGCGATCGCCGCGTCGATACGCGCGATTGACAATAACCGGACAGGACCAAGCGCGCCGCCATGCCCGATGTGTGGCCACCCTTAGGGTGCATCTACACGGTGCATGCAGCTTGCGCATGTTGAAGCATTTCTTCTCCCTGCCCTGTTCCCAGTCTGTCTGGGGTCGGCGCAGTATGTTTCCTCTTCCATTCATATCGGTCAGACGTCGTCAAGCCATCCACCTTTAGATTCATATCATCTATCCCACCGTAACGGTGCTAGTGATGAATGAAAAGAGACGGAACGGACCATGTCGACAGATCGATGAACGGAGAGAGTGATTGGAATGACAAATTCAAGTCAAGGTTTTGGCTTAGATTTTTACAGCCTGCAGACATGCTGACAACTGAAACGAAGAAGACCCATACATGAAGTACTCCCGCGGGCAGCATGCACGTGCAGCTTGACTAAGTAACTAGCGCGAGTAGCCCGCGGCTTGTTTATGCACTGATCAATTAACTTGAGCATGCTCAAATAGCTCGCGCCTTTACTTGCGCCAGCTACTTGCACCGTGTAGATGCACCATTAGGGTCCGTTCACACAGAGCGGCTCGGGGAAGAGAGCATACTTTGAACGCGTTCAAAATAGAGTTTTGAGTCATTGTAATAAGGTTTCTTATTAATTTCACTTATTTTGTAGAGTATACTCGAGAGCCACTCACAGCGAACACAGTGACAGGTAAAAATTATCCTTATGTCAATAATTCTAGATTCAATTTTGAATGCGATATAAATCTGCCCTTCTCTCCGGCGGGCCAGTCTGAACGGACACTTACTTTTTGCTCGATTACAGATTACATTGTGTTATGAATCGATATTTATTTCGGTTTGTCTTGTATCGGTGTTTTTGTGTGCATTTTGTGTTTACGTTAAAATAGAATGCCGGCTGGGATTAATGGGGTATTCTTCGGTCGAGTTAGCGGTCGTTAGCGACGTTTGGGTGACTCGGCCGCGCATAATGCGTGAGCCTACTCCCATTCAACGTGCTGTTGCTGCTTAGTTGCTAGGTATTGTCTTTTTAATTTTATTGACCCTAGGGATAGTTTAAGTTCCAAGAATACGTGCATAATTAATGCCTATTTCATCTCCGAAGGGGTAGGTAGAAATGAACCTGCCACGTTTCGCCGATTATGTAAGATTCTAGATGTAATGGGGGCATTTATCCGGCATGTAATTCGCATTACCTATATTGCTCGGTGATATATGAGAAACACTGATGCACATTACTTATCGCTGTCTTTACACTACTTCGTCAAGAGTATACGTAGTTATGATATTAGAACACGAACTATTCTAATTGCAGTGTTGAAATCCGTACCTAGGTACTCATTTCAAGATATAAAGCAAAGGTGGCATAGAATAGAATATTCCGAAAGATTACGGGCATAAAACAATTATAAAAAAAAAAATTATTTTACTTTAATTTTTTTTTAACATTTACTTAATTATGAATCAATATATTATTATAATAATGTGTACTGTAGACAAATTATTACAAAGAAAAACATTTGTTCAGAAAATTTCTGAAAAATCCGTCCTGATCTAGACATAGAACAGCTATACCGCTATATATACAGAGGCATCGGTGACTTATTGCGCCATTAAAAATCACCGAAATACCGAGTGATTACTCTCCCAAGTATTCGCGCACAAATATCGCGTGACGCTCCCACGGAAAATACTCGGCATACCGCGACTTTGGTCATAGTTCAAACTTCAAGAGTATCATCACGCTCCCCCGATGCGTATCGCACGCACCGCACCCCGTGTCAATACGCCTTTGTCAACCCACCCACCCTTGAATACATTATGACCTCACCCATTTTTCAACTCATTATTCCGCTGCTTCGTTAAAATTTGTGTTGAGCTGTATATAATTGTTATGAGAGGGTTAATTTTCTTGTTTTGCAAGAATTATAACTTTCTTCTATGCCAGACTGAGAGAAGCTATTGGCTCATCTCACCTGATGGTTAGTGACGATAACAGCCGAAGATGGCCTGCGATTGCGTTAACTAAGCAATGTTCGTTAAGGCTGGTCATTGGATGGGTGACCAAAATGTCATCTCGAGTTCCTCCGTGCTTCGGGAGGCACGTTAAGCTATCTATAAGTCCCGCCTGCATCTGCAATCATTAATACCCATACTGGGTCAGCGTGGTAGGTTATGGCCCATTCTCCATATATTCTTCCATCCATAGGGAAGGCCTGTGACCCAGCAGTAGGATCATTTAAAAGCCTGGTGATGATGATGTTATCTCGTGATTTTTATTAAAAGATTAATGAGTAATTAATTTTTGAGGTTTATTTCACCTCTGCACACCCCCTTCGGGGATAAAAAGGCGTGGTATAAGCAAACGCAGCAGATGAAGCGGTAACTGGTGCCAAACGGTGGCTCTTTGTCGCCATAACCTCCGCTGTCGCGTGATACTCCCAACTATGCCAACAAATTTACATTATTTATTATATTCGGGAGCGTTTCCGCTGTCGATACACATCGCAATGTGAACTTAACTCGCGTTTTCTACAACTTGGCAGACAAAGAAAAGGATGGTAATGTTATTAATGGTTTAGTTATCAAATTAGTGCGTAAATAAAAGTCCTTCAATGTTTATTTATAGCTTTTACGGATTTATAATAGCCGCGTACAATTCGGCACTGAGCATTTTTGCATAGTATTACTTACTTACTATTACTTATTATTACTTTTCTATCCATTCATTTCATGATTCATTCATTCATTACCTTTCGGTGTGATGGATGATATGAATCAAAAGTGAGTGGATGGCTTGATGACGTCTGACATAAATGAACGAAAGAAGAAACGTACTACGCCAACCCCAGGTGCTTTGGAGCAGGAAAGTAAGTTGATGAGACTATTTATCATAATTACCATCACCAGCCCTGTAATGTTCCCACTATTGGGTCACAGGCGTTCCCCATGGATGGAAGAATATAGGGCGAATTGGCCATAACCCATCACCAAGTGGGTATAAATGATTGCAGATGGATCCGGGTCCGGGACCAACTACCGAAGCGAGAGCAACTCGAGATAAAATATTCGTGGTCACCTATCCAATGACCAAAATTAGCGAACATTCCTTGATTTACGAAACCGCTGACCGAGCGCGCTACGGGCACGTCAGACTAAGGCTGTAATTACGTATAACAATAATCATAATGCTATAATTCTAATTAACATGTTTTGGCGACGCCATAATGGAGACGGCAGATGGTATCAGCGCCGGCTGCCCACGCCTAATCATTTTCATGTGACGTCTACGCCATCGCCTCATATGTGCCTCTGTTATTTATTAATTCAAATAAACAATAACTAAAACAAAAGTGCGTCGACACATGCCACAGTCGTCACGCACCGTGATGCGCAATCGTGAAGATAGCGAAGCGTCCATGGGTCACGCGATCACAAGCCTCATAATAGAAATAAGCAATGTTTTGACATTTGCAAGCTTGCGATCACAAAAGCATCATAATAGAAATAAGTTTGCAAGCTTTTTTTCTCGATAGCTAGATAGATAACTAAGCAATGTTCGCTAAGGCCGGTCATTGGATGGGTGGCCAAAATTTTCTCGAGTTCCTCCGTGATTCGGCAGGCACGTTAAGCTGTTGCTCCCGGCTGCAATTGCAGCCGAAAATACCCACCAACCCGCACAGGGCCAGCGTGGTGGGTTATGGCCAAGAAATCGAAACGTCAGGATGAAATATAATCAATATTATGTTAATTTTAAAAATACACGCAAGTCAAATCCGCCACCATTAATGCCACGGTTGACGTGCCGCCGCTAGTACATTACAATGTATCGTAACGGATACAGTAATAAAGATCTTGTCTAAAGGTGTGATGTACAGGAGGCAGGTCGAACATTGTGTGTGGTGTGAATATTATAACTTTTACTGCATCGCGATAGGTTGATAAAAAAACAGCTGTATTTGAACAAGTTTTTAGGATTATAATAACATGCCTTTTCACCAAAGGCGTCAAGCTCACTTGTAAATAGTAGGTACTAGGTACATTAAGCCGGGAGGCCCTGGGGAGAGACTGGTGAATTGCCTCACGGCGGATCCCAGACTCTTCCCGCTTGAAGGGCTAGGGGAACACCGGAGTGGTTTAGTGGGTATTCCCGACTCGAAAGAGTCAGGCGAGCCCCACACACGTCAGCCGCTTAGCTAGCGGCTGATATGGTGCCAAAGGCAGTCCACTCCGTAAAAAAAAAAAAAGGTACTAGGTACATACATGCATACCTAAACGTCACACCTTTTTCCCATAAGCGCAAACATCACTTCTTATATCATTTTCTGGGACCTGATAAGCAATTTTCTTTAAAGTCGGTCTAAATAGATGGGTGACCAGAACATAATAAGTTCCTTCGCTTCGAAAAGCACGTTAAGTTGGTGGTTCCGACTGCCCAAATCATCTTGTAGCCCAAAGTAACTAGCAAAACACACAACAGTGTGTTCATCACAGACATTTCCCTACCAGACTGGCTATTGGCCAGTGATTTGGCCAAACAGGCCGTTTACAATAAGCAGCTTATTTATTTTTACGATTTTTTTAAATTTTAGACAGGGAAGCTCTTGCCTTTAATCTCACCTGACAGTAAGTAAAGTAGAACCCATATCCACAGAGGGACTATCTTACGGACGGACGGTACTTGAAAGAAGTCCTAGCACCAACCCAACCGAGTACATGTACCCCCCAGGGGATCGAACCCGGTGGGCGAAGTGGGCGTACCACTAGACCACGGAGGCTCACTTTAAACTTACACGATACCTTGATCGTATGCTACCTCATGACATGATTTCTCACGGAAACTGCTAGGAAATCATTTTACCTATAACCTACAGCACAGCCCGTAAACTACCCTCACAAACGCCAGAACTGCTGTTAACTAAAAAAAAAAAAAAAAACTTTATCCGCCGTTGTACAAAGTCGCTGCAATGTCGGTGCTAAATTAAGTTCGCTGTGATACCGACCATAAATCTGTTGTATCGGCCAATAGGTGATCGGAATCGCTCCCCCCAACCCCCCTGGACCGACGCTTGGTTCAACTCCGCATCTTGCAATATTGGTTGCACATGACGGCCGCCTTGGTCGAATGCTCAGATTGCTGGGTAATGGCCAAGAGGTCCCGGGTTCGAATTCTGGTAGGGGCAAACATTGTGATGACCACAAATGTTTGTTTCCGAGTCATGGTTGTGTATATTTTTATGTAGTGTATAAACATAATTATATTAAAAATATGTCCGTCATCTAGTATCCATAACACAAGTGCTTAGGCTACTTACTTTGGACTAGATGATAGGTGTGAGTGTAAAAAGATTTATTTATTTATTTATTATTCGATAAGTCATGCGTTTGTGTAATTTGGGGTTATTACATGCAAATATTTTAAGCATAGCCGTGTGGTGACAGCAGAGTAGAATACAATTGTCACCACCCCAAATCTCTACCGTGAGTGTCGTACAAGGCGACTAAGGATAAATCAGTGATGGGGAATGGGCAGCAGCGTTCCTCTTATACCACCCAGCAATGCACTGCAACTTTTGTGCCCGATAAATGGCAATAGGCTCGCCACCTATTACATGGGACCTAACAAAATTTGCGAAACTTGGGTGCTAGTTCACCTCTGCCTACCCTTCTGGGATATAGGCGTGATTTATGTATGTATGTATTTTAAGCAGTCATCATCATCATCTCCAGTCCTTTAATGTCACCACTGCTGCGGCACAGGCCTTCCCTACGGCTGGAAGAATATAGGGAGTATGGGCCATAACCCACCACGGAGGCCTAGTGCGGGTTTATATTATATTTTAAGCAGTGTTTAAAGTAATTTCGTGTATGCATTCTAATGTTTTGAAGCAAGATGTAGAAGCTTTGGTAAATAAAGTTACTTTTCACTTCTCATGCTCTGAAAGTGCTTATTTGTGCAGGATATAGGCTGCACAAAATCGAATTTTGTGCTCTAGAGCATTAACGTATCTACTCATAAATGTGTCTATATTAAGGCAAAGAAAATAAGCCATGCAGCCAAACACAATAAGAAATTCAGAGATAAAATTTGTTATTTTATTATGTACTTAAATTGATTTGCCTAATGTGTGTATTAAGACATAAAATATATTAACATTTTAATTCAAGTAGGTACGGTAGGTAATTAAATTAATTTAAGAAAATTATTATTTCAAAATTAATTTAATACTTGGCTGTATAGGTCTGCAACGCAAGCCTTTATTAATGGGAATAACAATTTCCTTCAGTATTCAACACTGAACCAATTTTAGTTTGAATTTTAAGACATGTTATGATAAACTACTGTTCTATTTCCTCGCAATCGAAGTGAAAAGCAGAGTTTCTAACTCGTCCACAAAACCATTTTTATCCTCGACATTACTATTACAAAAATGATTCGTTTTGTGCACTTGATGGAAAATCTACTATTAATATCTTCTACTTTTTTCTTCTCCCTGCCCCTATTTCTCTTTAGGTGGGGTTGGTACAGCATGTGTTCCTCTTCCATTCTCTTCTATCAGACTGAGCTCAACATGAAACGCCTGCTTCCGCATATCATCTTTCAATCAATCCACCTTTCTCTTCTTCGGTCTTCCTCTCATTCCTCCATCCTCACACACATTACTACATTTGCTATATATGCGAAAGTACATTGTACATACATACATAAATCACGCCTATATCCCCGAAGGAGTAGGCAGAGGTGAACTAGCACCCACGTTTCGCCAACTATGTCAAGTCCCATGTAAAAGGTGGCGAGCATATTGCCATTTATCGGGCACAAAAGTCGCAGTACATTGCTAGGTGGTATAAGAGGGACGCTGCTGCCCATTCCTCGTCACTGATTTATCCTTAGTCGCCTTGTACGACACCCACGGGAGAGATTTGGGGTGGCGACAATTGTATTCTACTCTGCCGTCACCACACGGCAAATTGCCAAAGTGACCTTAAAAAAAACGCCACGTTAGTGCTAGTTCACCTCTACCTACCCCTTCGGGGAAATAGGCGTGATGTATGTATGTATGTAGTAGAAAATATTGCCTATAATATCGGATACTCTAGGAGCTAGCAGGTCTAAATCAAAAGGGCTTTATCTGTTGTTAGGAGCCGAGAGCCTATCTGAGGCATCTGTTCCAAGAGCCGACACGTGTTCGAGATAAGCGCACGCGCATGGGGGCGCCACTATCGCGGCCGTAACGTAGGTCGGCGACTGTACATAAAGATCTGGGTATAATGGAGCTTTGTATTTTGTACGCTATACTGAGACGGTAGCTTTGGTGAGCATTTTTGGGTTGTGTATTATTATTTATTTATTGGGTTACCAACTTAGGAGTAGGTATATCAGTATTGCCATTTAATGCAATTCTTGGTAACTATATTTATAGGTAACCTCAGCATGCTTTCAGTCGTTAGTGAAAAATAAATAAAAAATTACATAAAACATATTTTTTTTATAGAAATTCAACATTTGTGGAAAGGAATGCGTTTTTAATAAATTAATTAAGTTACACATTAGTTAGTAGTGTTTAAATTAAACTGAATTAGTGATAGATTAATTTAAAACAAAATTCCTACACTAGACGTGGCATGTAGGGATATCACTAGCTTCAACTAAATCCATAAAGAAAGTTATTCCGAGTATTATTGGATGGATTTCCTACAGAGAGGACCACCCACGCTATAAGTGCGCGCGCGTCGATACGCGGGGTCGATGGAGATTGCGCCTACGCAGATTGAGGTGTGGAAATTTGCTGCATTGTCATATTCAGATGTAGATGCGAGATACGGGGTTCTGTTTTGTTTTTCAATGTTGCGAGGGCCTGCGGTGAGATACGGTTGGGTAGGAATTGTTGGGTAAGGCACTGTACTTAGATAAGTTTCAGTTGTAGTGTATAGGGACAGAATAAAATAATAATATAGCATTACCTATAGGCGTAGGTTTATATTACGTATCTAAATTTTACGGCCGTGTGGTGACGGCAGAGTAGAATACAATTGTCACTACCCCAAGTCTCTCCCGTGGGTGTCGTACAAGGCGACTAAGGATAAATCAGTGATGAGGAATGGGCAGCAGCGTTCCTCTTGTACCACCTAGCAATGTACTGCGACACTTTTGTGCCCGATATATGGCAATAGGCTCGCCACCTATTACATGGGACCTAACATAATTGGCAAAACGTGGGTGCTAGTTCACCTCTGCCCACCCCTTTAGGGATATAGGCGTGATTTATGTATGTAAATTTTACTTTGCGGGAAGCCACTGGATGCGGGTAGCGCAGGACCGATTGGTTTGGAGATCTTCGGGGGAGGCCTATGCCCAACAGTGGGCGTCTCTCGTCTGACAAACTGGCTACCGTCCTTAGAAGGAGATTCTTGAGGTTATCGACTGCTTAACGACCGCCCGCACTTAAGATATCTCGAAGACGACCAGATACATTTCTAACTACGATAAACTGATAAACGCAATCAGGCTTATCCTCGGAGCAAATCGATCTGAACTATCACAGGCTTATTACAGGTTAACTGAATGCGGTTTTATCTCGAACAGGGTTCCAGTCCGTTGTTGAACGACACGATTTAAATACCTCCTCTGCCATCTTCAGACGTCATCATCCACTCCCTTTTGATTCATACAATTCATCATATCGGAAGGTCGAAAAGGACCGTGTCGAGAGATCGATGAATGGAGAGTGATTCCAATCCAATGTGCTCAAGGTTTTGACTTAGGTTTTACAGCCGGCCACCTGCCTTACCCTAACCCTTTTTGGGTATGCTGTTGTTAGTGGTTTGCCCTCCACTATTCGGGTGTCCCAAGGTGCTTTTTGGTCTACACAGAAAAAAGATTGTCCTTTCTACATCACAGGAATGTGTGGGGGCTGACACATTCTACTCTACGTTATATTTTGACTCCCAGGCCAGCATGGAAGACACATTTTTAACATCAGATTCAAACTCGTGTGACAACGGACACGCTCACCCCATCAGCCTAGGACATACAGCCAATCGTTACTGGTCACCTATCTCGGTCATATCAAAGTATTTATTGCCTAAATTCATAATATTCTTTACATACATACATAAATCACGCCTATATCCCCGAAGGGGTAGGCAGAGGTGAACTAGCACCCACGTTTCGCCAATTATGTTAGGTCCCATGTAATAGGTGGCGAGCCTATTGCCATTTATCGGGCAATAAAGTCGCAGTACTATTGCTAGGTGGTATAAGAGGAACGCTGCTGCCCATTCCTCATCGCTGATTTATCCTTAGTCGCCTTGTACGACACCCACGGGAGAGACTTGGGGTGGTGACAATTGTATTCTACTCTGCGGTCACCACACGGCTATAATATTCTTTCTTGGCTATTTATCGTGCGTACCGGCATTTTACGGTGGAGATAAACTAAGATCTTAATGCTAATGGACGTGTACGGATATAAAGACACTGTGCAGACTTTTAACGGTTTTTCTTCAAACTACTTTTACGATTTGGATCTGACATATCTCGTGGCTCGAGTGTAGTTACTGGCTGCATTATCTGATAGTGATTCAGTCGAAATAGGTGTATTGCTTTATTACGATTGTTAGAAACTTATTTAATTTGGTCTTTGTTTTTTTTAAATTTAATTTTTAATGTGGCGTGGTAATTTAGATGTGAGGCTGGCATGAATACATCTATTTTCAAAATTGTTTTACTCATTAGTGTGTCGAATTTGGACAATAACCCCCCCCCCCTTCCCCTACAGATAAAATAACGGCTCCATGACCAACTCTTTTAGTATCGCAACCATTGGTGTTAGAATTTATGGAGAAAGAGACAGAAGAACTATACATATATCTTCGGTCACTCATAAAATGACCTACCTTGTCCTCCTCTAAATAACGCCTCACACGGTTTAAAACAATTTAGGAAATCGTAATTTTAATAAAATGATAAAATCTTAACTGGCTTGGCAACTCGCGAGGTTTTGCACATGCTGCCGTTATAACTATCATATAATTATGTATACTCAACGCAATGTCAGATAATGTAAATTGAATATGTTTTTCCAATCGAAATTCAACCTTAACGCCTTAGATTGTAATAAATTAATGACGAGAGTATGATTTATGATCATTTTGGATACTTGTTGAGCGATTAACATAACAATTAGAAGATTTGGCATTATTTGATTAATTTCGTTCTCACTATAACTTATTAAATTATAAAAACATACAGATAGATCAAATATAACATATTAATGAGCTACACCAGATATTTCTGATGAACAAGAATTGCTTATATTATTTTTATTTATTTTTGTAAATATTATTTCGGATTTGTGATACAATATTCCCTGCCCTTGAGCTACATTAGAGTCATTAAAAGAAAATGCGACTATATTATTGTTCATTATTAATTTGGATGAGCTATCGTTGGGTCAGTAATGGACAAAATTTAACTTTATTTAGGGTTATGCATTGTTTAAGAGACCCATGTGTCACAATAATATTGCAGCACGGAAAAAGAAGACAGTAAAAGTTTTATAATAGTAACAAATGTATATAATAAATACTTAGTAAAAAATTCTAATGTATAACTATAGAGGTAAAACTTATTGAAAAGAAGCCACTGTAATCAAAAGCCAAAACAAAACCGAGCAGCCTTCGACACACATATACTTTGATATTATGCTCCAGTTGACAGGGGTTGCAAATTCATTGTCTAGCCGAAGCTCGCTATAAGGCTATTACTACGGAGCCCTGTCTTCCACAGATAACAAACTTCACCTGATCTCTGTCCCTTTGACAGCAACGAGTGTCGTACAATGTGTATTTAATAAACAAATGGTTTTTTACTTCTGGATTTTCTTCGACATTTGGAGAATGTAAATTGTAAAGTAATGGAATAGCAGAGGTGATGCCCTTTTATTATAATAAAAGTGCATCACCTCTGCTATTTATTATTTATTAAATGTCCCGGAAGATTTGGACGACAATTCGACGACAATTAATTTACAGTTCTTTTGATATATTTCGACGGGTGAAAGCCTATTTGGTTTAAGCGACACCTAGGGCGATTTTGAGTTATATAGATATTTGGAATCAGCGAATTTTTCTGCGTCGACTGAGCTGGGACCCATAAATATCGGAGCAGTTTTTTGGCGTTTAAATCAACGAAAATTTTGGCTTCATTTTAGAGCATTGATGTATGAAACGACAAAAAATCAATACTATTTTTAGAGAAAATGGTAAATACATTTTTTTTATTAAAAACCGCTTAAACTGTTTGTGCTTTCACAATAATAGTACTCAATGGCAGTTAGAGCGTTTTGCCTATCATTACTTTTAGGAGTAACCGTCGCTTAAAACATTTTGCTTGAATCTAAAAAAAATATGATATGGCGCTTCATCCTTTTTGCCTCTATGTCCTTTCATCATAAAATGTTGTTTGAATCATTATCGTCTGGATGCAAAACTTGACTAGCATGTCGTTTCAGAAATTGATCCGTACTCTTTAATTTAATTGAGTGTCGTTCAAACATATCTGAAGTTTACCATAAGTTACTTGAAGCACTTATAAAAACTCAAATTAATGATATCTATGTACGTTCAGACATGCAAATATTATTATGTGACAATTTTGCAACGTCGGATCAAACAATGGTTGTTTGCCGCCGGCGCATTTGAGTGCCGCGGGTATAAATTACCCACCCCCCTGCGCGGGCGCTTCAGTCCAGTCTGTCGTCAACCGTGAGAACGAGTATTACGATACGAATTTGAAAAAACCTTTTTGATTTTTTCATAATTATAATTTAGTTTTAATTGTTAAACATACTGATAAAATCACGACTGAAATGGAAAGCTATTTTTTTTAAAAAGAATACTGATAATTAAGGGCCGGTTTTTTGATAAATAGTTAACTCAACCAATTGTTAAAAATCGTTACTAATGGTTAAATATCAGTCTGATATTGTTACTGATGATTGAATATCAGTCCGTTATTTAACCATTGGTAACAATTTTTAACAATTGGTTGAGTTAACTATGCATCAAGAAACCGGTCCTTAATATGTTGCATAAAAAGTTGTTAAAAACTGATTATGATAATTATAAGGAGGATGATTCTCATAGGTTTGATAAAATCTTTTATTAAAAAAAACCATCATCTCCACTGACGTTGTAATTTAAAAATGAGAAATAAGTGCATGGTATTATTCACCAGTCTTTATAAAGTTATACAAACATATGCGATTTAAAACAAATGTCATAGTTTTCAAACTGTTATTTAAGTCATTATGATTTGACTCTGACATATTTCATTTTGGAGTTTAAGCCAAATAGATTTTTTTCTATCCAGTTGGTAGAATGTAGGTTAAAGCACTTTGCCATACTCTGCAAGACAATGAAAATAACACTTAAACCACTTTGCCTGCAACCGTCAGCAGAACAAAGTGGCAGTTAAATCATTTTGCCTTACTCTATTATGTTGCTATTTTGAGTGAAGCGACATTTATTTTCAAAATTATTATCATTACAAAGTGAAGAATGTAACCAGAATATGGGTTTTATAAATCAAAACTAGTTTGTAAGACTTTCAGGCAAAATTAACAAACCGTTTTTTTGGCAAAGAATTTTTTTCCGAAATTAAAAACTTTGAAACGCTCTCCTGTAAAATTCAAAAAATGTCGCTTAAACCAAATAGGCTTTCACCCCTCGATTTAATACTGACTAGCTGACTCGACAAAGTTTATTTTGCCCTTATCACACAGGGCTATAAAAATACCCTGCCTATTCTCAGACCTAGCATACATACATACATACATACATAAATAACGCCTATATCCCCGAAGGGGTAGGCAGAGGTGAACTAGCACCCGCGTTTCAGACCTAGTAACTATATACAAAAAAATCATAACTGTTGGTCAAGTCAGAAAAAATAATTTTAACAAATACTGTAACACGAGCTTTTTATATTTTAAATTCTTTAACCAAATTTCATAAATTATACCTATTAGTTATTAAATTATATGACATTTAAGTATTATTTACCTGTGAAAAATATTTCAAAGCTTTTTTAATTTCAAATTACGAAAATCCATATCCGAAATTTTTTTCGAAATTCAATCCTACTTATATCGGATATTGAAAGAATAATCCGTGTTAAATTGTAGCATTTGACGTATAACGTTGCCAGCACTCTTAACATCTCGCTGTCAGAACTTGTTTGTTTATAGCCAAGGAGGTGCAATGTCAAAATGCACCACCCAGGGGGTGTCGGGAGATGACTGGCCACGGCAGATAGTGCTACGGGCCCGCCCGGGCAATAAACCTCCGTAGATGACCAGATTGCCGACTGATTGAACGGACCTATGGGTTTTGAGTGCTCTAGGTAAAGCCGTGCGGACAGCTCGAAAATTTATATCAATTTATGTAATGTTGTCTAAATTTAGAAAAGGCAATTTATTTTTGTTTCATTTTATTTGCACAATATTTTTAGGAAAAGATACACAGATGACAAAGATGAGTGATTTACTTCAAACATTGTTGTAAAGCTTAATTTGTTTTTATGAATAAGATTGTTTTTATAATTATGTTGTTTTTATATTTGCATATTTATGTACCTTTATTAAACTTTGTCCGTTATTTAGTATCTATACTTATCACAATTGCCTATGCTACTTACTTTGGGCTAGATCATAGGTTCCCAAACTTTTTGTTCTCATAGACCACTTTCAAAAAAAATCTGGTTCAGTTGGACCCCCTGCAGCTGCACCATATTCCCAAAACTCGACCAAAAAATGTGAATATTAGATCCAACTATGGAAATTTGCACTTACCACAAATAAGCAGTTTTCGAAAAAAAGAGACAATTGATTGGTTAATTAATTGAATGTGCTGTGAGTTGATATCCTAGTTTTTACGAGTAATAGTCGTTGTGGTTCTTAAAATATTATCTGCCGACACTACACTGATAGGTAAAGTCAAGCCAACATTTTAGTTCTTCACTATCGAAACCAGATAAATTTTCGTGGACGAATCGTGAACACCCACTTTTTGTCTCGCCACCTCGGACCACTTTGGGAATCAATGGGCTAGATGATAGTTGTGAGTGTGGGAAATATTAACATTGTGTCCATTTGCAATAAACAGTCATCATATTCATTAAAGCCTTATTTGTGTATCAGAATAAGGGTGCAAACATTCAAAATCCACGTTTTTCTAATGCGGCTCATCCAATTGAATTGTCTACGGCGGGCGATCTCCATGGCGGTTCGGACTATCGCTCTATACATCACTGGGGGCGTTATCTCCGCCCGCCCAGCTGCCGGCACTCGTTTATTTTGCCCCACATGCGAACTGGGAGGGCGAGATATGTATGCGGCTTGTGACACGTACGTGGACGAGTTAATTGTGATATTTGTGAATTTTCACGTGTATTTATTGCTACGATGCATTCTTTAAGGGGCTTGTTAGTAATGGATATTGTTTTTGAAGTTCACTGTGTGTGAGGACTTGGTTTTCAATTTTAACCCTACATATTTTTTTTGTATATTAATCTGTTTTAAGCTATAAAATACCTAGGTAGGTCCTTGTTAGATATATACGCTCATAATATTTTTAAATAAGGGCGACTCCGTAGCTTCATGTTCATTTATATTACAGTAACATAATGATTTTTCTTACATAAAAATGTATACATACAAAGAAAATAAAGTCAGAAAAATTTCGAAAAATGATTTCTCTTAATGCGGGATTCGGACCCGCGTCCTCTGTAACCGGGCAGTATCACTATACCACTGGGGCATTTTTATGACTTTATTTTCTTTGTGCAATAACAAAATTGTTGATTCGAATTAATGACCTATCTTCAACATTAATTCAAAGGGATGTTTTTTTTAAAGTTTCAGTAAAGGAAGCTTGGAAGCAAAAATAAAGAAACAGTGCAACTTAAAAAAATATCTATCAACATTTCCGCTATATATTATGATCCTTAGTAACCAATTTAACCCGCTGCTTAAGCTAAATACTGGCGAAATAACCGGCCCTAAGTCACACAGGCCGTTCAGGGCCACCTAAACAACATCATGTTTTAATTACCCAGGGTTGTTTACTCCTGCTATCGGCGTAGCACTTCCATCACCACGCTATCAGCACCGAGCACCCGCCGCGGCCCACTACTCACTTTTTTATTGTGCCTGAAGATAGGTAGGTCCAGTGGTAAACAACCTTTCGCACGTTTTGTGCGCGTACGTACGACTGCAGAGGTATTAAACATTTTAATGCGGCGCTCAGGAATAATTAACTCGGTACCACGACTGCGTATTGGTGGGTAAGCAAGATACGTACGCACCAATCAGCATTGGGCCATCGTGGTGGGTTATGATCTTATGTGGCCCTTTAAGATTTTTGCCTGACTGGCTGCATTCAGACCGCTAGTTGAACGTCGCTGTTTCGTAAAGAGGCTATATAGGCTGTCGAATGAACGGCTAATTAAGCTAGTTGGCCGCGCTGCGACATATAAAAGTTAATAATACATTACAATATTACTAATACTTGAAAGTACGATATAATTAAAACAGGTATAACATAATACATAGAAACTATGGGTTTTAAATTTGTAAGCACGTGGGTTCGACTCATCATCTGTGAAACGGAAAGATCAGCCGACGGCGATACTTCAATACTTTGTGGGAACTTGTATTTGCATTCTAATGCTCACTGAAAACTTTGCTATCGCAATTCAGGCTTGCGGAACAGCGTATTTGTATCATAATCTAATTCGTTAACTTTGATGAGTGGTTACGACAAGTGGTCATACGCGCTGGGTTCGATTCCTGGCACGGCCAATGTTTTTGTGATGAAGCCGCATCTGTGGTCATGGTTTATTTATCGGTTTACGTTGTATATTCATATTTTGATTTATATTTGAACATTATATAGAAAAAGTTCGAATATACAGCGATTTACGTGCCCGACATTAGGCAATAGGCTCGCCACCTATTACACAGGACATAACATAATTGGCAAACATGAGTGTAAAACTGTCAACTCACCTCTGCCTCATGATTTAAGGATTCCAGAGTTCTAATTCGAGCCAGATGATGGGTTTCAATGCATGTATATTTAAAGTCTACAACTTAGTAAACGTACCAAGTATATTATAATCAGGCTGGCTATCAAACAATCTTTTTTCTCAAATGGACCCTCGACGTCCCGAGATAAACAACGTCAGATCTCGCAATTTAAATCATACGCCGATTTACGCTATCAGTAAAAGCACTCACTTTTATCTGCGCAGACGCAATCACACATACAGTGCATAATAAGGGTGGCCTCGCACGCCGCGGCCTATCGCGCTAACTACGCGGGAATCATGTCCGATTTGTAAGTGTTTGAAGGGAGGAACAAACTTGTTAAGTTCCTTGCCCGTTCTTCTCAGAACATAAGGCCTCCTGGTAGTTTACGAACGGATGGCGTAGCTTAACGCGTTGTATATTGGAAACCTTTTGACTTTAACACACGTTTCCATTGATCAACGTTTTAATTGGATATGAATTAATCATAATTTTATATTTTTTTTTATTTTAAGCACTACTATGACGACGACACGGCAGAAAGAAAACTTAACGCTTGGGTACAGTCAACAGCACGTCAGGCAGCCAGAAAATGTCAAATTTTCCCTATCGACTTTGTGCTTTACTACAAACAAGTTAAGATTGACACTCGATCGAAGAAATTTGAAAGTTTATTATCATACCCGAGTCCGACCATACCTATTTATCTGAAAGACTGCTTCGCAAGGCGATGCCAGGATAGCTATCCATTCCGTCACTCCAACCTGACTAAGTGGGTAATTACGAAAGGCTGGCCAACGCATCAGTTATTTCAATAACACGGTAATTTCAATCGAGCCGTGTTATCGCGTCGAGACGTCATCGGACGTGTGCCGGTACCATAATGGCGAAGTGATTTATCCGTCTGCCCTCTATCCGAGTGTTTTAGCTTATCCGAAGATAACTGGGGGCATGGGATTAATGCCGAGGAGTTAACCGTATAGGAAAGATAAAGAATAGTCGCCATTAGAAGTTATGGGAGTAGCGGGGGTAATTAACGTCGTATGACGTCGCCGTATTGATTTTGAGGCAGTTGAGTTTTATGACGAGTTGCTTGATAACTTTTCTACAGAAGCGTTAGTGGTGGCACGACAATTATATTAAGTCCAGTCAAAACTATTCACAATAATTTTTTGAATTCCAAAAATATATACTTATTTTAGTGTTTTCTCAATAGATCTTACAAACTTGTTGAGTTGTATATTTTGAATAGATTTGTCTACTTTCGTGTTTATTTAAATTACACTTTTCATCCATGAGTGGTCCGAGCCTTTTCGAGAACCACAATTACTTACAGCTTGCTGCAAATAGAGACTACTGAAAATAATAAACAAATGCCAAATCAAAAATGATAATCATGGTAGAGTCTAGAGATTACGCAAGACAATTGCTCGCTTATCACAAAGAAAAATTCCCGCATCCAAGACAAATTTTTTTTTCATTGTAATATTTATTCAAACCTTTATTTAATCAAATATTCAAATACCCTCCTATCGACGAAAACCACATCTTCAGCTCAGCTAACTAATCATCAGTCAACCAATCACCCTAACTGTCGCACTCAGAGACCTCAAATGACGTTAATGAGTACTTAATGTCAAAAAATGACAATTCAAAACTAGTCGCTATTTTTGCCGGGTCTATGGTCTAGATTTAAATTAGATTTTTTGACATTAAGTACTCATTAAAGTTATTTGACGTCTCTGAGTGCGGCAGCTAGAAACGGAGAAAACACAAAAGATTTTTCATCCCACCATCTCGGAAAAGGCGTTTTTGCTCTTCGATATCTGAGTGCAAAAGCCGTTTTTATCCTCTAGAGGTTAAAGTAAATTTGAATTTAGAACATCGTGTGCAATGAGTTTGTGAATTCAAAACATCATTATACATATTTATTTCTACCTCCATGGTGCCGAAATTGTCATGCAACCTATTTTAATTTGTTAAAAACTCAGACTCGGAACCTTCTTGGTGTAATTTTTTTTTGTAATTTGCTTTGCGCGCGCCATTTTTTTTCACGTCATTTTGTGACGGTCAATCAGCTTGGCGTCAATCTTGCTTTAAACATTTTGATCGTCTACAACGCTTGCTTGATGCTTGAGTCAAGCATTTAAAAGCTTTTTAGGTCTGTTTGATTTGTTTACGCTAGCAACGGAACAAAAACATACAGAAAATCAACGTGCTTGACTCAAGCTGATTGACCGTCTCGGAGTAATTTTTATTAGGTACTTACAGGTGTGTCTGGATGAATGTTGCGGGTGTGGCTGGGTGGATGGGTGGCTGTTGGAGGTGTGTCTGGGTGAATGGGTGTTTTGAGGGTGTTTCTAGGTGAATGGGTGTTTTGTGAGTGTGTCTGGGTGAATGGGTTTTTGTGGGTGTGTCTGAATGGATGGGTGAGAATTGTGGGTGTTTCTGGGTGATTGAGTGTTTTTTGGGTGTGATTGAGTGTTTTGTAGGTGTTTCTGGGTGAATGGATGTTTTGTGTGTTTCTGGGTGAATGGGTGTTTTTTGGGTGTTTCTGGGTGAATGGGTGTTTTATGGGTGTTTCTGGGTGAATGGGTGTTTTGTGGGTTTTTCTGGGTGAATGGGTGTTTCTGGGTGAATGGATGTTTTTTGGGTGTGTCTGAGTGGATGGGTGTGTATTGCGGGTGTGAATGTTGTGGGTGTTTCTGGGTGGGTGTTGAGAGTGTGTTTGGGTTAATGGGAGGGTGTTGTGGAAGTTTCTGGGTGAAAACAGAAACTGTTGTGATTGTATTTTTTTTTGTATTTTGCATTTTCCTCGTTGGGGGGGGATGAAAAGTTACGTGTTGCACTCGAGTGCAAAGATTTTTCACCTTGTGCTCTTTTGATTCCCTCGCTATCGCTCAGGATTCTAATTTTTGAATCACTCGCTACGCTCGTGATTCAATTTTAGAATCCTTCGCTAGCTCGGTCATCAAAATTGAGCACGCGGTTAAAAAACAACTTTGCACTCACGTACAACAAATAACTATTTACGTTTACAGACGCGACGACGTCCCAAGACGTTTGAAACAAATTAGGAACTATTCAGATCTAATGCAACCACCACAAGTGGTTGTTCGAAGCCCTGTAAGACGCGCGACAATCTTATCGCACGTACAGCAACATTCGCGCGACATTCTCGCGACATTAGACACACAAACTAACATAACAGTTTAATTAGAAGTGCATCTAAAGTGTATTAGTTGCAATGACTGTCTTTGGGAGAAGCTCCGCATGTCACAAGCGGGAGCGATTTTAAGTCTATTATATTTTCTTTTACGCTGTGAGCATTAATGATTTAGTGGTTCGCTCACCGGAATTAAGATCCTTAGGTCCCGGGTTCGATCCCCAAGCAAGTACAAATTTTTACTCGGTTTGGTAAGCGGTAGGGCTTTTTTCAATTGGCTTGCATCATCTTTTTAAAATCTGTCGCTATAATAATAATGTTAACGGCATTACTATTGTCTTCGGCCCTTATCGTCACTTACAAACAGATGAGATGAAGTCCAAGAGCTTCCCCTGTGTATCATAAAAAATATAAAGATTTTGGTGGTTAGAAAAAGAATGTCGAAAAATTATGGTCTTGATGCGGGAATAACCCATGACCATAATTTTTCGAAATTCTTTTTCTAACCACCAAAATATTTGTACTAATTTTTCTTACATTTATATAATGTTGCAATTAAAATTGAATTGTATATAAAATATATGAAAATTTGTAGTAACTTTGATGATTTATTTATAATCGTGAAGGTGAATCCCGAGGTGTGTATGTAATATGTACATTGTACACCTACAAGACCTACATAGCGTTTATGTTAAGAGATGGCGGATTGATTTATGCAGTTTCCCAAATTGTAGAAGACGTAACATACGGGCTAAATTCTTCTAAGTTTTTTATTACTTCATTTTCTTCATAGTTTTGATTCATTTGAATATCGCTCTGCCGTCCCCACACGCAATTCGATTATGCCGGTGATTTTAATGTTGCATCATAAAGCGTCCTTCGTATAATGGAAAATGGCTTTCTATCGTTACAAGAGTGTATGTGTCGTGGCCAAATCGTAAAATTTATCACTCCATGATGTGGCCGACCATTTCATGAAATGGCCAACTAAAACTGACCATATCATGATAATGGTCTGGTCAGATCAAAGAATAAACAACGTTTAACGATATGAACTAGCTGTTCATATCGTTAAACATTATTAATCATATCGTAAAATATTTACATTAACCACCGTTAGAGGAGCTTATTTCGATTTTTTATTGTGATGCATCATGGCGGCGGACAATTATTATCCTAATAAACAAACTATGTTGTAATGGAATGCGGTGCGATTAAGTATTACATGCCTATATAATATAATTATTATGTTATACTTGAATTCAAAGAAACAGTGTTGACCGAATTTATTATGAATATTTTATGGACATAAATATTTTGAACTTTAAACTCATGCAATTAGGGCTGAAATTCTTTTGGAGGAACTTGAATGTTTTGGATAGATCTGCGGTTATCTGTGCATAGAGTCTAATATGTTATCATTCTAGATGGATTAGAATAGTTTATGTTATCAGCGGAAGGTTGGATAACAGATGATAATAACATGCACGATCAAATATTATTATCTTATCAGCTACTCTTTTAGCGAGTTATCGCTATCAACTATCTAATCCGTGGTATTTTGAACTCTACGGTTATAAAGATAGGAGCCCGTTATAGTTTGCTGATTACAAACAATTTATTAGCATGGTAGCTATCGTAGCGATATCAAAACAGATACGGATCACTATCTGACAGTGAAAACATACATACCTGATGGAAAAAAACACAATTAAGTATACATCTGCTAGGCAAGCGTAATTTGATTAGATTGGCTATATATAACATTTCTTTGTACGTATTAGTTTCCTAATAATTATACTGTCTTAGTATGTGTTTAATTAATTTGACAGCCCTATCCTATTCGACAAATGTCACAATTCTCATTCCGATCAGAAAATCCATGTCGTGGATTATGTAGTAATTAATGAAGTATTTATAAGATCTATAATCGCTTCGGCTTAGGACGTTATGTGCAATGAGGAAGAGAACAAGTCACGAATCAATCTTATTGTATTGAATCTTTATTGTATTGAATTACTATTGCGTAGTGTAGGTTCAACCATCTTTCTAATACGGTTTACTAGAACATGTTCCCCGCGTTCCTCTACTTCGACATTCATCAACATTCATGTCCATAACTTAGTTAGTCACATTCACGGCATCCCGTCTCATAACATGTCCATATCAAGCTAAACGGCTCCCTTTCAACTTTTATGTCAACTTACAACTTTAAGCTCGGACAAAAAAAAACTCAAACGAAAACCCGCTTAAATCTCATGACCTGCGCCACCGTTCCGAAACTTTTGGTGGTTCGTATTGGATCTGGGAAGTTTGTCGTATCGGCGGGCGTATCGGGCGATGTCTCGCATGCCATGCTAATATAGGACACGGCTTTGTTACTAATGTTTAGATGAGTGCATGCATCTATGTAATATTGTGGGGTGAGAATGTCTATTGATTTTCTTATGGTCGCACGAAGTAAACTGAGGTTATTAGAAAGAAAAATAGAAACTGAAAATGGCCGACTCAAAAGACATTCTTCATCTAAACGGACATTACGTTTAAGGAGTTTTTAACAGAGGTGTAGGTGAGGTACCCGAGAAATTATCAGTATATGTTAGGTAAAAAAATAGCGTATTCTGCCGCTCTAGACAAGTGGCCAATCTATTCTTCTTCTTCTCCCTGCACTGTCCCAGTCTATCTGGGGTCGGCGCAGTATGTTTCCTCTTCCATTCATATCGGCCAGACGTCATCAAGCTATCCACTCTTTTGAAAGGTGCTCGTGATGAATGAATATAATATTATAGAAAAGAGTGTTATTATGACACGCCTTTCTCCCCTCAGGCCCTCAAAGACCACTTCTTTCCACTTGCTACGATCCTTACATACTTGAGTGAAAAAGACTAACTAAAAACCTTACCTCTTGTTCCAATGAATAAGGAAACTCTTTAAAACTGAACCTATTTGTAATAGTATCGCGCCAGTGCAACTTTAACTGTTCCCAGATAGACGCTGATGTATTCGGACCGATACTAAGTTTGGAGCTCTCAGATTTCCCTGAATTGTTGCTAGTGTTAAAGTAAATACAGTTCAGTTTTATCTGCTTCAGTTAAGCAGTTGTTCTATGCACAGTTTAATTTGGGAGGAGGTCTTCTCCGGAGGAGTTGGTTTATTCTGAAATAGACATTTAGAACTTGTAACCTAAATGTGTGCATCGTATACGTATTCTTTGGTGTGCATGCAATTGTGATCCATATAGTGGTAAACGTTTTCTGTCCCCGCTGTATGTATTCATGTATGTATTTTCATTTTCGCCGCAAGATAAAAAATGGCGCTGTGCTCTCCGCGTCACATTTTCAGCTTCGTCTCTTGACCCACAGCCCCGTGAGTCGCGACACCTCGACTCGGATCACTCGGCGCATCAAAGGCTATTCAAGGCGTTGTGAGCCGTCTGAAGTAGGTCGCGAACATGCCACGTTCGCACCGACACCCGGCCTCTTTGGTGGAGTTTAAATTTTTGGAACTATTCTTTATCGGACGAAGGTAATTATTTTCTCATCTATAATATTCTCAATTGAACGATAAACATACAGATGAACGATAACATACACTGTACATAAAAGTGATGGACGTACAGGCGGCCGTTTTCCTGACACTAAACCTCTTTGGGCATGCTGTTGTTGGTGATTTCCACATGGGATCTATGTGGCGAGCCTATTGCCTTATTATATTGGGCACAAAAGTCGCAGTATATTGCTAGGTGGTATGAGAGGAACGCTGCTGCCCATTCCTCATCACTGTTTTACCCTTAGTCGCCTTGTACAATTGTAACTCAATGAATTGTTTGACGGTGGATATTAACATTTTTTTACAGTCATCATCTCCAGCCATTTAATGTCCCCATTGCTAGACACATACCTCCTCTGTGGATTGAAGGATAGGCCATAACCCATCAGGCCGCAGGGAAACTCTTTTAGGTTAGGCTCAAGGACCATTCAAAGTTTTCGTCTTCACAAAAAAACCCGGTTGACGCTGTACAGAAAGACCTAACGGCCAACAACTAAGGTCCTTAAAAAGCGTCATTCGTGTTGGTAATTACGACCTCTTACTCTTGACGCACTTAAAAATAACACTAATTACTCTGATGGCACGGAGCTCCGGTACGCGGGGACGGTGTGGCCGTTTTTTGGTCTTCAAATGGCCTTAAAAGTTTATTGTCGCCGCGTTACGTTCGGTGTGAAGGGTCCGTTATATCCATTTGTACAGGATGCACCTACTGATTATTGTCAGACATCATTATATCATAATAGGACGATAGAAACCGAGCGAAATACACAAACACGAGGAAATATCAAACATAAAATTTACTCATGTGCCTAAAAATAGTGCCTAAACGATACCTAATCCTAGCGATAGTGAAATATTATAAAAAAATAGAAAATTGCCCGCAAAAATTAGTCGGTATTGTTAAGACTATTTACTATTTGTTACGAAGAATAAGTGATGAGACAAATAAAAAAAAAATCCCTACACGGGTTTCGAAAGTTTTCTTCATAATACTTCTCTAACAATTAACTAATGATCTAATCGCAATCAAACATTACTTTACTTGTTTTTTTATTATTAGGAAACCCTGGTCATTTTAATATTGACTTTATTAGTTTATTCTTAGTGATCTGTGGTCCTGGCTATATATCCTGGTAAAGGCCAATGTGTATAAAAGTTTGGGTGATGTTTGAGTACTTAACGGTGGTTTATTTGTCAACGTTACTACTACATTTATAATTCACTTAAGAACCAAAGAATCTGATGATAAAATTATCAAGAAACCAAGTCCCTTGCGCTCTTGAGGATCACAGAGATGACCCTTGGCGGGGCAAACAAGAAAATTCGCCCCGAATCTCGCGTGGCATCCACCACCGTCGCGGGGACAAAGCCGCTCCGATATCACAAATATTGGAGTGAAAATTTCAACAGGCCATTTTCACAGTTATCAGCGAATCGGGAAACGTATCGGCGGCACGCGAATAAATAAGTGCCGAGTGCGGATGCATTAGGCCGTCCGCAGGTGGCCTTCCGGCCCACCCTGTATCAGAGATAGGCACTAACGGCCCCAGAGGGTGTTAGGGCCATTTAAGGCCGAGTTAGGGCCGTTAAGGCCGCGTTACCGCCGGCCGCTTCCCCCGTATTGTGATACGACGCTTTATAAACGCGCCCGGCGTCGCTCGTAAATTTTTGCCCCGCTAAGCTTGTGGTCTAGATTGGAGATAGTAATATTTTATAAGGAGACTGCTTTTCGGTATTGAAGACTGTCAATTTTTATGCTCCGACGAATTTATGTAGATGTGAACGTTAAATTGCCTGTTAAGCAACTGATCTTTACGCAACTACCAAGATACAGTGGGCAGGGAAAATTGAAACACTCACTAAATATTACCACCTTTGTTGCACTTTTGATTAACGGAACCTAGAAATTAATTAAAAGTCAATAATTTCGAAGAGGAAAGAATGTGGCAACATTTAGCAAATGGTTCAATTCATTTTACTTTCCCCTATACAATAGTTGGTTTCTTTTCACAAAGATTATATTAACGTTGTTTCAATAAAATCTGTGAGGATTTAAATAATTTATATTATGGAAAACTGTAATATAACAATACATTTGATACATTACTTATAATGATTTTCGTAATCTATTATCAGTTCTGTTTATCATTATTATCAGTTTTCCATAACCTATACGGAAACATGGACCAACGATAAAGAAACTTTTAAAAAAGGACCATTTCAACAATTTTATTACTACAATCAGAAGGAACTATTAAGACATTTCAACAATTTTATTACTACAATTAGCAATTAGAATCAGATAAGACTGTTCTGTCACAATATCTTTCGTTTTGTTTTTCGTTTAGTTTTTGTTCTTGTAGTGTTTAGTAAGCACCTACGCGTAACTTATATTAGAATTATAATAATTAATGACTGATACACCAACAGCTTGCCTCATATAATATTCTGCGTCTTTCCTATCCATCCAAAGGTTGTCTGGAAGAGACCGCCAAAGTAGCGATAAGGTCGCCCATTGTAAATTGTTCGTATTATTCTTTTCTTTATGTATATTGTACAGTTATTATTTTATCTATCTAGTATCTAACTAAAAGTAAAAAGTCAAATCTGTGAGCCTGTTTTTTTGTCTACAGTACAATGTAATGTTCTCTACAATGCCGCGATAATGTAGCAGGGCGGCGAAACACTATCACAAGTCATTAAGGTGGGTAGTTGACTCGATACATTCAATTAGGCGGGCGGCAGATAGCATCTGGGGCGGGCGGGCCTTTAAGTATGTAACGGACTGACATTGTGTCCGCAGAAACTCTGTGTTCCTTGAGAAGCGGAACGTTTTAGAGGCTTTGTTTTTATAGTGGTGTGTGTTTCAACTCTACCTGCCCCTTCGGGGATGAATGTTTGTGATCTATTTATGTTTAATATTACGTCTTACGGACAGAGACGGCATACAGCAACTGCACTTACCTGAAAAGGAAAAAAGTTTTATTAGCGACTTTCTAGGACCCTCTACTTCTATTGTTTTTTTAATCATTTGTTTGAAGACTGTCATTCCTATTCTATGTTAATCACAGTTTTTTAATGTGAACCGAACATACACACGGTAAAAAAAATGGCAATTTGATCAAAGATGGACTTATTATCCTAAAATTTTGTATTTACCCCGGGTGGTAAAAAAGAAAGCCTCAGATCGCACATTCTAATACTCGCAATGTGTTGTTTTACCGCTCTTCGTAATAAACGTACTATTTTATATTTCAGCTGAGGCTTTCACGTGATAGGTGCTGACATTCATAAGACTGTTAAAAACCCAACCAACAACTCTAGCAGATAGAGGGTAGACGAAAAAGAAAAACAAGTAGTGTCAGCATAAAAAAGCACGCGCTCTTAAATTATGCAGCAGCTTTTAGCGGCGTACAAATTGAGATCTGCCGTCATGGCACCCGTTGACACTTGTTCGAATATGCCGATTTGCATACGATTATGCAGTATGCAAACTCACTGATAAGTGCGGGTCTGCAGATCAGGCTAAAAGGCTGTAGTGATTTAGACGACGACGCCGTTTTATGACGGGTTTACCACGCACTCTACACGATCTTTGAGCTGGTTTTGAATACCACATCGAAATAAACATAGGGGAAGGTGGACGGGACGGAAACGGGTAGGGGAAAGAAGCCCAAAGACTAGGTACTCTCTAGGGTATAGAATCAGTTCGATAACCACAATATCCGCTTTAGGCAGGATGCCCTCTTTGGGCCACCGTCCCCAATATGTACTGCTAAAGTGGAAACTGAATACTGAACTCAAAATTTACCTCTTTATACGCATTTTTTTTCATCTTGGTAGGTGATATAGCATAGAGGAACACTGCTGCCCATTACTCATAGCACTGCCGCACACAAGTCGTCTATTAAACTTGCTGAGTTTCTTGCCCGTTCTTCTCAGAACAAGGCCTCCTGGTAGTTTACGAACGGATGGTGTAGCTTATAACGTTAAATATTCGAAACTGTTTTTCTTTTCGTTTTTCTTTTTTGAAACTGTTTTTGTTTTCGTTTCCAGTGTTTAACGTTATTTCTTTGACGATTCATGAGCGTATGTAATCATACCTTATATGAATAAACCATATTTTCATTTTCATTTTCATTAACGGTCATGAGTACCTACTTAATTGTGACATGTACTTATAATTAGTGTAAATTATTTATAAGAAAATATTATGCAATGTATGTTTCCCTTGAAAATAAATAAATACTAAATGTCAATTCCAAACTAATCCCTATCTTGCCGGGTCTATGGTCTAGATAAAAAGGTAATTTTTTGACATTAACTACTCATTAAAGTTAATTGACGGCTCTGAGTGCGGTAGTTAACCCTTAGTCGCGTCGTACGGCACCCGCGGGAGAGACTGGGTCACACGTCACCGATTGTGCCGTTACCCGGAAAAAACCCACCAAATTACACGTTTGCCACCATCGAAGCGCAAAAGGAGCTTGTTAATAACGCCGTGTTTATGATTCAGTTATTTAAATTAGCATAATGCATTCTTGGGGGTATCCTGGATAAATTGACTGTGATCACAAGGTGAGGTGGCCGTGCCGATGGCACGAGCTCGCCGATTAAGCGATCTCATTTCTTTTAATACCTTGTTGCCGGGTTTTCTTTTTCGCTACACCATTTAAAAGAAGTCAAACCCAGCTCGATATGAGCTTTCATTTTCTTGGGGTACGTAAATTCAAAGTAAAAGTCTATATCAAACTTTATATTCTATATACACACACAAACTCTATATTATTTGTTGTTTACTTCTATCTTCTATCTATGACGGCAGAGTAGAATACAATTGTCACCACCCCAAATCTCTCGCGTGGGTGTCGTACAAGGCGACTAAGGATAAATCAGTGATGAGGAACGGGCAGCAGCGTTCCTCTTATACCACCTAGCAAATTAGCAATAGTACTGCTACTTTTGTGCCCGATAAACGGCAATAGGCTCGCCACCTATTACATGGGACTTGTCATAGTTAGCGAAACGTGGGTGCTAGTCCACCTCTGCCTACCCCTTCGGGGATATAGGCGTGATTTATGTATGTATGTATGTTACTTCTATCAAAAAGCATGGTAAGTAGAGTCAAAGTAAAAGTGACCTTCTATTAAAAAACACGCAACAGAAATAACTCACCCCTGAATACTGCCCATGATAGCATAGACATATAAATACTATGGTGTTATTCAAAAACGAAATTGTTACATTTTGTTCTTACACCATACAAATTGTTCGGCCAACAAAGCAAAATGTATGGAAAATTCTAAATTCAATTTTACAATTTTGAATTTTTGATATCACCATAGTTTTGTTACAATAAGTTGGCATGGGTAATGGTCATCAGGTTGCGCGTTCTTTCTGTTAAATTTTGTATAAAAAGTTTGGGACCACTTTTAACAATAAAATAAAATAAAAAAACAGTTTCGTTCAATGAATATTGCGGTGCATAGTACATTGGTTGTGATAATGGATGAATTTAATGGTCGCCTGTGTTGTAGATTATGTTTTGTTATAAACAAGAAAACAAAATAATGTATGCCGTGTAAATGTCAGCCAGTAATTTGTGCTATTATAGAATAAGTAAAGAAAGAGGCTAGGCGGTTGATTGAACGGCTAATTAAGCTTGTTAGCTGCGACACATACATGCTTGTGGTGTTGCAGTCTAACACTGCATCATCGTATTATTAGTCTTCTTAAATACAACATGCATATTTTGTTATGACCTCAAATAAAAACCCAAAAAACCACACGAATTCCAACAGCAGGACCCAAGTCCCGTCCATTCGCAACTCGGCATCCGTGTCAAATCGCGCGTATCGCCCGCGCGCGTTTCCATCGCACGATAAAAACGGGCCAGCGCGGTGACGTGTGGCGCGTTGGCTGAGCAAACGTCGTTACCGCGCCACTAAATAAATCGTTGGAGCCGCGTGAGAGCGCGCCGAGATACGGCACGTAGTCGCCCGCGCCGCACGCCGAGATTGCCGCGCTGGAAGAGCCACTGGGGACGGTGTTCTGTGTGGTGCGGGTTTTTCTTTTGATCTTTGTCTCATACATAGGTATACAAGTCAAGCCTATATCCCCGAAGAGGGACAGAGTTTGAATTAAAATACCCATTTTTCGCCCAATAAGTTAGGTCCCATGTGGCAAGCTTATTGTTATTGATTGGACACATAAATCGCAGTATATGCTAAGCCGTGTGGTGACGGCAGAGTAGAATACAATTGTCACCACCCCAAATCTCTCCCGTGGGTGTCGTACAAGGCGACTAAGGATAAATCAATGATGAGGAACGGGCAGCAGCGTTCCTCTTATACCACCTAGCAATAGCAGTGTACTGCGACTTTTGTGCCCGATAAATGGCAATAGGCTCGCCACCTATTACATGGGACCTAACATAATTGGCGAAACGTGGGTGCTAGTTTCACCTCTGCCTACCCCTTCGGGGATATAGGCGTGATTTATGTATGTATGTATGCTAAGCGGTATACAAGGAAAGCATCAGCCTCTTCGTTAGTTGCCTTTTACGACACCCGCGAGAGAGATGAGGAAGGTAACAATTGTATTCTGTTCTGACATCACTACACGGCCCCTTTCTTTGTCTAATCATCATCATGTTGCTGAAGAAAACAGATGTCATAAAATTTTCGAAAAATCATTATCTTGATTCCCGCATCAGCCAGCATCTCTAGTCAAGGCTAGCGATACTATACAAGGCAAATGTTCCTATCGAATAATGTAAATTTTTGACAACTGCTCTTACATTTGACACGACGCATGTAGGTTTTTTCTGTAATATACGTCAGTTTCTAACATTTGTATTTTATTCGATCGAATAAATTAGCCACTTGTCGAGAGGGGCCGGACAGTACCTAAATTGTCGAAATTTTCGTGATTTCTTCTTTTTCTTTTTTCAATAATCGAAATTTAGAATTAATGCAATCATACAGGTTTGTGCAGAATTGTTAAATAAAAAAAAAATTATTTTTACATAATTAGTTAGTTTAGTTAGTAGTTTAGTTTAGTTTTGCATAATTTACGCAGTCTCACAGTGACTGCCACTTCCAGTAAATCTCTATGTCCAAGCTTCGCCTAAAAACATCTCGGCAGCCCAAACAAGCTTACTCCAGAATTATTAGTGTTTTTCGTATTGCAAGGATTATAATATCAAATTATATGAGAACTCCTTTTGTTCCATATTATTCCTAGCATTTTCGAATCGGTCTGTTTACATGCGGTCCATAAACAATTCAGCATTTTAACATACTTACCTACATAACATACATAAATGAAACCTCTATCCCCGAAGGGGTAAGCAGTGGTGAATTAACACTCACTTTTCTCTAAATAAGTTAGGTCCCATGTAATGACATTTTGTATTGTTATTACTTGGATTGTATTCGGTAATATTTAAATTGTATTTGACATTTCATATTGACTCTTTACAGTTATTGTTTTCCTAATTTGACATGAATTTAATAAAATGTAATTATTTCGCTATAGACTAAGCTCGTAGACGACTTGGATTTTAATCTGTAAGTTTACAAGTGTAATGAATGAATGAATAAAAAATAGGCGTGCCTTATGCCATATCTATGGGGCACATAAATCGCAGTATATTGCTTGGTAGTATAATAGGAATGCTGCATTGCTGCCATTATTCATTCATTGTCGGCAGCCACGCATCAGGTGCGTTGATAGGCAAGGTGGTCTGATGATTATCTGGTGAACCAGAGATGCAGCTGGGATGGAACACCAGATAATTTAATTTTGGTCACCCATCCAATGACCCGCCTTGGCTGCTTAGTTTGCTTACTTGGTTTACGCAATGGCGGTAGAGCCACAGTGCCAAAAAGCCGCTCCGACTGCAATAACAAAATATAACAAAAAAAACTAGAAGACTTATTGAAAAATTGGGGTTTGTCGTTCGCTATTATACCTTTCGTTTTGTTTTCTCAAATCCTTGCTAGGCAAACTAAAAATCCCTATAATATTTTAAGCTACATTTTTACAGCTTCATAAACGAGGGTAGGTCTCATTTTTAAAGCAGTTATTTACTGTTTGTGTCGGAGTGTGTAATGTTAGTAGTTTTGTAACAGCAAGCACACGGGACCTAGGTAAATGATATTGGCAGTTCGGTTGGCCAGATAGCGAATGTTTAGTAGAAAAATAAATGGCACAGATAAAATAAGTTTCCAAAAGGTGTTGCCATTGAAAAGTGTTTGGTTCCCTATAGGATGGAAGAATATAGCGTGATTTGGGCATAACCCACCACGCTGGGTATTAACGACTGCCGATGCCGGACCAACGGCTTAACGTGCCTTCCAAAGGACAGAGGAACTCGGGATAATGAATTTTTGATCACACTCCAATGACGTGCCTTAGTGAACATTACTTAGTTTACGCAATAGCAAAAATTAATCGCGAAAAATTATTAGTCTCATTTCATTTGGACAAAACTTGAAAAATTGTACATACATACATAAATCACGCCTATATCCCCGAAGGGGTAGGCAGAGGTGAACTAGCACCCACCCTTCGCCAATTATGTTAGGTCCCATGTAATAGGTGGCGAGACTATTGCCATTTATCGGGCACAAAAGTCGCAGTACTATTGCTAGGTGGTTTATGAGGAACGCTGCTAACCATTCCTCATCGCTGATTTATCTTTGAAAAATTTTCTTATCTCATTTTTCATAAAAAACCCCTCAACTGACGCTTTTGGGCAGTAAAGCCCAGAATTATTCTACCATGGTCAGTGTCATCAGATTGATGAGTGATAGCCGAGACGGCCCACTCAACACGTGAGAAAGCAATACTCCACACAATGCCTTTCCAACATTAAGTTTTGCACGTATTTAGTTTGAATGCATCGAGAGATGGTATCATTAAAACTCTCCGAGCATTGTGGGGGCGTTCTTCCACCCTTTACCTAATAAATAACCTTCGCCGCCACCCTCAGGCGACCCTGAACCTTATTTACATAACTCCAGAGTAAACTTTCGTTTAGAATTGAAGTTCCGCTTAATCTTATTCGGGTCTGAAATAGTGGTACATCTCGGCGTCGGTTGACGGGCAAGATTAGTCTTTATTCGCGAGTCGAAGGGTGAAATTTGGTTTGCAGGATCGTGGAGTACGTTTCATTGCAATAGATAACATTGTTTTACAATTGAGATGTAAGGGAAGATTCCCGTTGCGTTTATAATAAGCATTTCACGACTCGGCCCGATCGACGATCGGTCTGGCCTTTCCTCTCTTTTATATTACTTTGCTTTATCCCCTAGTATCGTACGGATTGTGCGAATACAAACTTTGGTTTTCTCGAGAGTTACTCTCGAGAAATTCTATATTTTTTTAAGAAAATTACCAATTTGTTACTAATGTTTTGGCTTATGTAAAATACTTCATTGATTAGTCAACTCTGGAACCAATTCCTCTGACACAAACTAGCAATATACTGCGATTTACATGCCCGATAAATGACAATAGGCTCGCACATGTAACAAGTAATGGCACAAGGGACCTAACCTAATTGGCGAAACGTGGGTGTTAACTTACCTCGGGGTAGGCTCTTCGGTGATATAGATGTGATTTATGTATGTATAGTATATAGGGGTGCCGGCCGTGTGGTGACGGCAGAGTAGAATACAATTGTCACCACCCCAAATCTCTCCCGTGGGTGTCGTAAAAGGCGACTTAGGATAAATCAATGAGGAATGGGCAGCAGCATTCCTCTTATACCACTTAACAATAGCAATGTACTGCGACTTTTGTGCCCGATAAATGGCAATAGGCTCGCCACCTATTACATGGGACCTAACATAATTGGCGAAACGTGGGTGCTAGTTCACCTCTGCCTACCCCTTCGGGGATATAGGCGTGATTTATTTATGATGTATGTATGTATGTATATAGGGGAGTCATTTGCTAGGAACGCTGCTCCCAATACTGAGCACTATTTTAAGCCTTACTTTACTAGTATGACACCCGCGCAGGAGAGATTAGGGGTAGGGACAGTTGTATTCTGCTCTGCCATCAGAAAACGGCACATGAAATACCATTGTAAAACTATCTGCCGCACTCAGAAACGTCACTAAACGTTAATGAGCACGTAATGTCAAAAAATTACAATTCAAAACTAGTCGATATTCTTGCCGGGCTTATGGTCTAGATTTAAATGAAAGTTTTTGATATTAAAGGCCTGTTTCACAATCGACGGGTAAGTTCTGAGTAGCTTACTTGGCAGTTCAATTGACTTAAATTTCATATTACAACTGTCAAATGTTCTGCCAAGTAAGCCACTCAGAACCTACCCGTCGACTGTGGAACAGGCCCTGAGTACTCATTAAAGTTAATTGACGTCTCTGAGTGTTTATTCCGCGGTAACAGTGTTTAATAACGTGACGTACCTACCGCGCCGTAGGTACACATTAAATCTAACTCCACATTATTAAAAGCGGTTATCCGCGCCGTCGACACAAAGTAAACGCGAAAACGCAAACAGCACACACGGCTTATAAAACTTAAAACGTCTGGGGCGGATTGATAACGATACACTCTCTGGGCGGGCGTGATAAGCGCGCCGCCCGCCCGGCGACGCAAGACAGTGCATCTGTTAGGGCCTGGCGGCAGTGACAGCGGCGAGCGATCAGGGGCCTTACCACCAACTCTAAACGCGACCGAATTCCCATTGATAAAGTGAGACAACGCTTTAAGCCGAGTAGAGCGGCGTCCCGTTTTGTCACCCGCGTTTGGATTGCACGAATACTTCATGGTACGGCCACAGTTCGCTTACCTAATATTTTTAAACACACATAAATCACGCCTATATCCCCGAAGAGGTAGGCCGAGGTGAACTAGCACCCCGTTTCGCCAAATATGTCAAGTCCCAAGTAGTCGCCTATTGCTTTATCGGGAACAAAAGTCGCAGTACATTGCTAGCCTAGGTGATGGTATAAGAGGAACGCTGCTGCCCGTTCCTAATCATATTCAGATATATCCTTAGTCGCCTTGGACGCCACCCGCGGGAAAGATTTGGGGTGGTGACAATTGTATTCTACTCTGCCGTCACCACGCGGCAATATTTTTAAAACTGTTCGTTATATACTATTCGCAAGATATCAAGGTAACAGTGTCGTATAGGTTGACGGAACGTAAGTATGTATCAACAAAAAGCACTCATCAACTTAAACTAGAGTTCACCAACACTTACTGCCGCACTCAGAGACGTCAAATAACGTTAATGAGTACTTAACGTCAAAAAATGACAATTCAAAACTAGTCGCTATTCTTGCGGGTCTATGGTCTAGATTTGAATGAAAATGTTTGTCATTAAATACTCATTTAAGTAAATTGACGTCTCTGAGTGCGGCAGTTAAACAGGCGATTATTATTTAAACATTGGTTTTTGACATTATATCGTATGGAAGAACTATCAAAAACCCACGGTTATCTTTAATCGCCTGTTTAAGTGTTGGTGAACTCGGGCCTTAGAAGAATATTTTATTGACTTTACTTTATGTTGTATGTATCGGCGATCTTTCTAAAAATACTGGAATAAATTGCATATAAATCTATGCAATTTATTTAAGGATGACCATAATTTACATGACCATAATGACCTTAATTAATTGAAAAACTGCAAAGAATATGTCAGTATTATGAGAAGGGAGGCTGATAGAGCATGAAGTAGGTCTACATAAAATATTCTGAGAGTTTGTTGATTCTTAGCCAAAGTAATTACTTGAGTAAAAGTCGTCACTTAAATAATTGTCATTTTTATTCAATATTCTTACTTTAGACAGTTGTTACTTAAGTAGTAATTAAGTATTTAAGTATTCTTACTTTAGACATTTCTTATTTCATTCAAATTCTTGTTTAATGTTTACAGTTACTGCCGCACTCAGAGACGTCAAATAACGTTAATAAGTACTCAACGTCAAAAAATGACAATTCAAAACTAGTCGCTATTCTTGCAGGGTCCATGGTCTAGATTTGAATGACAATTTTTGACATTAAATACTCATTAAAGTTAATTCACGTCTCTGAGTGCGGCAGTAAAACTGACAATTTAAGTAACGACGTTTACTCAAGTAATAAAAACTTCAAAAAAAAATAGTTACTTTGACTTAAATTTAGATACATGTAACACACCTCTTCCGCTTCATCCATTTCTTCATCGGCTTCAATCGGTTTTAATTCACCTCTGCCTATCCCTTCGAGGATATAGGCGTGATTTATGTATGTATAATATGTTAGAGGAAGAATCGCTCGCAGACGGGCCGCGCACCGAGCAACGGGCCGGCGTTATCGCCACCGAACAGCCTCCTATCGCTCCCGTTTGTATCTCTCGGGTTTTGTGCTCAGTTCGGTGTTTGATAAAGACGGAGTATCAGCTGAAAGCTGTGAATGTACTTGTTTAAAGGGTGAATATGGTGATTTAGCTATTTAAATATTATCTCCTTTTTTCAGTGAACTGCTGGGTAAGGGAACAGTGTTTGCGATTTAGAGTTCAAATTTCTAAATTTAAAATTGAGAATCTGAATTTTCATTCATGAAAGATTTTTGGTTTTCTCCAAACAATTAGCAAAACATTAATACGCGAGTTACCAAATAAATTTAGTGTTTTTTATATTCGATAGTTGACTTTCAACAATTCATTTAAACGATCCTATATCCATTTAATTATTTCACTAGAATTTCAGCTATTGAAAATGATGCAATGGATCCGACGCAAAATTACCCAGCACATCTATACGGCATGTTTAATGACACACATGTACACCTGGTACGTAATACAACATTGCGTAGCAAATCAAATGAGGCTCGTAGTCAGAACATAATATAACACAAAATTGCGTAACTTATATATATATATATATATATTACGTTTCGTAAAAAAACAACGACTTATAACTTGATTTGAATTTAACTTTATAGGAATTAAAGAGACTAGTGTAAAATAAATATAATAATTACAATCATCATTTTGCGACTCTGTTCTTATGGACTTCCATGCTGACCTGGGAGCGAAAAAAATAACGTAAAATGTAGACTAAGGGAGATTGCCTGGTGTAGACCAATAGGCACGTTGTGGCACCCGAATGGCGGAGGGCAAACCACAAACAACACCATACCCAAAGAGGTTTGGTGTCAGGCAGGCGGCCGGCTGTAAAACCTAAGCCAAAAACCTTAAGCAGAATGGATTAAAATGTTATCATTCCAATCACTCTCCCCGTTCATCGGTCTCTCAACATGATCGTTTCCGTCTCTTTTCTATACATGCATTCATCACTAGCCCCTTTTCGGTATGATCGATGATATGAATCAAAAGGGAGTAGATGGCTTGATGACGTCTGACCGAAAAAAATGGAAGAGGAAACATAGGTTAGGATTAGGAACAACCGAACCGAAGCCCTAACACCACACCAACAGCCGCAAAATGCACGCAAAACATTTAATATCAATTCAATTCCTTCAAGCACAATTCCATTTTACGACATTCATTTTATCGCACTGAATCATACTCGCGGCTGCAGCGGGCGCAGGGCGGGCGTTATCGGCACGCGCCAGGCCCGATATCGCCCGCCCAATCGCCCACCCAATCGCCCGCCCAGCGTTCATAAGCGTCCGAGGTCTATCGCGCACCCACACGTAGTCTTTGTGTGCACTATCTGCGGAACTAACTTTTGTTTCGGCGCTTTTAAAATAAAATCTCCATCGGGTCGGCGCAGCTGGCACGGGAAACTTGGCTGGGACGTTTTGCGGCGATCTGATAGGGGAAGGGAGCCCGAAACGGGCACACTGGGTAAAGCGTGCTCTGCTGCGTAAAACAGTTTCTGTACATCCAAGAGTGTTTGTGGGTGCTTATATTTGCACCAGGCCGATAGTTGGTTTGTGTATGTATGTTCATACAAAAATATGTTTGGGTGTTATTTTACACAGGAGAGTGCTTGCTAGTATGCCCGATATGGGCTTCCTTTCTTCAATTTACTCCCATTTGTTCTACTACTTTTGTTCTGATTTTCGAATACCTATGCCAAAATTGATTAACAATTTCCTCGATAGAAAAAATTCCAAAGATGACCTTTCTTATTCCCTTTTTTCAGTTTCGAAGACTATTTAGAACCCAAACCAATTTTATTATAGACGGGTACATGTATAAGTACTTAAATTAATCTCTAAAGATATTTTTTATAAAATAATTTTGTATTTCACAATATACACAATATATATATATATATATATATATATACCTACAAAATAATGTCGCTTACGTTACGCCCGCGTAAGCTATTGTTAATTATCTCTCTCCTCGAATACAGAAACGCTACTTAAATTTTGAGCTCTGCTTACAAAGTTAAGTGGATAATGCCTGTTAGAATTTGTATGGAGAAACATCAATTTTAACAATACTAAAATATTAAGCAGGACTTAGCGTTTCTGTATTCGGGGGTAGGTCTATGCCGAACGAAACAACGTTCATTGATAGCTGTATGTAATGTTACTTTATATTTTTATTTATACCTATAATATGCTTACGACCCGTGTCTTCGCCCTATTAATCCATGGTTTATCAGCTGGGTTTACAATACGGCCCTCAAGCCACTTTAACAATAGCTCAATATCCTGCGAGGTAACGCGGTGTAATGAGACAGTGGCTGAGCATCATCGCACGGCCATATTGTCGGCTGCCTGATGACGTGTGAAGGCGTTCACAAAATCTAACGCGCCAAATGAGATGCTTATTGCCAGACAACGGCTGTGGGCGGCAGGCGAGTGCCTGACAAGCTAACAGCCCTTGTAGGACGGGACGTGGACAAAATCTCCTCAGGGAAAAGAAAATTTCCCTGAGGAGAAAATTTCCCTTTTTCCTCTAGATTCAACTCCCACTAAATCAACTAAGTTATATGTTATGTTACCTGTAATACGCATAATAATATCAGTCTCCAAAATAAACGCACTAAATCCTAAACCAAAACGATAGTTTTATTTTAGAAATTATTGGTGATTTTTTCCCGGATACCTCGCACGCCGTTATGAAGCCAGTTTGTCCGGAAAGAAAAATTAACTTTTAAATTAAGAAGATTTTCTCTTATAGAAAACAGTCCGCCTCAGCAAACTATGTATTTATTTAGTGCATTTGATCTATTTTTATTTGCGTTTACGAGAACAAGAAGAAATCGATATTAATGGTACCTACTTACTATACTATTACAAACTCAAACCCCACCAAATCATAGTTATATGAGCACGTTTCCCATCCAGTCATAGAGCATGGTGTGATTAATTGACTGATAACTTTTTACCGAATAATATTATCTATGTGATAAAATAGGATATTATCATGTCATAAAATATAATGTCTGCGTTATACCTACCTACAAACTTTTGGAGTCATGTTGAGTTGCCGAAAGTCATAAATTGGTTTCTTCATGGGCTTTAGGTAGGCATATAAAATTTAAAAGACCCATGGAACGTTAGACCTGAATGAGCTTTCGACTCACAGAGCAAAGTAAAGTGTCAGATATTATGTACTATTTTGGAGAGTTACAACAAGTCACAAGTTAAAATTTATATGAATTGTTTTGCAATTAAGAAGCAAATTTAGATCGTACTGATGTGGAGGATCTTTGTTCTTTGCAAAATCTAGGTATTTGGAGTGGTGACAATTTAATACTGTTCTGCCATACACGACACAAGAATGGAAATAAATAAGTCACTGTAAAATTTTAAATACCGTTAGATTTTATGGTAGCTGTATCTCGCGAGTTTGCAAACTGTCGAAAAATTGTGATCCGTAAAAATTTATCTTTTAACTTTTATAAAAGCACAATTTACTGGCCTGCCGCTCGTTTTTTTTCTAATGAGCAAAGCGAACGTTGCTCGCTTGGTTTGTGCTGTTCTTTGGTTCACTATGCACTAGATAAACCTAAACTATCGAGAATTATTAAATTGTAAGCAGTATGTTGTGGTTCACAAGTTTCGACAGTTTACAGTCTCGCGACATAGATTATAATCGAGCGGTATTTACAATTTTACGGTGACATACATATCACGGGAATTATAGAGACGATAATTTAGCATTTCATGGCTTCACCGGGCGCCGGGTCCATAGTGTGTCAGAGAGGGAAGTCAGTGGCCCCGCCTGGGACTTGTGACCCAAGTGTAGGTTTACAGGATCCCTTCATAACATGTCAACACACACCTTCACCATCCCGACTTCTCTTTCTGCCCAGCCATATTTGGTAAGAGTCCGTGAGAGCCGCCTTAGACACACGTTCCGGTGTAGAACTTACGAAAGCTCTAGACAAGCCAAGGTCTTTTAGTAATGAATATAAGGATTTATTACAAAGAATATGGTGGTTGTGGAATTAGCCGTGTGGTGACGGCAGAGTAGAATACAATTGTCACCACCTCAAATCTCTCCCGTGGGTGTCGTACAAGGCGACTAAGGATAAATCAATGATGAGGAATGGGCAGCAGCGTTCCTCTAATACCACCTAGCAATAGCAAAGTACTGCGACTTTTGTGCCCGATATATGGCATTAGGCTCGCCACCTATTACATGGGACCTAACATAATTGGCGAAACGTGGGTGCTAGTCCACCTCTGCCTACCCCTTCGGGGATATAGGCGTGATTTATGTATGTAATATGGTGGTTAGAAAGAGTTCGAATAATTATGGTCTTGATGCGGGAATGGAACCCGCGTCCACTGCAATCCGGGCAGGTGCCTAAACCACTCGGCCAACCAAGACGCTAATTAACTTGCCGAAATTTCTCTGACTTCTACACTTCACGTTGTAAGCCAACGGATTAGCTGGTATACCCCTCGCTCCCACCTCAACAGCATACAAACCAACGATGTAGCCATTTTTTTGTTTGGTTTGTTAGTTATATTACGCGTAACAAATATGTAAATTATGACACAAATTGGTCCTGGGCTAACAAATAGCCGCCCCCCACCGCACAAAGGCGTCTGCCCACGACGCGACACGGTCGTGTCATTTCGCGAGGATCGCGCGCGGCCGACCTAATCGCGGACGGCGATCGCGCGGCACCGGCCACCCAGCGGCGATCGCCGATAGAGGCCGCCGCTCACACCGCTGCGTCCAACCTCAGATGGTGACTAATTCGCTCAATTGGTGCAACAATGACGCATTTACAGGTTATTTTACTGAGACAATAATATTATATTTAAAAAGAAAATTAATTTAAACATAATTTCCTTCTACTGTAAAAACACAAAGTTTTACAATTACGCCAATGTTACACCAAATCAACGAATTGTAAAATTCTTACCACCAAAATCTTTGTAAAGTAACGATTTTGTGCGACGCAATCTGTTCTAGTTTAGTTTTTATTATTTGTAAAAAGGTGACGGTGTAAATGAGGAATGTGTTTTTGTATGCGACTATGAAAAATTAATAGATAAATGGTTACTTAATAGATAATTAATACATCTTGGGGGACTGTTACTCAAAAATTATAATATGCGGGAAAGTATAATTTTTCCTAGTTTTTCAAAATACAATTTTCTTTCTAATAATTTTTGTGACATTTATATATTTGACCATTATATTGTAAATTTATATAATTTTCAAATAAAATCAAAACTATGACCCATAATAATAATAGATAATTTTTTGTCCAATGTAGGTAGTAAATATTATCAAAACTGTCTGAATCACCTTTATTCATTTTGTCAAATCATCTTTATTCATTTCGCTTTAATTCTTTACTGTGGGTCCTAAAAGTTATAACAATTGAACTGCAATATTGTTTTGCTCATAATATAATATAAAAAAACTAGTGAGTAATTGAATTCACAACGGTGTAACTTGTGTCCAAAACATGTACCATATAAATATTGCTGTCACATGCCTCTTTATTGCGAGACAATAAGAGCGATTTTTGGTTATTTCGACAGCACCGCTCGTGGTTCAGACGTGTAGATTTGTCTGTCTTCCTAGAATTGAGGTCTCACTGCACGAACCTTCGTATCATGGGTAAAATTATAAGGTGCAGGAAGCGAAATGAAATATGAATTACAAATTTGCAAGGAAATTGTAGCCAATCATTTAGGTGCAAAATTATTTCCAATATGCTATATTTATGTCAGTTTTTATCAACTCCTCGAAAGTTTAAAATGTTCCCTCACTGTTTTAAAGTTACTTGTTTCCGAGGATTTGCTACTTATATTTTTTACAAATATGATAAATGTCAAAGGTGTCCTTATACACTGTAGAAGAATGCCACTATCATTAATGTAGAGTCACAAATGAAAACATGGATGGAATGTGTGAGGTATAATATGAAGGTGATGTGTGTGGATAAGATAACTAAATAGTGAAAGAGCGTGGAGAAAGAGGAGAAATTTACATTTTCTGAAATAAATATAAATATTATGTAAAAATTTTGATAAAATAAGCCATAAAAATATTCTCAAAATCTAACCGCCATATTAAATTTTGTAGGTACAATTAATTTGATATTGTAAAAGTCCCATCGCGTGCGAAAAGTTTTTCTGTAGGCTGCTGTTAAAAAGTTTTGGTTTTTCGTTGTGATTTCAAAAATAATAAAAATACATACATACGACACACATACAATTAACCAATAAAGAAAACTCGCTAGTGTCCACACGAGACGGGCGTGGTGACGGACGGCGCGATAGGTGCGTTGGCGCACGCGGGTGGCCACGTGGGCCTAATACCACGGGACATTTACCATGTTCAACACGCATATAAATATTTAATATTGCGGTCTTTTTGTCTTCAGAATGAATGTGGTGGAGATGTTATTTTATTGTGTTTTTTTTGAGACTTGTGAATGGACTTGATCTTGATCTAAAATAAATTGTTGACTGTACTTTAGATCAAGAGCAAGTACGCACGTCAGACTACACAAAACTGTCACAAAGAAATTTGTGAATAGATAAGGTTCAAAAAATTATAGTAGTGGAAATACTCCAATACTCCAATATGTCCAATCGATTGTCAATCTTAATTTTTAAACACAAATCACAAAGTTGATTGACAAAAATTCACTTATAGTGCTATTGATTGTTCTTACCAGATAGATTTGTTTAGCTTAGGAATTCAGATTTATTTATACAAATAATTCAGGAAACTTTTGATGAAATCCTTTCAGAAAAAGAGTATAAGAATCCAATAGCTATTTAAGACCGGCGTACTTATATATTTTTAGCAAATTGTTGATACATCTTTAACATTTACAAAATGTCGGTTTTGTGATCCTTTGTTTGCAGTGATTAGTTATTGTTTAAAACAATTTAAGATATTTCCCGTGTGCAAGAAGTGACGTAAATACTGACTTTATGTGGCTTCATAAAGAAGTTTCAAAGAAGTTCCAAGGTATATTCCAAAACCGCTGGTGTGACCCCAAAATTCTCACCACAATCTGGCCACCCCATCGAACGAAACAATAACGCGATAAACGCGCGGCAATATTTTAAAATCGATGTTTTTATGAATCGATAATTTGCTCGGGTCGTTTTGGCGCGACGTTTCGCGAGCCAATCGATTCTTATCTCGATGTCACAACGCTTTGTTTCGATTCGGCCCAACATCGGCCATGTTTCTCTTGAAATGTGTTTCTTGCTAACGTACGAATTGATACTATCTCGCACGGTTGCAAATTTATTCGTGCTGTCGTGTGAGCATGGGTCAGTCGGATCGCGACTCGCGGCCAGCGTGTTAGGGCATGTGCTGTACTGGCCGATGTTTTCTCAGGTGCACTGCTAATATTGCAGCGCTGCGTCTGTCCTTTTCATATGCATGCCATGCCGTCTGGCTTCAGGTGTGTCCAATGTTTAATATACTTTCTTGTCGATCGCTGAGAATTCGAGAATGGCGTCTTGTGGTGGACGTATCTCGGCAATGATCGTGGCTGTGTCATTTTCTTGGGGTAGGTGGTATTTTAATTGCGCCAATGTCGACCATCGATGTTAGGAACGTGTGATCTTGAAGTGAAGTATCAAATTTTATTGTTAGAACGTTGATTCAGATTTAAACTTCTTCTGACCATGTTCCTAGTTTATCTGGGATCGGCGCAGTATAAATATTTCCTCTAGCATTAATATGCCATCTGCTCGCTTTTGATTTCATATCATCTCTCACACCGGAAAGACCGGATTGCTAGTGATGAATAAATGTATGGAAAAGAGACGGAAACTCCCTTATCAAGAGACTGATGAACGGAGAAACTGATCGGGATGACCACATTCCAATCCATACTGCTCTACGTTTTACCCAATTTAAAAATGGAAGTTATTTAACTTTTCCGCGGACTTTATATTAATCTACAAATGTACTAATAAAAAAAAGAATATGAATGTAGTGAATGGATAGCCGTGTGGTGAAGACAGAGTAGAATAAGTAGAATACATTAGTTTATCGTCACAACCCCCAATCTCTCGCGCTGGTGCAGTCACCTTATCCCTTTCTGAAAGGTTAATTCGTGAATCACGGCAAGAAAATGGTATTTTTTTCATCACTATTTATCAAGGTGTTCTTAACTATCAAACTTAAAACTGGCCAAAGAGCATGTGCATATCGAGTCATCTGTCGAATGGAATGTATTAGGCTCGAGTCACACCAACGCAGAGCACTTAACTCTTTTACATTTCGAATGGTTCTCGTTTTTGTCCGATAATGTTCATGCATTATAGTCTGTTATTACACTGGGTAGCTTTTAAATCTGACCTTTTCCACAAAAATGATAGAAGGGCCTTAGAAAATTCTTAATTAAGCTAACCGGTATTGTTAGTTCGTGATTATAACTCAATTTTCTTTGGTAGCTCGATTTAATGGTTCTGTTACTAGAAAGTTCTGCCGTCACCATATGGCAGAGCAGAATACAATAGTCAACACCCCCAATAATAGTGGAAAAAAGCGTTCCTCTTTTACCACCTTGCAATATACTGCAATTGACGTGCCCGATAGATGGCATTAGGCTCGCCAACTATTACAGTGGGTGGTAATTCAGCTCCGCCTACTATGAATAAGCGTTATTTATGTATGTATTTGCAAGTGTCTCAAGCGGTTTTAACAGGGTCAAGCACAAGTGGTTGGCCGTGTGGTGACGGCAGAGTAGAATACAATTGTCACCACCCCAAATCTCTCCCGTGGGTGTCGTACAAGGCGACTAAGGATAAATCAGATGAGGAATGGACAGCAGCGTTCCTCTAACACCACCTAGCAATAGCAATGTACTGCGACTTTTGTGCCCGATAAATGGCAATAGGCTCGCCACCTATTACATGGGACCTAACATGATTGGCGAAATGTGGGTGCTAGTTCACCTCTGCCTACCCCTTCGGGGATATAGGCGTGATTTATGTATGTATGTATGTAAGCGCAAGTCGCTTAGCTGTTTAAAGAAGCATTAAAATAAATATTTCTATTAAATGTCAAATCCCAGCGCGCCACGTCGTCTGTGTCCCGACCCTTAAAAGATACTAAAAACTGCATTATAAATTAAGATTTCCACTGAGATAAGCGATGAGTCCTTTTCGAACGGATATTGTGGGGATATCGCTACCATCGTTCATACTCCCGATCGTTCGATAGATTGTTTGATACATTTATTCGATATGCTCGGTAATTCAGTCTGTTGTTATCGATTAATAGTGTTAAGTTGCAAGCGTAAGTGATGTTTTAAGTGAAAAATTAAGATTATTTACATACATCCATAAATCATGCCTATATCCCCGAAGTGGTAGGCAGAGGGAAATTAAAACTCACGTTTCGTCAATTAGGTTAGGGCAATCGAAGTACATTGCTTGGCATAAGGGGGACGATGCTGCTCATAACTCATTGCTCTCTTATACCTTAATAAAATAGTTGATTTGTCGTTTCCAATTTATAGAAACAGCTTAGTCATTGCTTCATAATAGATTAAAATATATTTAAATGACTTTAAAATGTTTAATAAATAAAAAAATCATAGCTCAAAACTCAGTACTCATCACAGTCATTGACAGCTGCATGCATTTCCCATAGAATCCCCCTTCAACATAAGAAGAAAAACCCAGCACAGGAAACACACAGTAGCTACGCTAAGTACCTACACTCAAAAGAGACAAGCGCCACCAACACCGGTTAACTAACGTTTAGCGCAAGATTAATGCGTCGCGATATATCATTCGCGGCGCGAGGTACGCTAAACTTTAGACGATAAACTTTTAAAGACTCAACTCTGTTATATCGGCCTGAAAAATTGTGTAGTATCAAGGGTCGGGGGCCTGGGGCGACGAGATAAAGCGGAAAAACCCGCTTCGCAGTATTTGTTAACGCGGACCTGATTTGTCAGGAGTTGGGCGATGCCCGCCGGGCGTTTGTTTACGCACCACGCGCGGTGTGAAGTGAACCTTATACGGGACTCTTGCTCCTAAACGTGGACTGAAGTTAGTCCTGATTTAAAATTGATGCTAACTCTGTCTTTAATTCTACAAATAAAACTTTTAAGTCAAGTTTTAAACTATGACTAACTTATTTAGTCCATGTTTTATAATAAGGGAGTTGGAGTTGAAAGCTTTACTTACGCTGGGCAGTCTTGTGCTAGGAAATCAATTCTTTGATCTATCTTGCCATACAGCTGGTAAAAGTGTTAAGAAAACCAATTGGTGTGTATTTGTCATTGTGGTGTTTTTTTATAGTTTTAGTTGCTCACAGAGTGTGATTTGAGAGCTGTATGAGGCTGTCAAATCGTAAATACATAATCGCAAAAGCAAAAATTTTAATAATTTGAATAGAAAATTGTTATCAACAGCGTTAAGTAATCAGCCGACTGCTTATCTATTTATAATTGTGAAAAATATCATTCTCTTCGGCGAGCTTATACATTACATAATTTTGATCTTGTTATGGAATTTCGAGACAGCCGTCTCCCCCGGCAGATGTCCGACATTCAGCAATCAAATTATGGCATGATCAAGACGCCGAATCGAACGCCAAAGTCTTTCTTCTTCTCCTTGCCCTGTTCCCAGTCTATCTTGGGGTCGGCGCAGTATGTTTCCTCTTCCATTCATATCGGTCAGACGTCATCAAGCCATCCACTCCCTTTTGATTCATATCATCCATCACACCGTAAAAGTGCTAGTGATGAATGAATGTATAGAAAAGGGACGGAACGGACCATGTCGAGAGACCGATGAACGGAGAGAGTGATTGGAATGACAACATTCTAATCCATATTACTCAAAGTTTTGGCTTAGGTTTTACAGCCGGCCGCCTGCCTGACACAAACCCTCTTTGGGTATGCTGTTGTTGGTGGTTTGCCCTCCACCATTCGGGTGCCCCAAGGAGCTTATTGGTCTACACCGTGCAATCTCCCTTAGTCGACTTTTACGACACCCATGGGATGAGTCGGGGCTGGCCTATTCTACGTTATTAAATTTGTTCGCTCCCCGTCCAGCATGGGAGAACGCCAAAGTGTTTACATTTATGAATTTGGACACGAAGTTATTTTAATTTAATTTTCAAACATGCCAGTAAATAGAAAGACAAAAAAGGAGGATTAAATTATACCATGTTACATTACAATCTTATTATATTCCTGTTATCGCGCAGTCATAAAGGTGTTCAAGTAGCAATCGCTCAAACAAATCGCAAAACTCTGTATCGTGTCTCCGGTGAGTTTATTAAGTTTCTTTTTGCGTTCGCGGCGTTTTTTCGCGACGGACGAATAAATTGCCCCGCGATAAGTCGCACAAAATGAGGTTAATACATTAAACAGAGTTTAGCGGAGTTTTAAACTCGCCCCGGGGCCAGGAGCTCGACGTAATAAGCTAAAGAAATGAGAGTTGGACAAGTTGCGTGTGTTACATAGGAGTTGTTGGGGGACTTTTTTAACCAGCACCGTTCCGGATAAGATAAAGCTGTTCTAAGTAATAATGGTTTATGAAGAATGATTATAGATATCCGATCATCATGCCTGATCTATCCACCAATCCGCACTGGGTCAGCGTGTTGGGTTATGGCCCATTTCGTTGCCCTAATATTCTTCCATCTATAGGGATGGTCTATGCCCCTAGCAATGGGGACTTTAAAGGGCTGGTGATGATCATGAAACAATTTTATGCCGCCAAAAGGGTAGCCGCTCAGGCAGCATCTTGGCTTTGGCCACTTTCCCCTAATCAATTGCCAATTCTAAGGATATTCTCAGGAAAAATTAACAAATTCACGGGTCTTAAATCGCTAGTAGCTGGTACACTTTGAACAAAATCAAAAGACTCGCAGAAAATCCTTTCGGTGGATATCTCAAAATATGAAAATGTATGTAAAGCCGGCCAGCGGCGGGCCGTCGGGCGGCCATAAATCGTGTCGCATCGCCGCCGTATCGGCGCGTCATTAGCGCCAAAGTAATTGTCGCAGATTTGTCTCGGCGGTGCGCGAATGGCGGGCTTTATCTAGTTTTTTTTTAAGATATGCGGGCAATTATTCGTTCATGCGTTCGTTCGTGGTGAATAGATGTGCCGTTTTCGTGCCGATAAAAACTTTTGAGGATGCATGGTGCAAGTAACATAGGTAGGGGAGTGGGCGCCCAAACCGGACATGCTGTCGACAGCGGGTAGGTGCTCTCGTTTATAAAATAAATTCTCAAAACGGGTATCCCTATTTTATTGAGAGAACATAATTTTTTATATACTAATATTTTTTATCAAATGGATGGGCGCACAATCTTGCCTTTCCTTCACAGTTACACAATAAATACATCTTCTTATTTACATAAATATTCGAAAGAAGTATATCCTGCGACTTATTTAAATACTTGAAGACGTTATATCCTCATACCTATGCTTAAACGAAAAGACGTGAGGCGTTTACACACGTCGCGATATTAAATAAAGGCGACTGCAATATATTGCCCTCCAAACCCGAACATTAGCGATTTGTAATGACATTTTTGAACGCATTAAAGTCTAATGCCGCGAATACACGATGCTCCCGTGCCGTGTGTGTCTGTGGAGACGTTTCCTGTCGTAAATTACGTCTCGATCTACCGCTACTTACAGTTTAATGTTCCCTTGGGGGTAACTCGTACTTACCTGAAATAAAAATGACACATGTGAAAATGTAAATTACAATCATACATAAATCACGCATATATCCCCGTAGGGGTAAGGCAGAGGTGAATTAACACCTACGTTTCGCCAATTATGTTAGGTCCCATGTCCTAATAGGTGGCGAGCCCATTGCCATTTATCGGGCACGAAAAACGCAGTACATTGCTAGATGGTTTGAGGAACGCTGCTGCCCATTCCTCATCACTGTTTTAACCCTTAAATTACAATATAAATCAAATAAATGTGATTGCAGAGCAGTATGTAACCACCGCCATCATCACCCCCCGTGACTTAGGGATTAAAGGTGGCTCCCGAAATATAAGGCGATGGTATGGCGGGGCAAAGATATAATTAACCATATCTACACATTATATTATTGTCAAATTTAAGTGGACTAGCCATTTTTAAACACAGAAATATAATGTACTGTGTTTAACAAAGAAAAATAGATCCAAAAAAATGTACTTATAAAATAAGTACATAAAGTTGGTAAGCTTAGAAAAGATATAGGATACATTTATTTTATCCTAAAAAAAAATACAAAATTTTCTTGATTAATGCGCTCTGTAATAATCACAAAAATTGCATCTAAGAACTCACTTAAGAACTGATACTCATATCAAGACTGCCTGCGTAGTGCAACGCACCTGTGCAAGCTAAGCAGTTGCTCAAAAACAGGCTTTATTACAACAACTGCACGTTACATTATTGCTGCTTAAGTCCCGCTAAACTTATAATAAAAAAGTGTTTTATCAACTTTGAATATAAAAACCGCCACGTGTTGTCTTTAAAGGCACTCAAGTACAGGAAATTTATTCGATGAGGGAAAGAGATCGCTGCGCACGCGCCACCCCTTGTCCACATCCTGCTTTATAGTGTGGAGTATCATTATGCGAGCAATAAAGCGAACAACAATAAAGGATTCGATTTTAATTTTAACATTATATAAATGTTAGAAAAAATAGTACATAGATTTTGGTGGTTAGAAAAAGAATTTCGAAAAATTATGATCCTTTAATAATTATGAGCCTTATCCCGCCTCAAGATCATAATTTTTCGAAATTCTTTTTCTAACCACCAAAATCTTTGTAACAATAAAGGAATTATGCAGTAACTTTCTAAGCCCATATTTGTTGAGCTGGGCCGGTAAGTAAACATGTTGCTGGAAAAAACCTCATTTTTATTCTTATTTACTGATGATCTCAGTAAATAAACTTTCTCAAAAATGTGAAAAGGGTCTTTGAATAGCGGGTACCGGTATTATGTTCCGATAAAAATTTTCCGATACACACAATTGTCTAATTAAAATTAATTTACTAGATCTCGAGCAGCCATCTAATAAATTACAGAGCGATCTCGTAAGATGCACAGATAATTAATAAATATCGAGTCCGCCATATTGTGTGGGCCTTAATAAAATAAATCCACATCCCACCTCACGAATCTACAAATAGTTTCAAACGAAATTATTGTACGAGAACAAAATACGAAAAACTAATAAAATAATTTAGAGGCCATTATCGATCGACAGTAAATCAGCGGCAGCTTTAATAACGCCCGAGTTGAATCGAACCAGATCCCGAGATATCCGTATGGAATACTTTCCGAATTTCTTATTCGAAAATCGATTTTGGTAATCGATTAGGATTGAAGTATTTGGGTGGCCCTTGCGTCCGGCGCGGAGGAACAAGACGCTCGACACATTGTCGCTCGTTAGAAAGTATATTTCAGATACCGTTCGCATTCTGTAAACGATCAAAGACAGATTTTTATGTTGTATCTTTTAAGGTTTATTGCATTATTTTCGAAATGTGGGCGAATGTGTTTGGTAAACGACTCATCTTTTGTTATGACTTCAAAACAAATTTATGTTAATTAACTGCATTTTAATAAAAACTAAGGAAACAAACCCGATTTATTTACATAGTCAATTTAGAGCTGATTTATTCAATCTCTGGATTATTTTTAAGCATCCTATATCATATTAAAATCATACCGATCATTTAAAGAGTGCCATTTCAGTGTGATTAGTTAAATATAGGGAGATTAGTTATTAATCTTATGTTATTATTAATATATCGGGACCAAAAAACTTGATTCGTAATTTTAAAACTGTTCTTACAAAAAATACTTTTAGCACTAACTGCCGCACTCAGAAACGTTAATTATCTTTATTGAGTACTTAATAGTTAATACAAGAAAAATAGTTACGTTAAATACTCATTAAAGTTAACTGACGTCTCTGAGTGCGACCCTATTAATTTTTTAATTTAATCCTCTCAATCGATCGGTGTTAGATACCAAAATAGGTAATCGTAAACAGTACAAAATAAATAAAGTTTAGAAAAGGTCTATTCGTTACCACGGACAGACGTTTAACTTACAGTAATTTACGTGAGCTTATTTGTAAATTTATCCCATTTCGTAAAGATGTAATCGCCGACACCCGATAGTCTTTTATTATCACTTCAGATGTTATCTGGGACGTGAGCAGTGCAAGGTGTCAAGTGTACACTTTCTATGCGAGTGTAATCGATTGATTGGAGTGATTTAGAAAAGAGTTTTCAATCTGTTATCGATTTCTTTGGAGTGTTATCGATTTCTTTATAGTGCCATTTATATTTAAAACGCTGTTAGGCGGTTGTTTAGTGATGTTTTGATTGGAGTTGAATTTGACACTGTGGAGACGATCGACGGTTTTGTTTTACAGTTTAAGCAGTTGTCTACTGACGTGTCCGATTTTTTATGGAATAAATGGAAGAGGATATCAGTTTGTTAAGTATAACATCGAGTATAGTATTGAGATTTAATTTTACTCATGCATTTTACAATAATAACTGCTTATCATTTGATACTAAAACCCGAGTTCACCAACACTTAAATAGGCGATTATTATTAAACCGTGACCGGTTTTGACATTTTATCGTATGGAACAACTGTCAAAAATTACGGTTATTTTATAAGTGATATTAAGTTTTTTTTAAATATCTTACTGTCGCACTCAGAGACGTCAATTAATTTTAATGAGTATTTAATGTCAAAAATTTTCATTCGAATCCAGACCATAGACCCGTCAAGAATAGCGACTATGATTTTTTGACGTTAAGTACTCATTAACGTAATTTGACGTCTCTGAGTGCGGCAGTTAATGCCAATTCTGTCATTTATCATTCTTTAATATTAGTGCGTCATCTATATAGTTTCCATATCACAGCGGTTTACTTTGAACTAGATAATAGTGCGTTGAGACTTGTGATTATAGTAAATATTTATAAATATATAGTTTTAATTCACTATTATACATTAGTCGCGGTTTTAGTAAGAAGATTTCAAATAGCGTATACAAAGTCGGTGTTGTTAAAAAGGATTGATATACTTATTGAAAATGCCAATAAAAACTGAAGTGATTGCAGTCACCATAGTATTAATACTTCAAATAATCATTAATAAGCCGATACTGGATTGAAAATCTTATAAAGAATGGCTTTAATAAAACTCAATCTTTATCACATCACTCAATCGCAGTAAACCTGCTGTATTAACAATTTATACTGAATTATTATTCGATACTTTAATTGGCAAACCAGCTAACTTCATTATGGGATTTTTTTTCAGATGTAATTATTTTCTGTAATGCTACTATTTAAAAATATAAAATACCGTTGGTAGTTATTATGGGTAGTTATTATGGTGCCGTGTGGTGACGGCAGAGTAGAATACAATTGTCACCACCCCAAATCTCTCCCGTGGGTGTCGTACAAGGCGACTAAGGATATAAATCAATGATGAGGAATGGGCAGCAGCGTTCCTCTAATACCACCTAGCAATAGCAATGTACTGCGACTTTTGTGCCCGATGTATGGCAATGGGCTCGCCACCTATTACATATTACATGGGCCCTAAAATAATTGGCGAAACGTGGGTGGGTGCTAGTTCGCCTCTGCCTACCCCTTCGGGGATATAGGCGTGATTTATGTATGTATGTTATTATGAGAATCAAATAGATTGTGGGTGTTGTTTTCGTTTTTGCAAATCATGCCAAATTATTCTTGAATTCAACCTGAACCAAAAAAAAATATAACGAAATGTAGAGTCGGCTGGTTATTATATTCAATTTTATAAGAATTATAGTGAGATTATACAGTCACAAATTAATTGTAGATAGTATATTACCTATATATAAACCCAGAATAACTTAAAGGAAACCATTATATCAAAATACCTCTTTGTAATTTGAGATAATGCATAAAATATTATTCCAATTTATTATTTAGAAAATTTAAAGTTCTCGTTTATTTCTGAGAATATTCACTTTATGACCTATTTTCTATTACTAATCTAGTTTGACATAGTAATTTAGGCACTGTATTTTTATAATTATACAGAGCGATATGATTAAATTTGTTTAAGTTTATGCGACAGAATAAACCATTTGGAGACCTTACACAATAAGGTAATTTATACTTTTTTTATCAGAAAGTTGGTAACACAAAATGTGTGTAAATGCCGTAGGCGTCTGATGTAAGCATTGCTTTGGCGAGTGTTGTAAGTGCTGATGGAGTGTCTGCTTGAGTGTTAAGTTGCAGGTTGACAATTAAATGGTTTTTTTGTAAGACGTCAATGTCAACGAAACATAAGTACGAGTACCTACTGGACTTAGGTGGACTTGTATTCAACGTTTTAATTGCAGCTAATCTGTTTATGTATACTGTGAGTGCTTTTATAAACGTCTTATATAAAAAGTACATACATAAATCACGCCTATATCTCCGAAGGGGTAGGCAGAGGTGAATTAACACCCGCGTCTCGCCAATTAGGTTAGGTCACATGTAATAGGTGGCGAGCCTGTTGCCATTTATCGGGCACGGAAATCGCAATACATTGCTAGGTGGTCTAAGAGGAACGCTACTGCCCATTACTCATTGCTGTTTTAACCATTACTTATTGATGTGTTAATACAAAAATAAGTTGTGCATTAAATATTATTAGATAAAATTACGTCTCTCATCAAAATTTGCCTCCATCAGTATTCTAATGGACCCCTTGGCCGTAGTTAATCCGATTTAAGGCGGTTCGGGACTTAAGTTATTTAAACATTATCATCATCAAGCTGGATGATAAAACGGAGTCTGGATCATCCAGAAATCGAGATTAAGCCTAATCTACAAAAGTCCGCTAATTACGGAAAGTGAATAATTACACACGCAAAAACCCCCCTTATTAATCACTTATCGTGACAGCTCAATATTATTGGGTGAATTTTAGTAAGTACACAAATTACAATCTCCTCAGCTGCCGATTACAAGATATCAAGTGCAATTACATGTTATCGTCTATGTAACTATATCTTAAGAAATTTGGAATGTCAAATATTTTTATCTTTTATATTTATATTACCTATAGTCTCTTTCAAGAAAGAAGTATCTTGGCTTAAAACCTTAACTCTTTGTAATAAGAGCGAAAATAATGGTTTAGGACTTCTATTGTGGAATGAAATCGCGATGCTTTTTGACATTGCGTTTGTCTCTGTTACCATTCAATTCGCGCCAAGCGTTAAAATGTGTGACACACCATATTTTAACGTTAAATTCATTTCATTCATACATTTCACCCACTCATTATTTCAAACGACTACAGATAAAATATACACTAAAGACTTGGCTGTATGGGCTAGACCCTTTGCCTTCCCTAAAATATAAGGAAAATTTAAAAAAAAATTGCGTTTGTTATTGCAATGGGTTATTTGAGGAGCACTTGGGGTTAGTAAACTTTATTCTGATTCATGCTTAAGTATTTGACTTGCCGTCGAATGTTCACGGTCAAAAGATAACAATTTAGATCCTTATGACAATAACAGCTACATATGAAATACATGCAAAATAAAAATCACGTGTTTATCCGCCAAATGGCAGGCAGAGACCCTCATTTCGCTACCTAGTGTTAGATTACATGTTCCTAAGATAATCTACTTACATTAAAAAAGTGACCTAGCACAAAAATCCATCAAATTGTTTTATTATTGTAGTAATAACTACTTATTACCTACTGTAATTCATAATCCGTCCGTGTGGTGCGTCCTAGCCGTGTGGTGACGGCAGAGTAGAATACAATTGTCACCACCCCAAGTCTCTCCCGTGGGTGTCGTACAAGGCGACTAAGGATCAGTGATGAGGAATGGGCAGCAGCGTTCCCTCTTATACCACCTAGCAATGTACTGCGATTTTTGTGCCTGATTAATGGCAATAGGCTCGCCACCTATTACACCTGCCATAGTTGGCGAAACGTGGGTGCTAGTTCACCTCTGCCTACCCCTTCGGGGATATAAGCGTATTATATATTTTTTCCACTATATTTTAAGATTTTAAGCATTCAAAACTAAGGTAAGGATCGTGTAATCTAAAAATGAAAATGAGTGCTTTTTAGTTGTGGCTAAAGTTTGAATCACCTAAGAGGCTGGCCGTACAATCAGAACCCAATAAAGGGCTCATTTTCAAATATTCGAATAAAATTTTCAATTACACTATCAAAATTGTCATCAACGATACGATAAAGTACGGTCAACAGCACTCCAGACTACCCAAAACGTCAAATTTCTTCAATCGATTGTCAACCAATATTGTTTCTGGTAAAGAACGTAGTCCACTGAGAAAATTTTACATTATATGGTAGCCTGTTTTATACTATGTATCATGTGGCTGTTCTTAATAAATAAATAAATAGCGTGACGTGCTAACGTGTTGATTGTACATCAGTGGTATTATAGTACATTTTGATTTATCATCATAAACGATATCAGCTTTTCGATTGACATAATTATCAGCTAATACTGTTAATTAATTTTCGGAATTAATTAGCGTGCTATGGGCTGTCAATGGCACAAAACCCATGACAGTTTAGGGTACCCTGAAATGATATTCTTAAGGTCAAAAGTACGCGTAAATTGTTCTCAATTTTACTCTATTAACTGGACCCCGTAAACCTACACTTGGGTCACAAGTTCCAGGCGCCGCCACTGACTCTGCCACACTATGGGCCGCCATCCGCACGGTGAATCCATGGAAAGCTAAGAAATTTCGTCTCTTACATGAATATATTTTCTAACTCTTATGTGTATTTTCCTCAAAGTCATTCAACCCTTTCACTCACTTATTTTTTTATTCCCAAACATTAATACTAATTTACACTCACACCTAAACATTATCTATTGGTTATCTTTCTTATTCGCCAATTTTGCTTCGCCAATTTTCCCAGTCTTTTGAAATCCTTCTTAAATTGCTTAGGATTATCATCGGGACACGAAACTAATGTTTATATTTTCAGCCCCGTAATTGACAACATTTCAAAAATTTCAAAAATAAAAATACCGTCTCTTTATTTTCCAATCCTGACATCGAAAATATTTTTAGCGAACATTGCTCAGTTTACGCTAACGCAGGCCTAGCGCGCTTAGCCACCAAGCCACCGAGCTCCGTAACCCAATAATCAACAATAATCGCTATTTGAAGATAGGAGTAGGTAAATAAACAAAGCAGATAGCAATCGAAGGCTACTGTTTTATGAGTTCAGCATACAAACATAAGTATACCAATTGATTGAAAGCGAACTAACCGTAGCCAAGTGGGCTGATAAGGCCCGATAAGGGATCCGCATTATCGCGGTACGACACGCGAAAATTGGAAAAATGCAAATACTGAGGCGAACGCCAATGCCGTGTGTAATGACGGCTATGACGCAGGTTGGCCCGCGGAGAAGGGCCATTTAGGCACACTAACAAAATTTATGTTAAGTATGGTGGTGGACGGACAGAGTTCTTGCGTGCTTCGGAAGGCACGTTGGGCTGCCTGTCCATTGACGCGAAGCGAGGCTGCGGAGCGCAGAAACGAGGAAATATTAACTAATAGGATTGCACAAAATATTTTATATAATCCTGTAACGAAGGTTGGATTGTGTGAAAAATGATATAATAGGGAAGAGGGGACTTCATGGCTGAGCTCACGTCTGATTTTTTTACCATGTGGTGATATCAGATAAGAATACAATTAAAACTAATAGACTCAATTGTAATCTCTTGCAATCTTTATTATGCATGGCAATAGGTTCGCTCCCTATTACATGGGATCTAACATTGCGAAACGTATGTGTTAATTTACCTCTGCCTAATTTCGGGAATAAATGGTCGTGATTTATATTATTATATGATGTATGTATTTGGTGGTAGACTACATTTTTCAATGTAAAATTGAATGTCACATATCTTTATAAAAGATCCTCACCATCACATCCATTGTTTCATTTTGAAGTTCTTACCATTTCATGCAAGTTAAGACTCATTAAGTTAATACGAACGTAATCAATTACACTGGAGTACAAACAGAGATAGAGGCAGTTAATTTTTAATTATTTAATGCTGCACAAAGACGCAGGCTATCTGATTGATAAAGATAAGCAACTTAAGCATATTGACACAGAGATAGGGCGACACACACCTCTCTCTGTTCAGTACAACGTGTTATAGATTGAAATTGTTCACCATCATGTGAAAATTTTCCAAAAAATATTTTTCTCATGTGGGAATTTTCTGCCTATATTTTCTTTGCAATATTTTTTTGGCATTTAATGATGTTGACATTTATATACGTAGTGTTAATCCAATATTTATCTTAAATTACTCAGTTAAATAATAAAGAGGCAGCATACTGCCTGACACAGACACTTTTGTGAACAAAATTGTTTCCATTCACCCAAAGGGGCAGATGGGAATTTCGGATCATATGAATCTGTCTCTCACTGGAACCGATCTCTTAGATTTTGTTTGTTTATTAAATTATCTGCTATGATTTGTTTTTATTTGAACTAAATGTTAGAGAAAAATATTACAAACAAAATAAGATCAGAATATTTCCGAAAAATTACTTGCCCTAATGCGGGAATCGAACTCGCGTCCTCGGCTATCTGGGCAGATGCCTATACCACTCGGCTTTCATTTATTTTTTTGACTTTACATACAAACATATATAAGTCACGCCTTTCTTCCACAGGTGTAGGCAGAGATCACTTCTTTCCACATGCTACGACCCTTACACACTTCTGTCGCCTTACCCAATCTCATTAATGTCCTCATACAAGCCCGTCCGTTTCGGGTACTCCTGACCTGGCCCTTTTTTAAAATACTTTCAATTTGTAATTTTATTTTGATTTTATTGTCCTTGTAACCAATTAATAGTTTGAGCAAAGAGGCTACACCTACCGTAACACAATCTGTAGCCCCTAGCTGGATTCACAGTCACCGACATGGTCTCAGGCTGTCCATAACATTGGGTTCCGCACAGGATACACGACCGTCCGGCACGGTGACCAAAATCGAACTGAGGGCCTTATCAGCAGCGCCGATAGCAGTTTAATCAGGCACGATTTTTACGATTGCCGATATCAGTCGACACGCAGGATTACATACTCGATACAATCGAATGTACAGTTAATAGAGTTCTTTAGATAATCGAATGAATTAACCCGTGTTCGGGTCTACTGTACGATAACAATTTCAAGTGTTTCTTACGATTTTCAGATTACTTCAGATGTCTCCTTTTGCCGACCTTGCTCCCAAATAAAAAAAAACATAAACATCAATCACGCCTATATCCGCGAAGTGTAGGCAGAGGTGAATTAACACTCACTTTTCGCAAATTATGTTCGGTTCTATGTAGTAAGCCGTGTGGTGACGGCAGAGTAGAATACAAATGTCACCACCCCAAATCTCTCCCGTGGGTGTCGTACAAGGCGACTAAGGATAAATCAGCGATGCGGAATGGCCAACAGCGTTCCTCTTATATCACCTTGCAATAATACTGCGAATTTTGTGCCCGATAAATGGCAATAGGCTCGCCACCTATTCCATGGGACCTAGCATAATTGGCGAAACGTGGGTGCTAGTTCTCCTCTGCCTACCCCTTCGGGGATATAAGCGTGATTTATGTATGTATGTATGTATGTCTATGTAGTAGGTGGAGAGCCTATTGCTATCGGGCGCATGAATCGCAGTAACTGTCTGTTATCTTATATGTCGCTTTGCTTTCACTGTTGCAGTAAGTAAACATTGACCGTGTGATATTGATTTGACACTAAAATAATTGATCCCCAAAAATCAATAACAAAAATTTTAAAATGTAAATTATATGGATTTAACATACATGTTGACATATGAAACTTATTCGAGAGACTTGTGACAAGTAATTAAACGCATTAATCAGGAACATCGGAAAAGAAAAATTGTAAAAACGGAATTAGGGCTCGAGTTCACCAAAACGTTAACCAACTGATTTAAAATTAACCGTCACTTTTTGAAATTTCTTCTATACGATAAATCAAAAACCATCGGTTAAATTATCGCTTGTTGTGGTGAACTCAAGCCTAAATATAAACTTAATGATAGGTATAAAAAAAATCCCTAAAAGTAAAAATTCAAATTCACTAGCTGTTTTCATTTAATTCGGTTCAGTTCACACGAAGTTCAGTGATCATATTGTTGAAGAATGGAAGCAAGGAGTTTTTGAGAAAATATCTTTTTTTTCCACGGTCTGCGGCCCGGACCGATGGTTCGCGGCTTATCGGCTGTGGACAAAAGCATTTTTGACGATTGAGCAAACATAATGTCTCGATCACATCTTTGGGCAGGTGACGCGTGTCGATACATAGCGAGCAGTGTGTACTGGGGTTAACACGTTTTCGTGACACATATTTTATTTGAGATATAATGAATAATGAGAATGAATGAAGCAAAAGCGATTTACGGGTCCGATAGATGGCAATAGGTTCGCCTCCTATTACACGGGACCCCAACCTAATTGGCGAAAAGTGGGTGTCAATTCACCCCTGCCTACCCCTTCGGGAATATAGTCGTGATTTATGTATGTATGAAGCGAAAGTAGTATGTAAGGATCGTATTAAAAGGAAAGAATCTGCCAATCCCAGTGGGAGAAACACGTGACGTATGTATGATTGTATCATAAAAAAATCGGACTATGAGTGAAAAAATAACAAAGCCAGCTACAGGGGGTTGGCCGACTGGTATAGGCATCTGCCCCGTTTGCAGAGGACGCGGATTCGATTCCCGCATCAGGAATATTTCTGACTTTTTTTTAAACATCTTAAAGATTTGACATTTTATTCTCTAAGATTAGACAGTTATGATGTAATTTGTTTTTAATTTTGTAGGGCTTCAACCCACAAAAATCCTGCAGTTGCACTTACGTCGTTTCAGAATAAGTAAGTTTCGTAATTTAAAATTAAAATCCACATCAAAGAAAATAAAAAAATACTTGATGTCTGTTTTACATCCCTAAAATAAAATAAAAACCCTTACAAAAAAAAATTACCTAACATTGTCAATGACAAGTTCATCAGATTCGCTTTACCTGTTGACGTGCCATCGGGAAGTTTCGACGGTACAGTCAACAAAGGCAACACCCAGAAAGGCAACGAGTACGCCTCTAGCCGGGAACATTAATCGAGTGGGGCCCCGTACACTCCACTCCTACAGAGCAAATGGCAAGCGTTATCGCTGGCGCCAGTCGAAAACTTTTTCAGCCCAGAATAGAGCGAGCTTACGGTGACGAGTGAGCGACGCTTCCACAGGTGATACGCCGTCACCGCCTGCGTCCCCAGATACGTCACTCATGCAAGTTTTCTTCGCCTCTGCGAATTATCGTCGTCGCGATGCCGAATGCGAGGCTTTGCGCGATTTTCGGTCTGGCAACACTGAGATTTTTTGATTCCAGACGACGATTGTGCGTGTGTCATTTTGTATTAGTGACGGTTCGCGCTTATGAATGTGTCAGTCGTTAAATATCTAAAGAGCCTAATGCCCGTTGTCACCGACAACTTTAAGAGATCCCAAGATACTTTAGATAGGCGTGATTTGTGTATGTATGTATGTAAGATACTTTATTTCTTATATAAATAAAATAAAACTGTCGCTTATTTAACAAATGCGAGAGCTAAGAAGAGCTCGGTGGCTTAGCGCGCACGGGAAACTAAGCTATGTTCGCTAAGTCCGGGTTTTGGATGGGTGACCAAAAATGTATCATCTCGAACTACTTCGAGCTTTAGAAATCACGTTAAGCCGTTGGTCCCGCCTGCATCAGTAGTCGTTAATACCCGCCAATCCACGCTGGGCCATCGTGGTGGGTTATGGCCCCTTCTCCGTATATTTTTCCATCAACAGGGTAGGCCTGTGCTCCAGCAATGGGACATTAAAATGCTGGTGATGATGATGATTTCGCCTAGATATGATTGAGACGTGTCATGTCATGTTTGACAGTTCGAATATTAGGGATGCAATTAACTCTGCTGTTAACTGTTAATTCCCCGCGCCGCCACACCGATCCCATATAATATGGAATGCATGCGATAATGGAGGCGTCTACTCGATGGGCTTTCATTTCCGCGCGCACGCCGCTCGATAACAAAGAAGTGTTGACATATTTAGAACAAGCCTGAAATCGAACTGGCAACACCGGAGGCGCGTGGCTCGCGCGACAGCCGTCACTGTGCCAACTAACGCGCGGTTTTAATTTTCGAATCCATCCCGCGGCTGACGGCGGCGCTTTGTTCCGAACGTCAATATGCGAGATCCCGATTGGCTCCTCGCGCGGCAAGGACGCTGAATACTTTTTAGGGTTCCGTGGCCAAAGGGTAAAACTGGTAATTACTAGGACATCCGTCTGTCACCAGGCTGTACCTATGTCATGAACCGTGATAGTTCTTTGTCTTATTCCTCCATTAATTAAAATTTTGTCTAAAATTTCACCAGTCTATCAGGGGTCGGCGTAGTATGTTTCGGTTTCCATGCATATTTTTATTTTGATTCATATCATCCATCACACAGGAAAGGTGCTAGAGATGAATGAATGATAGAAAAGAACATGTCTTTTCTAGACAGTTGAAATTTTTACAGGCAATGTATTTCTGTTGACGCTGTAACAACAAATACCTAGGTACTAATAAACATAATAAATACATAAATAAATATTTAAGGAGGCTCCCATACAACAGACATTATGATTTTTTTGCCGTTTATTTTATGAATCAAAAGGGAGTGGATGGCTTAATGACGTCTGACCGATATGAACTAGAGGAACCCAACCCAGATAAACTGTGAACAGTGCGGGAAGAAGAAGAAGCTACGGAACCTTTCGTTTGCGAGTCCGACTCGCACTTGGGCGGTTTTTTTTTAAAACTGTCAAACTGCTCCCACCGCGCTGATTGACGTGCTGTGATCGCGCGGTTAGCTTTCGCGCGCAAATAGCTTTTCGCTGGAAACTGAATTTGCGAATTGATTGATTCCAATTGAACTTTAGACAGCTACTCGGTCTTCGTATCGTTCGGGCATTACTTGTTTCCACCCGATTCACTTCGGAGGGTAGTCGGAAATATTATATTTTTTAAAAGGCAATTTTCTCTTCGTTTCTCTCTGGCGAGTTTGTATTGCAAACTTTTACAGCGAATGATAATGGCGGAATTCAACGCGAACTCAGAAATTGCAGTCGTGCTTGCTTACGATACCTGTAATGCCGCGCTTACGCAAAACGCATTATGTACCTTTTTACCACTTCTGAGAAAAACCCGATTAATGTTTTTTTTTTCTTAGTTTACTTATATTTCTTTAACTAAGCTAGCTAATTGATGTGAAAATTGAAAAATTGAAACGGTCTCTATGAGAAAGTGATAGAGCTCGTTTCCCTGATTTCAAATATGACATTATATAATTGACCGGTTTGTCCAATGGTCAGATCGCTGGCCATCGGCCAAGAAGTCCAGGGTTCGAATTCTGGTAGGGGCAAATTTTGTGATGAATACAGTTATAAATATTTCTAAGGATATATTATTACAATTTGTCCGTTATACTAGTAACCATAACACTAGTGCTCATGCTAGTTACTTTGGGCTAGATGAAAGGTGTGACTGTAAGAATGTTTGTTTTTAAAATACCTAACTCAATTCCGCCAAAAATCGTACTTAAGACATTCTTCGTGAGCGTGGCAACCCAGGAAGCTTAGCTCCTTGCGAAAACGGAGAAAATATGAATAGATTTTTCTCGGGGCGCGGTATCGGCCGTCCACCGTCCGTCACTATCGCGTTCCACACGAGTGAGCCGATATTCGATACACCTGCTCCGTTCGAATAAGAAAGCGACCAACACTATTGACTGGGGAAACTGAGAGGTTACAGACGCAAGAACCGTATACAGGCGTGGTGTTGAAAAGGGATCTAACTATTATTTTGATTTTTATTTATATATTCACGTATGAAAAAAGAGGCGGAAAGGCGGAATTGAAATTGACACAAGCTAAGCTTAGCCCCCGTAGCACGGGAAGTGGAGAAAATCTCCTCGGGGAAAAGAACGTATTTATCTTTCGCTCTAACTCCCACAGAATGCCGAGACAAAACACTGTCAAGTGGTGGAGATAGATTTTGTCCAGGTCCCGTGCTAGGCCTACGGGAATTATAGCAGCGACTGCCGAACAGAAACAGAGAAGGTACAAAACAAAGCCGTCGAGACCCTTAATCGAAATAGAGGCGCAATAACCCAATATGGCTGCATTGGTGTGCAGGCAGATGCAATAGTCACGGGCCGCGGCCCCTGCCTGTTCCTTGTTTCAGCCGATAGCTCGATCCTCGTTTTTCGTCGTGCCCGGGCGGCGATACCGCTCGCATTGTACACTGAGACCTGTCATATCGAACCTTTGTTCGGCGTGTAGAAAAAAAAGCTAGCAAACACCAGATAAAAAGCCACCCTGAGCAAATTGGCCGTCTCTGTTGTAAACAACGGAGGTGGAATTTCGCGATAGCGCACAATAAATGTCCGATTCGTTTGTGCGATGCCAATTCGCCGATTGTTTCGGACCGCCGGCGCTTTGTTGCGGTAGTTTTGGCGCGCTTTCCGCCGTCAGTTTGACGTCCGCTTTTTTTTTGTTTTTTTTTCGTTGTCGTCGTAGGCGTGGGCGGTCCGAATCGTGCGGCCTGATTGAATTCGCCAACAATAACCTGGGTAGCGCCGGCGAATGAGCAAGTTTGGTGTTATTTACGTGCGGCGTCGACTGTTGCATCCTTAATAGGTATATCTGGACACCGTGCAGAGCGTTATCTGTGAGAAAGCCCGGGCCGTGGGGGTAGCGCCCAGTGGGGTGAGTCGATATGAATCACTAGGAGTAATGGCTGGAATATCACGTAGTGCACTTTGTCAACTGGTTGTAGCCTCGCAGTAGCATAGATAATACTGAGATTGTGGCTCCGGGAGAGATGGCTGTTTGCGATCGATCCAGTGCTGCATTCGGGCGGATGGCGCAAGGCTTTGTTTCCGAAATGGAATGCGGCTTGATTGCTTGAAAGCCTCTAAGGGCAGCTTGTATAGTCAAACAAGTGTGTGTAATCGAAGATTTGTTCTTTTCGGCATCACTGCCGGAACTGAAGCAAATTCTATCAAGGGGCCTTCGTTTAGGCAGCATTTACTGCTACGCTGTCAGACCGACCGTCGTCGGCGCGTTGGTCATCATCCATTGCCAGCTCCATCGTATGCTATAATGATACACCGTCATATAAAACAGTAACGAATGCTGATCAACGTGCTGACGGTCGGTTCGTCAGCGTAGCAGTAAATGCGACCTTAGATAGTAGGAGGGCCGAGGGATAAAATTAACATTTTCAGAAAACGTTTGCTACTCTTGCTACGTGGCTATAATCCGGCTGTGACTTCAGGGTAATAGACTTGGATGGTTTGGTCATGTTATGAGTAGGGATCAAAGCTATGTTGGCAGAAGAATGTTAGGCATGAACGTGGAAGGACGTAGAAGGAGAAGAAGATCAAAGAAGAAATGGTTTTTGGGGAATTGTGCCAGGTGTGCTTTCGGGGAACACGGTCTGATCGTACTCCGTCGGATCTTGTATATATTCCGAGTTCTTCCAGAAACTTTGTAATCCTGATTCAGGACTTGCTAATCTAGTTCTGCCTTATCACAACAGTCATTAGGTCTAATGTTGATTTGACTCCATTGCAATAGTGAGCTGTCGCACTTTTTGCAGATCAACCATTTCTCGGGCACTTGACACTTTGTGTAGCGCTACGCCGTAGCTGCTACAGCAGGAAGAAGAAGCTACGTGGCTGTCATCGGCTTCCGTCACTGCTCGACGTATCAAACCAAGCGTGAAAAGAGTAGCGGTGATAGCATCATTAACATTTTCTAATGCGCGGGTCCCGTAGTATTTGCTGCTCTTGCTATTCCGTCAGTGCTCGGCGTATCAATAACCCCTGGGCTCAGCATGAAAAGAGCAACGGTGATAGCATCGGCCAGTCATCGTGGCTGAGAGGCTGAGCGCGGCTAATCTGTGTCGGCGGGTCGATCGCGCCGCGGACAATTTTATTAGGAAGTGGCTTCGAGTGCTCGTGGATTGTAGGGGCCCTTATTGTGTCCGTGCGAGAGTTCAAATTGCAGACACACTACACGAGACGCTTGACACTTGATTGCAAGGAAATTAATGTGTTGCTCGCGTTCAAGAATTCGCTTCAAATACAAAATGGAAATTGAGCCGATTTACGTGAATAAAGTATTACACACATACATCACGACTTTTTATCCCCGAAGGGGTAGGCAGATGTCAAATAACACCCACGTTTTGACAATTATTTTAGGTCCCGTGTATTAGTGGGGCGAGCCTATTGCCATCTGTCGGGAAATTCGCGTGTATATTGGTAGGCGGTATAAGAGGAACGCTGCCTACCATACGACAAATATGAGCTGAGCATTATTAAAAAATGTACACGAAAAACTTGTTATTTACCGACGTCCACGCGAACATAGCCGTGAGGAAAGCTAGTCACTAATAATCTGGCTCACGCCACGTGTCCCGTTTTACTTGCCAAAGGATTCCTGGCCCTCTAACTAGATAATTGGCCAATTTATTCCGGTGAACATAATACAAATGTATGAAACTTACTGATTCCAGAGAAAACCACATAGTGACCGTCGTGCCAAATGTAAAGGGGTTCCGAGACGGTCAATCAGTTGAGTCAAGCACGTTCATATTCTGTGTGTTTCGGTTCTGTTGTCACACAAATCAAACAGACATAAAAAAAGCTCTTAAAAACTTGACCCAAGCAAGCGTTGTAGACGATTAAATTAAGCAAGCTAAAATCTACGTGATTGACGCCATGCTGATTGACTGTTTAGGAACCCCATAAAGAAGCTGTCAACAATTGACATTTGCATTGTGACTTGTCTAGAGGTGCTGAGCCGAAATCGCCGAAATCTTACCTAAGAGCGGTCTAGTATCACGACTGTCGTAATAGCAATACTGTAACAACGATTAGATTCGCCGAATAGAAATACCTTATCGAGCTTTTGCGCAACAGATAACAGAGTTGAGGGGTAAATGTTGCGGCGTTCTCACGTAAACAACGGCTTATCAAACGGGTATTAATTATTTCACAGCTCCGAGATAGCGGGATTGCGTATCTCTGGAATCAATGAACCCTTGTGACCTTGCTCACTGAGTCAGGAAGTCTGGAGCCCATTGGATCGCCATCACCAGCCCTTCTGATGTCTCCACTGCTGGGGCACGGGCCTTCCCTATGGATGGAAGAATATAGGGAGATTGGGCCATAACCAACCACGCTGACCCAGTGCGGGTTAGTGGGTATTAATGACTGCAGATGCATCCGGGACCTACTGTTTAGCGTGCCTTCCGAAGCACGGAGGAACTCGAAATAATAAATTAACGGTCACCCATCCAATGACCGGCCTTAGCGACATTGCTTAGTTTAAGCAATCGCAGGCCAAGCGCACTATGTCATTGCGCTAGCGAAGCTCCTCAAGAATAGCTTTACTATTCTCACACAACCACGCAGTCATCCACGAGCTATAGCGCGGGAGTATGTAGGTATAGGGGGTCACATACTATCCCTCCAATCCACATCGCTCCACGCCATCACTCCAAAGTCATTATTTTGATTTTATTTAATTTGAACTAATATATAATAAAATGTTAGAATAAACTGAAGTTCGAAATAGTTCGAAAAACTTGGTTGTCCGACTGGTAACAGGCATCTGCATCAAGACTATGGCATCTTTCGAACCACAATTTTCATTGCACCCTCTTAATTTTGTTATAATAAAATGCCAAAGAGGATTTGATCCAAAGAAACAAATGTTCGCACTATTCAGAACCGTATCGTCATCCCTTTCCTGTGCGCCTTGTCAGAGAGTGACAGCATCACGTGTTAAGTGAGCAGCGGTGAGTGGCTAATCTATCATCAGGTTGGGCTTCAATGGTCCCTTTGTGGCTTTATCAGAACTTCAAGTAGCCTTCTTCTGAGGGCAAAGGGGAGGTATTTTTGAATGAGTTTAGGCGCGGTTGATGGGGAGTTTCATGTTGCTACCCTATACACACATACCTACATACGCAAATTAAAAAGGTTCGCGTTCATTTGGATAAATCAAGAGGTTTTTATGGCATTTTTTTTTTCTTATTTATAATTATGTTTTTTGTTAACATAATTAATATAGGTCACAAGGCACGGTCAACCTCAGATGTAGAGTACCTACCTAATCACCTTGTTGAGGAGAGGATCAACCTCTTTGTACAATATTTAGAAGAAAAGTTTTAGTTTTTTGAATAAGACCTAAGAATAAATAAAAATATATGCAAACGTTTTTGAAAATCTGAGCATGAAGAGATAATAAATTTGCGTACTTGCTTATTTATTAATTTTGTAGACTTCCTTTCTTACACACATTCATATGACAGAGCATTGAAGTAAAAATATTTTAAAAATTGTTAAGTTTTTTTAATATTTTATTAACTTAACAAACTTATTATTATTAACTTAACAAACTTTATGTTTTTTAAAAACAAAAACAGCAAAAACACATAGATTCAGTACAAATTTTAGTTTACATAATTATGTGTCAAGAAAAAACTTATAATAGTCTAATATAATAGTCTAAAAAAACAAAATAGATAGTCTTACCAAAACAGTTTCGATTAACATCTCAATGTCTCACTTACCTGAAAAGAAAAATACGTGCTAAATTAATAAAGGGCTAAGCATCCTATAAATGATATAAGATGTTAAAAGAACACCATCAAAACAATTTATTGACACCCAAATCCAATTCGAAACTGCAAAACCTGCTCCGAATAAATTGATTAATATTCCCGTTTCCTACATTAAAGTGAGTTGCCTGCACGAAAGCAGTCTCCCCAAGTTGCACAGATAAAATATTACACAGCAAATATCCGATCGCAACAAGAAATATAATAAATACAAACTTTATGAATACGAAGTGCAATGAATCAAAAACAAAACAATGTGATTATCCTATAGCGTTCTAGCATTGTGCGCGGGTTAAGTCATAAGCGGTAGCTCATGAGTTTACTAATAGCATTATGAGGATTGTGATGGATGAGATACGCGACGCGAGTAATGCCTACATTTACTTGAGCGTCTCGATAACGTTGTATTCCCTTAAAAGACAAAATGAAAAAAAAAATGTTAGATTCAGTACATCCTAATCTAAGTCTGTGCGTTTTTCTTTTTAAATAATTCAGTTTAGTAAAATTAAAAAAATATATCGTACTCGAGCAAGTTTTAATGTCAAAAATAAAGATATTTCGATGCTAACAACTTTTATCGTAAGCAATATTTCGTAAAAATAAAAACGCACGAACATAGTTTCATATTATATTTACAACATAATCCAAAAATGATTAAATTTGGTCAATGTTTAAGGTGATGATGTGAAAAATGTTATCGTTTTTTATACTAATATTTACAGCTTCACAATGCTCTTATGGCGACGTGAAATAGGTGAGATGTTTTTATACAATTATTTATAGCCAGCCGTGTGGTGACGGCAGAGTAGAATACAATTGTCACCACCCCAAATCTCTCCCGTGGGTGTCGTACAAGGCGACTAAGGATAAATCAGTGATGAGGAATGGGCAGTTGCGTTCCTCTTATACCACCTAGCAATGTACTGCGACACTTTTGTGCCCGATATATGGCAATAGGCTAGCCACCTATTACATGGGACCTAACATAATTGGCGAAACGTGGGTGCTAGTTCACCTCTGCCTACCCCTTCGGGGATATAGGCGTGATTTATGTATGTATGTGTACGTGGATATAGATTTTGTATGATAATGAGACTAAATGACATGTATATTACTGTATTAGTTTTAATTATTTTTAAACAAGTAAATTAAGCTATGCTAACTACCAGTAATAATTATATATTTTTTTTTATACTCAATGAAAGATGTCCATAAACATTCAAATTATATATATTTTATAAATATGATAACTAATATGATAAGATAGAATATAATAGGATATCTAATATATTAAAACATTTTATGACATCTTTCATTAACTCATAACTTCATGTAAAGGGAGGAACAAACTTGCTGAGTTTCTTGCCCGCTCTTCTCAGAACAAGGCCTCCTGGTAGTTTACGAACGGATGGTGTAGCTTATAACGTTAAATATTGGAAACTGTTTTTATTTTCGTTTCCAGTGTTTAACGTTATTTCTTTGGCGATTCATAAGTGTATGTAATCATACCTTATATGAATAAACCATATTTTCATTTTCATTTTCATTTTATGTATGTATTTATAGCCTCCTAGCACAAACGAATTCTGCTTAAAAGGAGGCTCCAGCCACTGTCACCTTGAAATCATGTAAACCCAATAAACGATTTTATTTTTATTATTATTATATGACAGTAAAATAAATAACAAAAAAAAAAGTAATTAGGATCTTGCCACAACAATTCCTCTTTTGAAATACATCCTAACTCAAAGGTGGGTAGGACCATATAACTTTACTCCTGTCCCGCCGGGTGGACTATTTAGGATCGCCTCAGCTTCCACTTTAAGCCGCATCTCTAGTTCGACAAGAGGCAGGCGCAGGAAATGAAGCTCGCCCGCAGAGGCGCCGATAGTGGGGCACAAAGAAGTTGCCACTCCTTGCCGCTTTATTCGCTTAATTAGTGGGACAAATTGCCCGGCGAGATTTAGGTTTTGTACTTTTACGTTGGCAGCGTGTGGAGCGAACGATTGGCACTTCCAATATCTCTTATAAAGCCTAGTTCACATTACACTATGGTCTAGTAGGGAGCTAGGGAGTAATTTAGTAGGTAAAATACTCGCTTACTTTTTTAGTGTTTACAGACAGGTTTAGCTACTCAGGGCCTGTTTCACAATCGACAGGTAAGTTCGAAGTAGCTTACTTTGCAGTTCAATTGACATATATTCAATATTACAACTGTCAAATGATCTGCGAAGTAAGCTACTTCGAACTTCCTTGTCGATTGTGAAACAGGCCCTAAGAAAGTAAGTTTTGGTTAGTGGTAGGACTTTTTTCGAGTTCGCCTGACTTATAACTACTACATTCATATTAAAATCTGTCACCATAATGTTAACAGCATTATTGTTCCGACTATTTGGGATAAAAAATATTGTTTGTTTCAGAAACAGACAAAAAAAGTTTAATGGATTTCTTTTTAGATACAAGAAATATTTATTTATTGTCTAAATAAATATATATAAGTATTTTTTTTTTACTTTTTTTATTTTCATTTAATTTAAAATCATTTAATATAATCATAATATCCAAAAATGATTGTCCTGGTGCGGGAATCGAACCCGCGTCCTCCGCAATCCGGGCAGATGGCTATACCACTCGGTTAACCAATCAAGACCTTGAAGATGTCAAAAAAATTAATATTGGTGGGTATTAACGACTGCACATGCAAACCTGGTCCGGACTATCCTAAACTGTCTTCCGAAGCACGGAGGAGCTTGAGATAATAAATAAATGTATATTTTTGGTCACCCAATCCAATGAGGTAAACGTTGCTTAGCTTACGGTAAAGCGAAGGCTGAATAATATAAGCCACTGTGCTCTCGAGCTCCTCCGTATAATGGAGCGCGAAAGTATATTCAATATTAATCATAATAATCCCCAACAACACAATAACAAGTACCTAATCCGTAATCGCGAACCTCTTGTTTGAATCAATCCGAAACATTAGAAATTCAACGATTGAAACCGTTCGCGAGACTGAACATCGATGATGCCGCCTTCATTTCCTGCTCGGAATCCTACAGATAAATAAATAACACAAATGAAACGAATCAGGCGTGCCAACATCTTGGAATTGAATAAAACAGTAAAGTGCTAAGTGTGGGGTCGTTCGCGCGTGTAAAGGACGCTTCACGCCGTTCGGTCACGATCCCGAGACGACGGATACGACTTTTTTTACATACATACATAAGTCACGCCTATATCCCCGAAGGGGTAGGCAGAGGTGAACGAGCACCCACATTTCGCCAATTATGTTAGGTCCCATGTAATAGGTAGCGAGCCTATTGCCATATATCGGGCACAAAAGTGTCGCAGTACATTGCTAGGTGGTATAAGAGGAACGCTGCTGCCCATTCCTCATCACTGATTTATCCTTAGTCGCCTCGTACAACACCAACGGGAGAGATTTGGGGTGGTGACAATTGTATACTACTCTGCCGTCACCACACGGCGTCACGTATCACACGGCCTTTTTTTTTAAATTGATGTAATAAGGAGCCCCGTAAACAGGTCACAAGTCCCAAGCTCTTCTTCCGAATTCCCTCTCAGGCATATTATCCATGGAATGCAAATAGTTTTCGTCTCATTATGCAAAGTATTTTCCTATTTTATTCTACCACCAATTGAATTGCCACCGTGAATGCGAAAAATTGGGACACAGGCATTGCTTAAAAAACAGTGAAGAAGGATAACCTTTCTTATGATAAATAAGTATGCATCCATCATCAAATTATCTAAGGTACTCAAATTGTTTATTGCTTGTCACATTACCTAAAATATTATAATGTATGCTTCAACCATCAAATTATCCAGTTTTAAATGTTTCCACATATGCTAGGCGGGCACTTTCTGTCTTCTTAAGGGAGCAGTCAATGCGGCTGACGAGAATAATATTCTAATATATCCATTTTCTTAACGATTTTATATTACAAGAGTGTATATTTTGAGCAGTTTATCCGCTCTGTGCAACGTCCCCCTACCTATTACTTGATGCATGAGGCAACTAATACTGCTGCTAAATCGTCACACAAAGCCACAATTATCGCACAGTGTAAACGCTAGTTTAAAATAGCGAGCGTTTAGCGTTGTCCCATCTCTCTTCAGGAAATTAGCACCGCTTCCCACGCCGGATTATTGCAAAATAAGATATTGTTGACTCAATCTATCCGTTCACTCGTTCATTTGAACCTTTCGTTTGAACGATGCGCCTTTGTTTCTCGTTCGGTTCGATATTCGAATATTGTTTTGTGGGGGAATTACGATTTTGTGTGCGATACCTACAGATGATATAGTTAGTTCATGTTGCTTTTGTTGGTCTGTGTTTAAGGTTCAGAGAGTGGTAATAAAGTGATAGAATATCACCTCTGTTGTGGGTTTCGTTCAAGGTGAAAGTAATTTTTACTTTAGTAATATTATTGGACATCATGAAAAACATTCGATAAGAATCAACCGTACCTCATTATAAGAGTAATAGTTAGGTAGAGAAAATGATAAATTACAATCTTTTCGTCATAGACTATACACACATGTAACATTTTGAAGATTTGAAGATCTACGCAATAAAAACTTCTTCTCGTTTGATGTTCTAAAATGACGCCGGCAATGCCTATGGCTAAGACAAGGACTGTGTTATAATAAAAACGCTGAATTAACTTTACATTAACGGTGTATTTTAGGTGCATTATAAACTTTGAGAGATCAAAGTTTACGATGGACAGCGATGAGTTGAGGCAGCAGCATTTCGCGTGGCCGATAGATGGCAATAGGCTTGCCACATATTAAATGTGATCTAGCATAATTGGCGAAACGTGATTGTTATTGATAAACCACTGCCTACCCCTTCGAGGATAAAGCGTAATCTAATATAGTTATAAAAACCTCGTGTCACAGTGTTTGTTATCGAGCTCGTCCAAAACGGCTTTACCAATTTTTATGATTTTTTGTGTGTTACTTTTTGATTTTAATTGGAAAATTATATAAATATTAGAAAAATTAGCAAAAGGTATATTGTGGTTAGAAAATGTTCCAAAAATTATAGTGTTGGTGCGGGAATTCCCGATTTCCGAATTTGTCGAACTTTTTCTAACCAGAATATTCTTTATGTGTAGGTATTTATTAAGTTTTAGGATAGTTCGTAGGATATTTTTTATACACCTAAGTGATAAGGGCAAGGCAATGTTTATGTATGTATCTTTCGAAGCTCGCGCGCAGACAGTAAGGATCAATATTGCTAATAACAACACTGCTTCGACCCCTCAGTAATGTAAGCGAGGCATCTATTTTCCTGATAGGGATCAGCAGAGAAATATAAATAGGCGTATGCCCTGACACGGTGACGGACGCGATAGGAAATTGGGCCCGCAGCCGACGCTCATTGTCACACTGACTTTTTATATTCGCGTTCGGCAAACTCCGGTGGCGACTGTATGTTTGACATTGGCAGTTCAGTCACACTGTCGTCGTAGCTTGGGACTGCTGCTGCGAAAGCTGTATTTTACACATCTATTTTAAAAATACTTTTAGGCTTTGTGATGTTTCATTTGAAAAGACCTATTTTATTTCGATTTTTATTTTTTGGATTTTTATTTGAAGATCTGGTTCGATCACCAGGTGATTACTACAAATTTTTACTCGGTTTGGTTGATTCTACGGCTTTTTCAAGTCCACTTGGCTACCTATACCGCCATATAAAAACTGTCACCATAATAATAAATTTATCAGCACGTCTTCCGACAGTTTGTGACACGATAGCTCTGTGGTTGAGGTTTCAGGTGATGCTCGATTCCATCTGCGTCCCTTATCGTCGCTTGTACCACTAAGTGTAACGAGAGCTGGCTAGCATAAAAGAATACATTCATACATACATAAATCACACAGGTGAACACTCACTTTTGGCAAATTCAGTCCGGTCTCATGTAATAGGTGGCCAGCTTATTGCTATATCGGGCACATAAATCGTAGTATATTCTCTAGGTGGTATGAGAGAAATGCTGCTGTCTCATCGTAATACTCATCGCTGGCTTTACCCTTAGTCACCTTGTACCTACGATATATAGAGGAGAGATGGGGGTGCTGACAACTGTCTTCTGCTCTGCCGTCACCACACGGCATAAAAGCATAGTATCAATACATTTTGTTCTACGCACGAAAATCTTACAATGTGTGACATGAGCGGAGCCGGCGATACCCAAACACAGACCGTATATTGCGATCAGCGCCGTCCATAAAGGCGACCTATCATAACTCAGCGAGCACACACAAGATTTCAATATTAAGATAAGCCATGGACAGGCACACGGAAAAGCGGCAGATTTCGAGATGTATGCGACGTCACGGTCTCCGCCAATATCCGACTGAGAATTGAAATATCTGACCTCACCCCGACCGTTCGAGGCCACAGTGAACGTGGTGGCGGTATGCATTAGCCTTAGCATAGCATACTTACATACATAAATCACGCCTATATCCTCGAAGGGGTAGGCAGAGGTAAATTAACACCTACGCTTCGCCAATAAAGTTAGGTCCCTGTATTAAGGTAACGAGCATATTGCAATTTAACGGGCACGAAAGTCGCAGTATATTGCTAGGTGGTAAAAGAGGAACGCTGCTGCCCATTCCTCATCACTGTTTTGACCCTTAGTTACTTTGTACGACACCCGCGAGAGAGATGACAATTCTGTTCTGCCGCCACCATACGGCATGGTATTTTAGGCATTTAAGGCGGAATGAAGGTTCTTCAGACGTCATCAAATCGTCCAATCCCCTTTGATTCATATCATACATCACACTAGAAAGGTGCTAATGCTGAATGAATGTATAGAAATGGTATTAGGGTTAATAGTTAAAGCCACTCCTAACCTAACCTAACTTTAGAAGGCTACTTTATATTAAGCTACAATATTCCATTAGCAGATATTTAAGTAAGTTTAAGAAAAAAGTCAATCAAACAGAACCAGTAGTCTACTGGTTCTGTTTGATTGACTTTTTTTAAATATAATGTCTACTAGCAGTAGACATTATAATTATGAATATTTGAATGAAATTGTCGGAAAAAATATCACTATGTCGGCAAAAACCACTATTTCTACAAGTCACAGTCATGTATGGTTGACTGCAGCTGCTAAAGTGTGATCCGCGACGGATTGTTCAAAAATCATGTTATTTGTATGAATAAACATAAATGTTTAAAAAAGTCTTATTAGCATAGAACGCATCGTTTCTCAGCCATTCATTGGTATTTGAATAAATGAAGAAGTACTGTATACGTTCAAAAGTGGGCGTCTGATTTTATGATGATGATAGAGACCTGCGACACTTGTCCTACTGTTGCGCCGTTAACTATGCAGTGTTTGTGTCCCACGTAACGGGATAACTCGCCGCATAAATTCTAACGCGATATATATACGACAACTGTTATGTTTCCAAGTGATTTTTTGGGGGTTTACGTTTCGATAACGATTACAAAAAGATTTAATACAATACAATTTCATTGCACACAAGTATGAGACTGACATAACTTGTGGTTGTGGCTATGTAGCAATATCTTCCAGACAACCTATGGTGAACATAAATTACGCACAGAAAAGGTTCTCCAAATATGATTGAATAATTTAAGTGATAAGAGTTTACACTAGAGATCAATGAACCCGGGTCCTATAAAGATACCTCATTATCTATATATTTATATATATAAAAGAAAATAGGAAGAATGGGCCATAACTCATCACATTGGCCCAGTGTCGATTGGTGGCAAATGGACGTGCCACCCGAAGTAGGGAACAACTCGACATAATATTTTTTGAGTGAGATAAATAGACGTGACATAAATGTATTGTGTGCATGGTAGTACAATTTAATACTTTGATTAAAGGATTTATTTAACTATCGTAAACGTAATTAATATCACTAAACTGCTTTCTAGGTTTCCAAGATTTTCAGGTATTGTTAGGTGACCCGGATTAAAAGTACTCCAGCCTAATAAGTTACTTCTTTAAATTTCTATTCGTGCCGTAACTGAATCCATTTTCGTCTGCACTCTTATATTAGGCTATAAGAATATAATTTGTAGTAACGTCATATCAGATTGCAATCAAGCCAAAGATACGAAGAAAAACAATCATTAATTCATGACACACACAGCGGAATGAGTCAGGGGCCGCTGTCGCCGCTTCGGTTCTTCGTCCAACTAACTATCTTTAATAGAATCTGTTGTGTGAACATCTAATAAAGACCTGGGCATGATGTAATTTATTATAATTATTCATAGTTAACTTTTAATAGTGTGCAAGCATGGCTTTCACAATATTACGTGGTGTGTAGTGTTCACATATTGCTTGGGAGAATTGAAGGCATGGATGGTTGAATGTGATACCTACATCGAATATACAAATATCAAATTACAGATAAACATTTAGTTCGAGATCAATTATGTTTGTTTATTTATAAAAGCCAATAAGGAACACAAGCCGTTTCATCATTTCTAATTATTTACTGTATGGTTCAACAATATTAATTAGAACAAGGTAGCCCAGAATGGGCATACTCAAGTTCTAATCTCGAGTCATTTTTGTTTATGCAGAATATTTTCAATATTTATTATGTACTACCAGCTGGCCTTGCAAATGTTGTCTTGCCCTTAACATCTAATAGTATAAAAATAGCCTACGACCCAGACCTAAATATACACAAAAAATGTTATAAAAATCGGTCAGGCCGTTTCGGAGGAGTTCGGTAACAAACACTGTGCCACGAGATTTTTTTATATTAGACTATTATGTATATTTACCGTCATCCAGTTTCCATGACACAAACGCTTAGACGATAGGTGTGAGTGTCAGTAAAACTAGCTAAAGCTAAAACTCTCATTATGGATTGACTCGGCCTAGGCATTTCATCATCTTGCCTTGACGCTCGGCTTTCCAATAACTAGCGCCGAATCTTTTCTTTCCTGACGATTTATGACAATGTCAACATCTAATATGCATAAAACATTAACTTATTTAGAAACATTTTGTGGTTTAAATTAATTAACAGCTAACTTACTCGATTTATGTAGACATTTTGTAAATTTATTGCAATATTGTGGATTTTAATTTACCACAACTACGGAAAGTGCTTTTTAATCAATTTATTTATTGAGACATAACAGGTTACAGTAAACTATACCATACTAACAAGTTTGACAATAATAAATTTTATAAAAATGCTGACAATAATTTGACAAATTATAGAAATTGTATAGTAGGTATAATCTATACTGCAGCAGCCAGCAGCAGCTTATTTAATTAAGTTTAAAAAGGGACACGTTTTTACTCTCAATGTTGATTTTGATTGTTTTAGTTTTAAGGAATTTGAAGTTTTTGCGATCTTAAAACAGCCTAGACAAGAGAGAAACCCTATTCCTATTCTGTCATCATCATCATTACCAGCCCTTTTAATGTCCCCACTGCTGGGCCACGGGCCTTCCCGAAGAATATAGGGAGATTGGGCCATGACCCACCACGCTGGCCCAGTGCGGGCAATGAACGACTGCAGATATAGCCGGTAAACACGGATGAACTCGAGATTTTTGGTCATCCATCCAATGACCGGTTTACGCAATCGCAGGCCAAGCACGCTATGCCACTGCGCTAGCGAGCTCCTCCTATTCTGTCCCTAGGAGTTTATATTTAAAATAAGTCGGACAATCCTGTTGACACGTCTGTCGATCGTCTAGCCGCCCAACGAGAGCTATCGTGCGCATGAGCAGACTGCTTTCGCACCAACTTGGCCTCTCACAACCAAACAGTCGGAAGAAATCGAACAGTACACGCAAATCGCTTCTGTCTCCACGTACAATAAGGCTACTTTTCGGACGCAGCTTCACACCAACACGCTTATAGGAAACCCTATTGTATTACCGAGCCTTAAGAGGCACAATCGAGTGTCTTGATGTGTATCGCGAGTGCTATGAGAAAATAGGTTTTAGTGCTCGATGTTTATGGTAGAAAATTGGGTGTGCGTCACCGGTTTTTGTGATGTAAAGGTTACTGGAAGAAAGTCTTCTGTACAAGGCTGCGCACACGTGCATCGACTTGGGAATATCGATGACTGATCAGATACTAACGGACCGGGTTGCGTGTGAGTCGATTTTTAAGGAAAAACTGATTCATGCGGCCGTGTCGTGTCGAGAATCGATATGTGCGGCGGGATATCGATCTGGGTTGCGTTGACATATTTTCGCGTTGGTCCCTACTGGTAAGATACATACATTTCTTCCTGCCCTGTTCCCAGTTTATCTGGGGTCGGCGCAGTATGTTTCCTCTTCCATTCATATCGGTCACACGTCATCAAGCCCCCGTGGTAGATGAATGAATGTGTAGAAAAGAGACGGAAAGGACCATGTCCAGAGACCGATGTATGAAAAGAGTGATTGGGATGATAACATTCCAATCCATACTGCTCAAGGTTTAGGCTTAGGTTTTGCAGCCGGCCGCCTATCTGACATAAGTAAAATACTTAATCATCGACGTATTACTGTTTCATACAAAAAAAGATATTTATACACAATACTTTTCAGCCACGCACACACAAATGTAAGGTCTTATAAGATGGTGGATACAAGCAGATTAATTGTCCAGGGAAAAGTAAGGGTGGCAATCGACCTTTGTATCCGCCGTAGCTGGCACCGAAGCAATATTAGTAAGATTGTTATATATTACTAATAACTACTTGGTTCGCGTCGCATACCAAACACCAATGTTATTGTTCAAAGCCTCCAACCAATCGTTAAGCGCTGTTATCGCTTCGCTATCGGCGCGTTATCGCTCCGTTATCGTAGCCTTATCGCGCCTCAGTCATTAGCCGTGTACATGCGAGCGTTAAATTGAACTCAATTAACATAAACACAACTTATGACTGAATGATTAAGTTTGGTAACTGGGCTTATTTCACTTTTTGACTCGTGTCTTAAGTATGTTTCCTTGACATAAATTCGGGTGGCTTAATGTTTCTTACTATACATTATACAATCATTCTGATGTTAAAAATATTTAATTATACATGACATGCGACCATAATTGTGGTTCAGGTGACCCGTTCAGTTATTTAAAATATGTTTTTTTACACTATTTTTTTTAATTAATTTATTTTATTTTGTCAAACATGCGATTTATATTGAATGTTACAAGAGATTCGAAAAAGAACATTTTTTTAAAATTTACAATAATTATTGTATTATAATTATACTCGTCAACTTTGCATAACACTTGCTAGAATAATTTTAGAAATGTCCATTTCTTTCTAAAGTAGTCAGTATATAACATTTGATATAATAATACCATAAGTATCATAATACCTTACTGAATAATTACAGGGGATCGACCGTCTATAGCAGGCAAATGAATAATTGTTGGTTACAAAAGACTCTTACTGCAATGGGAAACTAACACCAAGGAGGAAAACATTTTAATTGGCACACAATAAAATATGTGAGTTCGTCCATCCGTGTTGCTCGTGTCGAGGTCTAGCCACGAAGAGAGGCTTGTCTACGGATGAGCACAATTTTTACTTTAAGCTTGATATTCAACTAGTGGTCGCCGGCGGCTTCGCTCGCGTTAATGTCGGTTGTTATATAGCCTATAGCCTTCCTCAATAAATGGACTATCCAACACAAAAAAGAAATTTTCAATTTGAACCAGTAGTTTCTGAGATTAGCGAGTATAACCAACCAACCAAACAAAAAACCTCTTCAACTTTATAAAACTAGTATAGATGGAAATACAATACCCGGCACACAATATAAGTTGACCTATGCGCAGCGCGGTAAAACGTTTTCGGGAATTTAATTGAGGTTCTGTATGAGGTGCGACGTGTGTCTGTAGCCATAGCAACGTAGGGACACCCACTCCTGCGCGTTCAACATTTAGTTTGGACTTTCACTTTTCCTTCAATTTCACCTGCGCAGACGACCGTCCTTTTGTTTCAACTAACGTCCCGGGAACTAGTATAGGGGTTTAAGTATCAAATTGCCGTTTTGTATATTTAGCGAAAATTCATTTTTTCATACAAACATATCTGCGATTTTTAAAGGAACGACAAGTCTAAATTTTGTAATTTTGTGGGTATATTAGACAACATTAAGCTATAGGCTACCTAGAGATTTTTTTTATTTCGGAGACGGACTGGTGTCCGTGTCCGTGGATCTAAGTGGTACTTAGGACGAGCTGTTTTTGAAGATTTATTGGTAGTGAAAGAAATAAAAATAATATAAAATTTTATACATAAATATAAGTCCTTGAAATGAAGTTTAAAATAAAAAAGAATAATGGACATAACTATTGTTCTAAAGCATTTATACACTGCTACTAAATAATAAGGGAACATCGGCAATTTCGTACTTTAACCCCTATTATAATACGTCATAATAATGTATCAGTATTAGTAGGCCGAACTGACAATAAACTCAAAATATATAAAATATGTGATATAATGCCAGAATAACAAATAAGGTCTTAAAAGTCTGCCACCGCTAAATTGCTCGATGCGCCGTTTGCAGGAGCCTAACTGCCGCACTCAGAGACGTCAAATAACGTTAATGAGTACTTAACGTCAAAAAATGACAATTCAAAACTAGTCGCTATTCTTGCCGGGTCTATGGTCTAGATTTGAATGAAAATGTTTGACATTAAATACTCATTAAAGTTAATTGACGTCTCTGAGTGTGGCAGTTAGTATCACTATTCTAATGACGTAGCTTAGCTGGCCTATCCTTTTCTCTATTCTGCCAAAGTCAATGTCATTAAATATATGACAAACTTTGACGTGGCATATCATGATGTAGATTAAACACATTTTTCTAATTACAACTGTTTGCTCCTTTAAACACTAAACATAATGTTAATAACAGCATTAAAGAAAAACATGCTACCGTAGGGCAAATCACCAATATCAACAAACCCAAAGGGGCTGGCTTTAAAAATAAAACCAAAATCTTAAGCAGTATCGATAGGAATGTTGTCATCTCAAATCTCAATCAGTCTCCGTTCATCGGTCTCATAAGCACTGTTATACTCAAGCGTACCCGATTTAGAAACTTCGTGTTCCACCAGATTATATATCCCGCCAATATAGTCCTGTAGCCTCTTTCCGACGCCTAAACTTCGTATATGAGGCCAGTTTGCTGATTCAATGGAATTATACATACATACATAATTATGTCACGCCTTTTTTCCACATTGGTAGGCAGAGATCATTTCTTTCCACTTGCTACGATCCTTACATACTTCTTTCGCTTCATTCAATGTCATTAATGTCTTCATGCATTCCCGTCGGTTTCGGGTACTCTTAACCTAGCCCTTATTTAATAGATTTTCAACTTGATTATGAAAGATGCGCCTAGGCTTTCGCCGTCCAATTTATTATGTATATTTTTGTTGGCCGTGTGGTGACGGCAGAGTAGAATACAATTGTCACCACCCCCATCTCTTCCGTGGGATGTCGTACAAGGCGACTAAGGGTAAAGACAGCAATGAGTAATGGGCAGCAGCATTCCTCTTGTACCATGTAGCAATATTCTGCGATTGATGTGCCCGATAGATGGCAATAGGCTCGCCACCTGTTACATGGGATCTGGCTAAATTGGCGATAAGTGGGTTTTAATTCACCTCTGCCTACCCCTTAGGGGATACAGGCGTGATTTATGTATGTATGTATTTTTGTCCGTCATCTAGTATGCATAACGAAAGTGCTGTTGCTGATTACCTACTTTTACGTAAAGTGTGAGAATGTATTCATTTATTTATGTTTTAGTATTCCACTATAATAATAAGTACCTACCTATAACATATTGCTATTGTGTACATATATTAGCTTCGTATACACTAAATTAGCGTATAGGATAATCAAGTGAGACCTGCGTCACCGTATCCATAAATACAATTTAGATAAGAAACAAAACTTTAACGAAATGGTGTTAACAAACAAATTGAAACGCCATTTAACCAGTTTTGTTATTATTAAACTAAAACTGGATAAAATATAGTCATATAATTGCTCACTTACTCACTCAAAGAGGTTATTCCCTTAGTATTATAATAGATATTATGTAGTAGGTATATCTAAATAGTATAGATTTAATTTATAGTTTTTACCGCATTTTGCAATTGATTACTTTTAAATGTACACCTGTTGTTTTAAACGATAGGATAACTAAGTTTTAGTTATTTATTAATTAATTAAATTACACCTTCTTCGTAAGGCTTGATCTCATCGGCGAGCCTATTGCCAATTATCGGGCACGGAAATCACAGTATATACATTGCTAGGTGGTAATAGACATAGGAACGCTGATGCCCATTACTCATTGCTGTATTAACACTTAGTGACCTTGTTCGACACCCGCTGGAGAGATGGGTGAATATTGTGCTCTGTCGTCGTCACTACACGACTAAATAATTTTTTAAACAGGAAAAATAAACATTTTTTCTGACATGATTTTCTTTCCGTTTTTCTTTGTCAAAATATTTAATTTAAACATCCTGAATTTGTTGGAGACGTAGTTATATTTTGGACAGGTACCTTCGCGTGACTTTTGTTGCAATAATATAACGCTAAAAGCCCGGAGCGCTGGCGTGTGCGATGACTTCGGCGATTGCGCCCGCGCAGCTGTAGCGGCGACCGCTTCGTGACAATATAATTGTGAGACTTAATGTCACTCGGACGAATTTCATTATTGAGATAACAAACACCTCATAATTTATACGTAACACCACTACTTTACTTCAAGCTTAATGAAAGGTGTCAGCCTACAGAAAACATGGAAATAACGAATAAAAAGTGTTTAAATTAGTCACGCCACTGTCACACACTATTGAGAAAAAAGGGACAACGTCAGATTTGAGCACTTCTTAAACAAAACACGTCTTAAATTCCATACATAGGGAAAGCTATGGATGGAAGAATATAGTGAAAATGGGCCGTCACCCACCACCCAGTGGGGATTGATTGGGTTAACGACTGCAGATACATCCGGGTCAAACAGCTCGACATGCCTTCCGAAGCCCGGAGGAACTCGCGATAATTAAGGACAATTTTGGTCACTCATCCAATGACCAACCTTTGCGATTCTCGCTTAGTATACGTAATCGTAGGCCAAGCGCGCTAAGCCACTGCGCTATCGAGCTTCTCAATGGCTGTTTTACACGTCGTATTAAGTAGTCAAGTTATTAACAAATTTTTAACTTGATTTGAAGTTTCTAAAATTTAAAGACTTGCTTAATTCATTGTTTACACGCAAGTCACTTGAAATTTTGTTAAAATTTAATTAATTACTTAATTATGTATGTAAATCAGCCATTAAACCGAAAACCTAAACACTTTTATTGTTTCGAACTATGTATTTCCTACATTTTTGAGCAGTTTCTCAAAAACTGATTTTTTAGCTTAATCGCCTTCCAGTTGAAGGACTTCAGCGTAGCGAGCCGAGCGATCGCCCGATAGGGTGCAGGTGCCCCGATCGGCACCTTCGTGACAATATAATTGTGCCGCACGCCTCATACGGCGATACCTTTAATTTATACCTAATAGCAAGATAATCTCATTCTTTCCGCCAAGTCTCATTTACATTCTGAGACGTTATCTGTCGTGCGTACAGTCGCTCCCTTAATTATATTGCACACTGATTTCTTGCAGACGTTGCTGTTCTTAGTTGTTCTTTATTTTGGATCATGGGCTTATAAGGATTTATAGGAGTTTCTTGGGTGACCTGCTCCTTTAGACACGTGGTTAATCTATTCGAACGAGTAGAATTCGAATGATTATTTACAGATGGCAACTAACCACCCACATTCGTCAATTCTGTTTGCATAACACCTAACATAATTGGCAAACTGGTGTTAATTTACCTATATCGGGAATAATAAATAGCTTATATGTATGAGAAGTCCTTCCACCAACCAAACCGGGCACAAATTTGTTCCCCACTGGGGATCGAATCTGGGACCTCTGGATTTTAATTCCGATGGGCGACCAGTAGACCACGGACGCGGTTATAAACAACTGATTCCACTGTGTGAATAAAGCAGATGGATTGTAGAGTTGCACATGCGAGCGTTGCTAAACATTCTATTATAAACGCTCTTATCGCCGCACGATCAACCTTCTCAAATATTTAATACCTTTAGCCCGTTCAACCTTCTCAAATAAGTTAAGCGAGCAGACCGAGTGATCACGATCAGTAATCAGAGACCTCGCGAACAAGGGCTCAAAAGTTCACGCTGAAATATTGAGTGTGAGTCTCGCACAATAGATACTAGTGACTTATTTTATAACCGAGTACAGTTACAAGACAACAGCAATCGCGAAGGATCAGAGGCGGGGACAGCCCGCGGCGCATACAGAGCCGTGCCGGAGGCGGTGCGGAGGCGGTACGAAGGCAAGTCAGGTGGACAAGTGGCCGATCTATTCGAATGAATAGAATAGAAATGTATGTAACCCTAACGAATAGAACACAAAAGTATGAAAGAGGTAGCAAAGGTGATTTACCACATATGTTCCACTAATTATGTCAGGGTCCATGTAATAGTGGGCGAGCCTATTGTCACGAAAACCTATATTGCTAGATGGTATAAGAATGCTTCTACCTAGAATAATAAATAAGCCTACTATTATTTATTTATTCAGGTAGAGCAACAGGTCACATAGTAAATGGGCATAATAATATAGCAAAGGGATTTTGATATGTGGGCTAATTACAGAGGCACACAACCTTTTGTTACAAAACTATTTAATAAGGGTTATATTCCGATAAATGCGCTTATTACAGGGGTGCACAACCTTTTCAAAAGGAACAGTTTAAACAATTATGTGCCAAGTTTTGAATGTACGCCTCCGTGTGAACGCACCTGTAATGATACTGCGTGATCGCAAGCGGCGATACCGCGTTCTATCGACTCTAGCGCAGCTTAACGTTTATATTTCAGCGGTCCGCGGGCGTGAGCGCTGCGCTTGTAAGGCCGGCCGGTTTAATTGGCGGGATTGGTCGTGCTTCGGGAGAATATTGTTAACGAGATTGCTACGGTGAAGACGTTTCTGTTTTTCGATAATTGTTTACGTGCCTGAGCGTGCCGTGTTGCGGCAGCAGTTTCGCTTTGTCTCGATTGAAAGGTTCTAAGATTTAATAAATATTTTTTTGTATAACTTTTTTTTTAAATAGTATTGTTGTGATCTCAATGAATAAATAAATGCCGTCTTAACATAAAATATGTATTAAATGATATTGGACCTTTTTTCTACATTAATTCATGGAAAAATTGGTTTAACATAACCATCTTATCGACGGCCGCCTTGGTCGAATGCTCAGATTGCTGGGTATTGGCCAAGAGGTCCCGGGTTCGAATCCTGGTAGGGGCAAACTTTGTGATGACCGCAAATGTTTGTTTCCGAGTCATGGTTGTGTATATGTTTATGTAGTATATTTTCAACATTTATATACATAATTATATTAAAAATATGTCCGTCATCTAGTATCCATAACACAAGTGCTTAGGCTACTTACTTTGGGCTAGATGATAGGTGTGAGTGTAAAAACATTTATTATTATTATTATTTATTATTATCTTATCAATAAAAAGAAATTATGTCCTGAGGCTGCTGTACGGGCTCTCACATTTTTCGAAAATTTTGTGGTCTATATTTTTGTCGGTATAATTTATCTGTCATTTTTTATAAATATTGTTATTATTACAAATAAGAAATATCTGTATCAAGTCCACGAAATAATGATATGATTTTTATTTGAACGTTATTAAATGTTAGAAACAATTTGAAAAAAATGTTTTGAATGAATGGAGAAATGTTTTGTTTCCGGATACCCATCACAAAAATCTGATGAACCGAGAGAGCAATCATACACCGAATGCATTTATAATTGCAGCATCGAACTTTGCATTGTTCTCATTAACATAACTCATTAGTATTCAACTCTGATCGAATATGTGACTTGAATCAATTACCGCATAAATTAAAATTTACGTGTATGGAAGTTAAATCTCATTCAAGCTTAGTGTCTACGTGTGTCTGCCTCGTGGTGAATACAGTTTTCACCATACACATTTACATCCACATGTTAGGTGTCGAAAGAAGCGAATATGTGTGTTTTCTTAGCCTATTTCATCCAGGGTTCCTCCTCCAAACCATCCACAACCGCGTATGGGAACGCGTAGAGAGTTCGTGCCAAGCAGTCTGGCGATGGCAAGTATAATGTGGATCTAAATTAATCTAATGTGAGCCATTTCACAAAATCTTGTACAAAACTCTCTAACTGGTCATTTTCTACAGAGGAATTATTCACTAATCCAAACTAGACGACAAGTGACTATTTTATGATTTGCAATGTAATTCATTATAGGATCAAAACAGATTTCTTCCATGGTGGCCTACAAGCGAAAAAATAATGTAGAATGTGCCAGGCCCAGTGTATTGTAGAGCAATAAGTAATTTGGGGCACCCGAATGGTGGAGGGTAAACCACCAGCAACAGCACACCCAAAGAGACCTGCTGTAAAACCTAAGCCAAAACCTTGAGCAGTATAAATTGGAATGTTGCCATCCTAATCACTCTCCACGTTCATCGGCCTCTCGACCTGTAGGCCTATTCCTTTCTATACTATACATTCAGTTCATCACTAGCACTTTTCCTGTGTGAAGGATGATATGACTCTAAGGAGTGATGGCTTGGTGACGTCTGTCCGATATTAATGGAAGAGGAAACATACTGCGATGTATCCAGATAATTGGGAACAGGGTAGGATGAAGAAGATGTTGGCCTTTAGACCCCCAGCCCGGCTAGCATGACCACAGAAACACGTTAAATATAATAAAGCCATTTACCGCTTAGAACTGTCAACAATCCTTTGTTTTTTCATAGATATCGTGTTTCGGTGGTCATGCTAGTCGGCCTGAACAACTATAAATTGTGCAGTGTTCGCAATTAGGACGGTTTGCACCGTCCAAGTAAAGATACAATGGTGGTTTCGTTGCTGGCCGTAGCACGCGGCTGGGAAGCGGGACGTGGACAAAATCTCCCCGGGGAAAAGAAAGTATTTTCCTCTCGCTCCAACTACCACTAAGTCCCGAGACAAAACACTGTCAGTGCTGGAGAGAGAGATATTGTCCACGTCCCGCGCTTGGCCTGCTGGGCCACCTATGCGCTTCCTGGCTATCTAGCCGCACCGTTCGCGTGCGCCATAAATCGCGGCGACGACGTGCGTACAAATTGGCGCGATGCGATCACCGTTTCGCTTGTTAACGCTTCGGAGCGAGATTCTACGATTCAGCGGTTGTCGCGTCGCGAGTCGTGAGTACGCCCACGATTTGCGCGAATCGCTGAGTTATTGGCGTTTGCTTGGCTCTGCCTGTGTTCTTTTCAGCCCCTCTAGCGGCTGATCTATGCAAACGAATAGAATACGAATGTAAATAATAATTGTGGTTGGAAAAAGTTCGAAAAATTGCAGTCTCAATGCGGGACATGAATCCGCGGCCTTTGCTATTCTTAGAAATTTTATTTTGTTTTTTTTATGATCTTAGGATAGTTAAAGCTTTCTTTTGAACATAATTGACAAGTATATCTATAAGACATTAGTTATAAAATGCAAAGTAAAATGCTTTAGTGAATACAATTCCAACAAAATGTAAACAAAACTTACAATTTTCGGAATTAAATAAGGAAATGTATGCGAAATCATGCCCTGATACAGTGGCATAATTGATAAATCGAAATATTTTCATGCCCGAAAGATTTTAATGCACATTCTAACAACTATAGAATGTAAAAAAATCATATTAATCAATCTACAATTGAGAATTCGCAATTTTTGTTAGTAATTTTATATAGGTAGGTAATGCTAGTGGTTGACCGTGGCTTTGCTCGCGTTTTTATCCGTTAATTTACCTATAGCCCAAAGCCTTTCGCGATAATTATATTATCATGGACCACCCAACACAAAAATAATTTTTCTATTTTAATCAGAAGGTCCTGAGATTAGTGGGTGCAACCAAACAAACTTTATAATATTAGTATAGAAGTAATAGAGTACTTAAAAATGTGTTTGTAGCCACTTTGGCACACATAACCTGCAATAACGCGGTGTGTTTAATAACAAATTGCTCCTTAAATAAAGTACAGCCGCAGTATTTATAATATATTCAGCTAGGAAGCCGCGATAAGGTTGCGACGACTTCCGCGCGATGCGATAGCGATACGCGGCAGTTATTCAAGTTCTTTTAATTAAAAAAAAACACTGTGTGTTCCATTTAACGCAGTGCGCGATTACTACGGGTCCGATAAGGGGCTTTGTTTAAAAACGCATAATTTATTGATAAGGTTCCGTAGAATTCGGCAAGATACGTTTGATTGTGAACTATAACCTTGATAGGCCTGTTTCCATTATGAATAAATCGGATGGCTTAGAGTTTCCAATGATTAATATACCTAGGTAGTTAACAAAAAACGACATTATTATTAATAAACAAACTAGCTGATCCGGCAAACCTTGTCTTGCTGTTATCACCTTGGGGTATAATAAAATAGCCTACCTATTCTCAGAGCTATCAAATATACACAAAAAATTTCATTCGGTCAAGTCGTTCCGGAGGAGTTTTTTTAAAAACACCGTGACACGAGATTTGAATATAAAGTTGTTTTTAAATATAAATCACAAAATTTGTCAACTAGCCTGTTGTATTAAAATAATTCTGGTGAGTTATGTAATATGACGAGGAATAGGCAGCAGCGTACATCACACCGGTGTTAGTGATGATCTAATGTATAGAAAAGTTATAATGTTATTGATAGTTCCATGTCGAGAGACCGATGAACGGAGAGAGTGATTGGGATGACAACATTCCAATCTGTACCGCTCAAGGTTTTGGTTTAGGTTTTACAGCCGGCCGACTGCCTGGCACAAACCTGCTTTGGGTATGCTGTTGTTGGTGGTTATCCCTTGTGCCTTATTTGGTCTAACTCCACACCATGCAATCTCCCTTAGTCGACTTTTACGACACCTCTGGAGTGAATCGCCGGCACATTCTAAGTATTTTTATTGCTCCCAGGCCAGCATGGAAGGCCGAGAGAGTGATTGGGATGATAAAATTCCACTTCATACTGTTCAAGGTTTTGCCAGGTTTTACAGCTGGCCATCTGCCTGACGGGTTTTGGCATTGTTATTGTACCGTGCCGAGCCGTGTGGTGGCGGCAGAGTAGAATACAAATGTCACCACCCCAAATCTCTCCCGTGGGTGTCGTACAAGGCGACTAAGGATAAAACAGTGATGGTTGAGGAATTGGCAGCAGCGTTCCTCTTGTACCACCTAGCAATGTACCGCGACTTTTGTGCCCGATATATGGCAATAGGCTCGCCACCTATTACATGGGTCCTAACATAATTGGCGAAACGTGGGTGAGGCGTGATTTATGTATGTATTGTACTAATGTAGTGTAAAACAGACATGATTATTGCCATATCATTCTGAAATGAAAAAGCGTGTAAAGTGCAAAATTTACAACTAAGCAAAAGTCGACATGGGGGCGGCTATCGCGGCATCGGGCGATAGTGCCCGTATGCTGCCCTGTTTAGATAAAAACAAAGTATGCACGCTCGAATTTGTGGATATTGCGCATACACAACACTTTGATAACGGAGAATTAGCGATCGCAATTGTTTTGTGGCGTAAAGGTGACGGACAGGGCTTGTACCTTGTGGGTATGCGGTAAAGTCGCCGCATACTCAGCGAAAAAGGGAGGATCTTCCTCCGAGCCAGGTGTGCACTCGGGGACCGCGGTCCGACTGTACTTCTTCGGATCTTGTATATATTCTGAGTTCCTCCAGAAACTTTGTAATCGTGATTCAGGACTTGCTATTCTCGTTCTGCCTTAACACCACAGTCATTAGGTCTACAGTTGGTTTGACTCCATTGTTATCGTGAGCTGTCGTACTTTTTGCTGATCAACCATTTCTCGGTTACTCGACACTTTGTTTACGTAGCGCTCTGACGTAGCCGCTACATACCCCATTCTTCACTTGGGCTTGAGACAAAATGTAAAAAATCTTGATTATTATGTCTCTTTAAATACGAAATGCTCTTAAAACCAAAAAACGTATATTCTAAAATACACCATCAATAATAATTATACACAAATAAAACTGTAAGCTGCTTTGAAATATTGGTGTTACACAATTTTACTTTTGTATTCTATATTAAAAAAGGCCTTCTATGCTGGCCCTGCACAGTGGGACACGCTCCATACAAGGGCGGTCATAAATAGTTAAAGTCATGTTACTATTAATACATTGTATTATTTTAGTGACTTATAGTTATAAAAGTGTTTTAGGAACATTAAAATGAAAGAAGTACATGTATTTACGGAATAAAAAACGTTTCCTTCAGTAAAAAACAAATATAAACAATAACATACTTTTACCTAAATTTATCATGCACTCAAACACTTAAAAATTGGAATGTAAAACATATATTTTAAATAAAATAAGAGTCAAAACATTGATAACATTATTTAATTATAATAAAATAATAAAATAAATAAATTAAAATTAATTAAATACAAAAAAAACAAAACAACTAACAAAATACAAATAAATTATTATTATTCTAACAATATTAAACATGTAACAATTCTATTACACTTTGTGACAGAGTATTTTTCTTTTTAGGGGGAAGTTTAAGAGAAGCTGCAACTTATGAGAAACGACCAATTCACGATTGTCGATCTGAATAAAAGTAGGTTGCAAACTTTCAATTTTATCCTTAAAATAAGCTTCCTCTTGCAAAGACACTGCTGTGCTTTCTTTCAAAAATTGAAATCGAATAGGACGGCAGTACCTAGTGGAAGAGGGTCGAGGATTCTTCCATAAAATTTTACAATTATCTTCAGCTAATTTTACAATAATTTGAAGGGGTACGTATAAGATGTTACAAACAAACTACTATCTTCTAAAGTTGAATCTGAAAAAAAATGTTTGTATTCACTATGTCCAGTGCTGCCATCGAATCCCCATTTCCCAAGTAAAGAGATATTAGACAAACAATCATCAGGAATCTGATCTAAGACCTCTTTTTGAGATTCAAGGATTCGAGAAGCTGTGTGATCAAAAAGACTTTGTAATTCAACTTCAGCTGAAGACTCGGAAACAGTTATATTAGAAGGGTAACATCTCTGTTTCGCTTTAGTAATTTGTTGGTAACATGGTAATACATTAGGAGAAATCTTACTATTAACAAAGTTTTTAATTAATAAGTACTGATGTTTTGTCAACTGAGCATCAGTCACAAGTGACAAGACATCATCAGTGCTAACTCTAGATATACACGAATCGAATGAACAGTCTGAAACATCAAGCAATGCACTCACAGTAGAATCATCAGACTTTGACAAATCAGCTACTCTCCGACGTTTAGTCCTTTTACTACATTGCGTAAAAGGTTTTCGAGGACGTGAATGACACGGCGACGTTTCAGACGGAGTACATTGCTTATTGTTTTTCACAAGTTGAATTTTTTCAATAACATTAAACCAATCGGAATTCTTATATAAAAGCTTGGTTTATTCCCTTTTACATTTTTTCCAGAATCGAGCAATAGCTTTACATAAATTATTAATAATTTTCTCTAAATAATGAATATCAATGTTCTCAGCATCGTTCAGAGTAGTCAACAAACTTTGTAGGACTTGACGACACTTTTCCGAGTCATTATCGGTATTGACAGTTAGCCATATTTCAAGAATATGCATTCTTGAAAACGAGCATATATATAAATTACCTAAAACAAAAAAAAACGGTTAAAATTCAGTCACAAAACCTACACAAAGCACTAAGACTAAATAAACTAATTTCGTAGCAAATGCTACGAGATAATCTGGCAACCGTAGCACCCTTGTCATCGCCAAAAGGGCAGATAAGGGCAGCCAAGTTTTAATTTTCCTAAGATAAGAAAGTCTAAAGATTATGGTGCAATATACCTCCATAGTGGGAGCGAGTGGGAACATATTTAAAAGTTTATTCAAACTTTGAATATTAAAATATAATACTCCAAGAAAAGTCGCCTCGTAGCAATGACATACTAAAGAAAATATATACTAAGATACAATAAAAATAAAAATATTAATTATTACATACCCTGTTCTTGGATATCCATTTCAGAAAAAACTCACACAGCACTCACAGGTCCCGCAATGACAACAAATGACATCACGCTTTTTAATGACTCACTGATAACAGTATTTACGATTGGCGATGCGCTCTCTTTGAATGCACAATAGATAATGAAGGCGCACTCTAATTACTGACCTATTTATAGTTTCAGAAGGTACCGCAACTATCCAATGTAACGACAAGGAATAAAATGTAAAACAAGAAAGCAGGTTTTTAAGATTTATGACCTATGGATGTCCCACAGTGCCCTGGAGCGAACAAATAACGTAGAATAGGCTAGCCCCAACTCATCCCATGGGTGTCGTAAAAGTCGACTAAGGGAGATTGCCCGGTGTAGACCAATAAGCACCTTGGGGCACCCGAATGGTGGAGGGCAATCCACCAACAACAGCGTACCCAAAGAGGGTTGGTGTCAGGCAGGCGGCCGGCTGTAAAACCTAAGCCAAAACCTTGAGCAGTATGAACTGGAATGTTGTCATTCTAATCACTCTCTCCGTTCATGGGTCTCTCGAAATGGTCTGTTCCGTCTCTTTTCTATACATTCATTCATCACTAGCACCTTTACGGTGGGATGGATGATATGAATCAAAAGGAAGTGGATGGCTTGATGACGTCTGACATATGAATGAAAGAGGAAACATACAGCGTCGACCCCAAATAGATTGGGAACAGGGCAGGAAGAAGAAGAAGAAGATTTTATGTTAAAAGACACTTCGATATTTTTTACATTTTGACTCAAGCCCAAGTGAATGGGGTATAGGCAAGTGGCCGATCTATTCGAACAGATAGAATACAAATGTCAATTTTTGATCGACGGTCGCCATTTTGTTTTTTTTTCTGATACGTCAGTTTCATTTGTATTCTATTGGTACGAATGGATTGGTCACTTGTCTAGAGGGGCTGAATTGTTACATAACTAAAGTAAATCAAAATAAGTACATTGTCTATGCTGTTGAGGTTGCGAACGTGTGTCTAATGCAGCTCTTACAGAATACATTGCTAGGTAGCGTAAGAGGAACGCTGCTGCCGCCCATTACTCATTGCTATGTTTACTCTTAGTCGCCTTGTACGACATCCGCGGGAGAGCTGGGGGTGGTGACTGGTGACAATTGTATTCTGCTGTGCCGTCACCGCACGACTTAATATCGGCTTAATACAGACAATATCGGATCCACTTATTTCTGTTTCGCATTATCCTTGATAAACTGGGCTTTTAAGAACCGTTGCTCATTTATAGGGTTTTATCGGCACACTACATCATCTGTGAGACGTTTCAATTTATTCTTTTTATCGTCATAATACAGCAATATCTCAGTACCTATCGTAGTATTACTTGGCAATGGCTGGCCGTTTTTAATACAAAACATAAATTCTATGAAAGCCCCATAAAAGTCATTAGTGTTAGATCTCCGTCGAGATTGGGCAAAGCGATTTTGAAAAGATACAGGCATATTCTGGAGGCCGCGCGTATCGCGCGTAAGATAGGGATGCCACTTGGTAATACTCAGAGCAAAACCTTTCAATTCAATATTTTCGTCATTCAATCCAAGCAACTCAGTCGTTCATTCCATCTATTCATTGATCACAAATATGGTAAACAAATTTTAAATATTTAATACATTCACACCTATCATTGCAAGATGTAAAATGGAGGAGTTTAGGTTGTGGAAAGCAGAAGCCGTTCTGGCGCAATCGAGGGCCACGGTGCAACTGTACTAAACTAAACTTCGTCGGATCTTGTACACATATTATATGTTAACATAGTTCAGCCAGTCTTTGTAATCGAGGGATTTATATGTATAAGATCCGTATCAGTTTACAACGGACCGCAGACTACACAGTACCTACACACGTCTGAAAATGAATTTGCTCCATGTCTATCAGCATAGACTAGAGCATGTAAGATTAAAACGCTCTGATATTTTATATCAAAGATTTCAAAATTCTCAAACTTTCCATGCTAACACAGACAAAGTTCAAGTTTTTGTTTATTAAGTTCTTTAATAATAGCTATCTTATACTTATACTAACTCTATTTTTGTTATGTTTTACGTATGGTGACAGCAGAGCAGATGTAAGCAAGCAAGTATATTATATTGCGTAAATTCACTTTTGCTTACGGTATAAATAAACTTTTCATTTTTCGCATTTACCTACAGTACATGTCATACGAATTTTTAAAATTATTAATTTTATTATATTTTATTATATTTTATTTTATTAATTTTTAAAGTTAATAATATTCAAACGTATATCCGGCAGTTAAAATTGTTTTATGGGATCTTAGACGACCCTGAGCCCCTAGGCATCCAGTTTCCTCAGATTCATGCGACTTGATTCTAAGTCCAACCCGTGATTTATGAACATGTATGTACTAGTGAACATGAACATGTATGTACTAGTGGTCGCCCGCGGCTTTTCTCGCGTTAATGTCGTTTATTGTATAGCCTATAGCCTTCCTCGATTAATGGACTATACAACAGAAAAAGAATTTTTCAATTTGAGACAGTCGGTAGTTCGTGAGATTAGCGCGTACAACCAACCAAACAAACAAATTTTTCAGCATTATAATATTAGTATTGATGTGTCTATTTTTTCTTGAAAAGGCTTCGAAGTACATTGTACAGTGTGTATGCACTGTAAAATGTACTTCAAAGCCTTAACACGGGAATAACATATCCCAAGCAAGCAGGAGCTAAAGTTTATTTTCCACATTAGCTAACTAAGCTTTATCGCAACCCTAGCGTCGTTCGCCTCATATCGCTCTGGCCATCGCTCCGTATCGCTCAGGCGAATCTCGCTGCGATCGGGTGCTTTTTGGGCGATAACACTCCCCCCACCTTCTTGTCTCACCCCAGGAGTCTTTTCAGCGGTCATAGTACGTAAACTTTGTTGGTTGACATCAATATTTTGTTGGCGTTACAGTCAGGCTAGCAAAATGTTTCTCATCCGTAGTACCAGTGTCTATTTTGTAAGTTATTTATTATATAAGACCAATGGCAGGGCCGGTTCCTGAAATTGTACTAGATCCCTCCCTGGGCTCAGTAATAACTTGTTAGAAAAGATCTCATGTTTCTAGTTTAGGTTCGAAAACGTCATGCCATTTTTCTTTTATTCCCAAAAAATGTTTTGCTTCTAAATCATAATGGATCAAAATGGAGTGGATGGACCGATATGAATGAAATAGGAAACATACTGCGCCGACCCCAGATAGACTATAATATTTGTTTTACTTTTTTATTGACAATATTCTGACATGATTTCGTGTACCTACTTGTAAAGTGGACGAGATAAGGTTAAAAAAAATATTTTTACATGAAATATAAATTATTTTATTCTCCGCAAAGCCATTAACGATTCGTGCGCAGTTTACTTCTATCGTCGAGAGCATTCGTTATATCAGTTCGTTCTTCATCTGATATTGCGATCAGCTGAAATAAATGTGAAGCGGGCGCGACGGTGTGATATGGGGACGAGGTGGGTTGTTAAAGCAACATTAACCTTATGACACATTATTAAAAAGGTGCAAAGTCGTAGACCAAGGAAACAATGTACTTTGGGGACGAGGTGGGTTGTTAAAGCAACATCAACCTTATGGCACTTTTTTAGAAAGGTCACCACGGAAAAATACACTTTGTATTTTTTTTTCGTGTAATTAGAATAAAGGTTTGCACCACTTGACTTGTTATTCGTGAGTTGGTTTTGAATTTGGTCTGTAATGTTTCTATATACTGAAACTTATATCCGTAGCCATAATTGTAACTAGGCTTATGTATGTAGGCGTATCTTCAGTGATCCAAAACATGCATCCAAAAGAAAATGTAAAGAATTGATTGCTTTCATAAACAATTAACTAAATTAATAATTTTATGCTCCTATTTGAGATAGCCCTGTGTAAACTATTGTTTTCTTAGTTTTCTTGTTATTATTATTGGAATTTTTATGAAATTAGTACAAAATAATATTGTATATATGCCTGCAAAGACAATCTTTAGTCTCAAAAATTTACCTTTAATTAGGTATCTAAAATGTTTTATAAATAAATTAAAAAATTGAACCTTCTTGTCTTACACCAAAAGCTCCAAATGCGAACACAAATACTAAACAAGCTCTATTAAATTATAAAAACAAAAGATAATGCATGCCTCCAAAAACGCGTCGTGTCGTCATCGAGGCAAAGAGCCGGCGACCTTTCAGCCGGCCCCGCCCCGCGCCCGAATCAATTAGCGTGCGCGTGAGTGGCCCGGCCCACGGCGGGCGCGCCTGCCCAAATCTGACGTGTGGCGCACACGACCGCAGCTAGCTTTCTAATGGGGTTCAGAGACGGTCAAGCAGCTTGACGTCAAGCATGTTGATTTTCTGTGTGTTTCTGTTCTGTTGCTTGGTCAAACAAATCAAACAGACATAAAAAGCACTTAAATGCTAGACTCAAGTTTCAAGCGAACATTTTAGACGTTCGAAATGCTTGAAGCAAGCTAAAATCTACGTGCTTGACCGTTTCGGAACCATTTAACGTGTTACGTTACTCTAGACAAGTGGCCAGTCCATTCGAACGAATAGAAAACAAAAATATATGAAACTGAAGAAAAAAATGTATTCCATAGAAAAAAGCATTGCGATCCTGTCGTCGTGTCAAATTTAAAAATAATTGTCGGAGTGTTTGGCGCGTTTCGTGGTGTCAGTCCGATTTATTTTCGATTATTCAAGAATTGTTACAAAGTGGATTTTGTGCAGTGAAAGTGGTGTTATTTTGATGCACAAGCATCCGTGTTGATGTGCAATTATGCAGAATCATTGAAAATGAGTCTTGTGATGTGTTTGATGTTGTGGTAAATACCCACTGTAAAAAGTGGTTTTGTCCACCTCATCACTCACCATCATGAACTCTGTTACCATTCAATTCGCGCCAAGCACTCCCTAGATGCGTTAAAATATGTGACACCTATATTTTAACGTAAAACTCATTTCATTCATATATTTCACCCACTCATTATTTCATAAGACTACAAATAAAATATACACTAAAGACATGGCTGTATGGGCTAGACCCTTTGCCTTCCCTACAAAATAGGGAGAATTTAAGAAAGAATAATTGTCAAAAATTGACATTAGTTCGATAGCAACACAACAATGCTGTTTATCAAGACAGATTTTGATAAGATGGTAGCTAGTCAGGCGAACTTGAAAAAAGTTCTACCATCAACCAAACCGAATTCATATTTGTACACCTCTGGGGATCGAACCCGGAACATCGGGATGTAATTACGATGGGCGATGGGCGTTTGAACTTCAAACTTTGAAGCCTGACCACCAAGCATGCGATCCTGACCACGCACGAACGTGGTCAGGATCGCATAGTCATAGAACATAATTATAAGATTAGTCATAATCTTATTAATGCCATGGCGTCCGAGATGACACACGTATCTAATGAATATTAAATCAAAAAATTAATGGACTTTTATGCAATAAGTATTACGATTTATTTATTGAATTAGAAATTAATGATTTGTAATTAAAAGACATTAAAACAGCTATGAAATAGCAATCTATTTTAGGCCATACCGCTCACAACATAAGGTTTTATAGATAATCCCTTACCAGCCCGATGTGTTGTTAATGTTGCCGGTACCTACATTCAAAATACAAATTCCACTTTTTGTTTACAAAATATTGTCTTGCAACATGCAGGTATATGCATTTACTAGGAACTTTTTAACAGTCTTTACGATTCTTATTGTTTGGCAAAAAACAAAACACGGTCTTTCAAACGAAATTACGTTCTATATCCACACTCAAAGAGTTCGAAACGCCTCGCAGCCGCCGTATTGTACTCTGTTACCAAATATGTCTATCATAAGTAGTCTACACCGAAGCCAGCACACAATATATTGTGAAGTATAAGTATAAAACATTTGAGGTGATCCCTTCAACCAAAAATGAGATCTGCCGATAGCGCATGCACCCGATACGGCCCGGTGATAAGGTTCGATTCCCGCCCGATGCTAGGTGCCGATAAGACTATTTTGGGAAAATAAAGACAATCTATATTGTTCCAGACACTACGGCGGAGGGAGTGAATTCAAATTGGAACGGTCTGTAGTAGGTAAGTGGGTGTGTGACATTTTGTATAACTTTCAGGATTGTGGAGAGGACTCGGCTTTAACTTTAACCCGCTTATTATTAAACATGGACTAACTGCCGCACTCAGAGACGTCAAATAACGTTAATGAGTACTTAACGTCAAAAAATGACAATTCAAAACTAGTCGCTATTATTGCCGGGTCTATGGTCTAGATTTTAATGAAAATTTTTGACATTAAATACTCATGAAAGTTAATTGACGTCTCTGAGTGCGGCAGTATGTTAGTCATAGTTTCAAACTGACGCTGTCACTTTTATTTGCTGAAAGAAAGACAGTGTTAGCTTTAATTTTAAACCATGACTAACTTTAGTCCATCTTTAATAATAAAAGGGGTCACACCCATTGTTTCGGACGCCTAGTGGATTCTGACGGCTTGGTCATGTTTTCCAAAATACTTGGTGTTGGTGAAGTTGCATCCGAAATGCATCCTAGCTTCCAAGTTTAGTATTCTGTCACGTACAGTCTACCGTATTATCAATCCTTTTGAAAGAACAGTGTTACTTTTTATTATTAATTTTATTACTCCGTACCATTTAGTCTATAACTGATTCGTCACGATGACAAGATAAGAGAATGATCGCAGTCGACTGGGGGAGTCTGGTTAGAGATTATTCCATCAGTAGTTTTTATATTTTTTTACTTTTTCGGATTTTCTCCAAAAGGTGTATTCAGTGCGTTAAAGTCCTCTAATCCAAATCATTTCACTGCTTATAAGTCAATTAAGATGGTAGGTAATAAAAATAAGTAAGAAGGTAAGTACCTAATGGCTTTAAAATCGCTCCTTTTGAACAGGCTCTAAAATATCTTGTTTTAAATCCGCTCACCACACTCTACAGTTGAAGCACACCCCTCACGCACACAGACGCAAACTGATAATGAACAGAAATCTCCACGGAGATAAGACCCCCCCTGTTATCAGTGAATCGGAGACGGTCGGCTGCGCTCACTCACTCTCGCGTCACACTAAGCCCGGATCGGGCATAAAACCTTTTCAGAGTACAGCCTTTGGTGAGATATTTTTTAATTTCGCAGGTGACAGAACTATAGTAGTCTGTAGAATCTGTAAATACGCATGACAGTTGTCATATTCATACGTATTTTTTTTTTAACTATCCCATTCACATATATCCTCTTTTTATATTTGCTGCTGGCTGTCACAAAACTCATGTATCAAGTATGTAGGTATCTATGACACAGATGAAGTAAAAGTTCATTTGTTTTTTCTTTCGAATGTGAGATCAGTGAGTAATGGGCACCTATGCGGTTGTAACGATTGCTTGAAATATATATAATAATAATATATAATAATCAACAATCTTTGACAGTTGCATGTTGAACGTAAAGTGAAATCAAATAAAAAATCTTATTAACTTATCCTACATTAACTTCCTTAACAAGTGTTAAACTAATTCAAACATTGTAAATATTGTAATGCAGAGAGAGAAAAAGGAAACAGTACGATGTAAAACATAATTGACATAATTCAATGGCATATTGAAAGTAACATCTCAACCGACAGAGCAAAATAGATAAAAAAAAGAGTTACACATTTCAATGTAATTTGACCCTATGTGGAGGGAACGAGAACAGCTCCTAATTGAAACTATGTCCGTCACACACACACGACTGTGTGCAGCGCACCACGATTCTGACAAGTTTGACATTGACAGCAGCTGTCAAAACAGCAACAAGCCACACACGGACGGAATTTCAAATCGGTCATTTTGACATTGCCAGCTTTTATCTGATACCATTGAATATCTGATTACCATCTCGCTTGGTGATCTTGAGCATTTTATCGCGGGCACAGAGGTATGTCTTAAATTAATACTCGTTTGTACAAGAGACTCGGTGGCACCGATATTATACCTCTTCTTTGAAAGCAATAATATTATGCATTACGAACTTATATTATCAAAGTTTTGAAAGGCCTTTGCCTTCCAACACTTTTTTTTATTCAAATATGGAACTCTGCGTACGTTTCCTTGAAAAGACGATCGTAAAGAGTTCACAGTTTGAACGTAGGCGATTAGGGACAAAGTGCACTTTTTTGTTTCATTTGTATCACAATCGTAATGTCATAAATTTATTTATGCTCAACATCTCCGATAAATTGGAGAGCAATAAAAAGGAGTATTTACTCATAATAACTGTTATGGGTATCAGAAACAAGATGAAAGTAAAACATTTGCTAGCAAAACTTATCAAACCTACGTTTTCATGCCCTATTTAGTACAGAAACGTAACATGTATAAAGAAAGAAGAGAATTACTTTAAAATTCACCACTGTAAAGATTATCTTTGAAGCTGTTTGCACTGATGACAATCCAAAAACCATAGGTCTGTGGGACATGGTTATGGGAAAAAGCGTTTTTGTAACACGCGTATAAGGTGGATGGATGGTATGAGGTATAACATAAAAGGAGATAATGGAAGAAAAAAACCTAGCTGCTGCTGAAGATCCAATTTTAAGTAAATGATGCGAAACTGATTTTTTTCCACTTTTGTTTTAATAACTAAATGTTAAAAAAAACGCTTAAGAAATGAAATAAAAACAAAGTACACACGCGTTACTAGGAACACTGTTGATAGCAACCAAGAGAACTAATTACACATGTAACTACCGAAAAATCCAGTTTACGATTATTATTATGAACGATTACGTTATCTGTGTAATACATCTAGCAAACATCACTATGGCCAATGATAACACAAACGTGAATCAATGTTACGCTGTTGAAAAACATGTTTTTCTATTTGCTGAAATTATCGATTTATTCGTCTTGAAATCACCAATGAAAGGGGTACTATTAGTACAAAGAAAATTGTGGTTAAAAATATAATAATACCTCAAAATAATTGAGGTTTTATTAGACGACAAACTTTTTATCGATCTCACTCACTCGTCTTATAACTAAATTAATACCCGGGAGCTGAGGCATACCACAATTAGGTATCGCGATTTGTTTGAGAGAGGTCATTTTAATTTTGTTTGGACATTTACTTAGTGACTCGGATAACTATTCCCGAATTAGAACCAAGGTCTTATCGCACACTTAAATAGTGCTGTGGGTTCTGAATTAAATAAATGCAAAAATTGGACCTGAAGAATTGGTCCCTAGGACCTCATTCCTTAGTCCCGGGATGTCGCAGTAAATATTATTATATTTGCATTAAATAGGATACAGAAAAGGTACCTACAACGCTCTTTCTCAATACCTATAATGAATTTGGAGATATTATTTCACCTTAGTGCCCTAAAATACATAGCTTACTTTAAAGTAGTATCTCAGTTACTTTTACAATTTGTGAAGTAGATAATTATTACACGAGTTTTTCGGGTCCTCAACGCATACCGTGGCTATCTTTAATAAAAACTGTGATTAAATTAAGGTTTCTTACCACTGAATACAGAAACGCTACCAAAGTTTGAGTCCTGCTTACTTTTAAGTATTGTCGAAATTGACGTTTTTCCATACACATTTTGACAGGTATTGTCTACTTAAATAAGAAGCAGGGCTCGAAATTTGAGTAGCGTTTCTGTATTCGGGGGTTAGCAATTCTAGCCGAAATTCTTGACATGTTTTTGTTGACTTAAATAAATATATTATTGAATGGACACCTTGACAATTGCTTGCTGCAAATAAACGTGGCCTAACAGAGATAACCGAACATAAACAAGTGCACAAACTTACACATTGTTTTGGCGTCCGCAGCGCCGTCTGGCGGCAGCTGTCCACACGCCATCTCCAGCTGTTTCAGGTACCGCAGCCACAACAACATCACACCACAGTACAGAGCACAGATTAAGCACAATTCAACATTTTGTTTCCACTTCAAACGCAGAGTATACGGTCGTCATTCTTTTGCCGCGCAATGTGAGTGACTGGGCTGCCGTTGGATTGGATCCCCGCCCGGCACACAGACACAGCGCGCACGACCCGACGCGCCACGCACACACCCGCACCCGATCCCTTATCAGCTCGGTTTAACTAGCAATGGCTGCCCGGAGATGCTATCACGCCGAGCTCGCGGTAACGTTGCATTGAAAGATAACGTCTCAGATCCTATCGTTGTTTGAATAAACTTGTATAAAATGTCAAATAAAAAAGTCGCCATCATACACACTGGGCGATTTTTGATAGCGCTGCCTGGCGTGCTGTGGCGGACGATATATTTTCTGTGATAGCGGATATTTTTGTTGATGGATCATTCTTTGTGGCGGAGAGTTTTCGAAGCGGATGTGTTGCGGAGTTGGTTTTATCGGTGAATCGCGTTTCTTGGGTCAGTAACATGTGTGTAATAAAGCTGTGACTTATCTGAAGATATTATGTCGTATTATCTTAATCAAATTAGTTTATAAAATATGTTTTAAGATCGATTCTAAACTACTAGACCTAATCTAAAAGTTAGATGCGAACAAATAATGTTATTCAGAGTTTACAATTTTTTTGTTGTATAATAAGATCCAAAGAAACGGTAGAAAATCTAACTGCTTTCCCTAACTTAATTAATTGTCACTTTCAACTATTAAAATTTCAACTGTTTTATAATGTCAGAAGAAAAATCAAACAGGTATGTAAGAATATTATATGATTACGTTACCAATTATTTTGAAATTTTCCTGACCAAATTTTCAAAATATATTCAACAACAAAATACATAAGGTTTCATTCAAGGCATTACAAAATATTAAATTCTTTAGGGTCTGATACTTAAATTTAAGCATAGTTAAGTAGCTTATTGGTTAATCATAAGAGCAAAACCGTATTTGAATTAAACCGTTTCAAGACCTTGGGGAAATCTTATTTCCGCTCAAGCTTGTATCTAGATGTAGATAGTATCTATAAGTGATCATAAGTAACTCAAATTTTAGATTGTCATCAGTACAATGGCCTCTTTAAAGTAACAATAGAAGTGTTTTCTGTTGGATTTTTGATTCAGAGAAGCAATTGCGCTCCTCTGCATTATACAAAAATACCATTATACAACATGTAACAGATAAAACGCACACCCTGCCCCCGTAGCGCAGGACGTGGACACATCTCTTTCGGGGGACAGAAAATCTTTTCCTCTCGCTCTAACTCGCACTAAATCCCAAGATAAAACACAGTCAAGTGGTGGAGAGAGACTTGTCCACGTCCCCGTGCTAGGCCCGCTGAACAGTACCCACGGTTAGTCATATAACAATTATAACAAGTATGGTGATGTCAAAAATTCTGAATAATAAAAGAAAGAAAAATAATAAATTTTTGAATTTTCCATTCATTTTGCCTTACTGGCTGAACAATTTGTATGGAGAAAGAATTTTTTTTTTTTTCATTTCAATTTTTTTATATCTCCATAGTATTCTGTTGCATGGTGTTTAGTAATGTTCTAATTTAATCTACCACGACCGATCTCAGATGTGACCTAAAAATTAAGGGACACTGTCCTGTGTACAAATATCTATAAATACCTGGGAATAGTTTGGCAGTGTGAATTGGAATGTTGTAATTCCAATCATTCACTCCGTTCAACGGTCTCTCGGCTCCTTTGCCTCACTTGTCTATTCATTCACAATTTTGCTGAAAATAGTTTACATAAATCCAAGACCTATGGATTTATGTAAACTATTTTCAGCAAAATTTTATGTGCTTTAGGCGATAAGAGTAACGGTCGACCATTCTGAGTTCGTTTCCAAAAGAAAAACTTAATAAAGCGTATATTATTAGGTATATGGTTATTGCTATTGTGTAGTTCAAATCAGTTACACGAATAAACACGGAGAAAGTACAGGATAAATCTCTCGCCTTTGATGATGTGTGTGACTGGTGATGTAAAAGACGTTGTCGGGAACTTACCTGAAAATAATAAATGTTATTAAGAACTTATAATACAAAATACAGTATTATAGTTGATGTTATTATAGCTTACAAAGATACAACACAACTTAAATTTTTCAAAAGTAAATGGGGGTGGTGACAATTGAAACCTTTGAACACATAATAATATAATGATAATTTATTTTTTAATGAAGATTTTAACTAGTTTATCAAAGACAGGTTACGTGGGCCAAAATTTAAAAAATGCTGAATTGTCAATTTACTACATTTTTTAATTATAAAGCGATTTTTTGAAACGGATTTATAATTTTTATCTAATTTTTGACTAAATAGAAAATAAGTTTCAGTAAACAATGGAAAGTTAAATTATGTTTGGTTTCAATAACGATTACTTGTTACTTCATTCATTGTTCTATTACGTAAAAAGTGTATGCTGGTTATGTTTTTAACTACCATGACCTACGCAAAACCAATGCATATTTTGTTACAAATTTTCCAGTATTTTATGAGAAATGCCAGTCAATAAGACTTAACATAATTGTCGACACGTGGATGTAAAATCACCTCTGCCTACCCCTTCAGGGTGATGCGCGATTTACGTGCTTACCGCTTCCGTGGTCCGTGGAATTAAGATCCAGAGGATAGTACAATAAAACGTACTCGGTTTGGTCGGTGGTAGGACTTTTTTGAAGTCCGCCTGGCTAGCTACCACCATCTTATCAAAATCTATCGCCATTATAATAAAGTTAACAGCATTATTGTGTTCCATCAATTAGTGATAAGATAGCCTACTCCTCTGTAGTTGAGGGTTCCGTCCAGGTGAAGCTCGATCCCATCTTCGGCCCTTATCGTCACTTACCATCAGGAGAGATGAAGGCCAAGAGCTTCCCTGTCTGGCATGAAAAAATATGTATGTATGAGACATAATAGAGCAACCGGCAAGACCCATTCTCAGCCACTCCCATCCGCAGAGTCCACACGAAGCACACATTACCCGAACGTTTGACGGCCGAAGGCGCATTAAGAATCCATTAGCTGGAAAGAAACCTTTGATTAATACGAGTTATCGCACCCACCGAGCTATTATCGACCGCGGGACGTTCGAGTTGATTTATTCCGTATTATCTTGGCGAGATGGCGCCACCAGCTATCTTAAAAACATGAAGTATCTTTCACAAATTCCAAATGGATGCTACTTTAGATAACGGATCGAAATGTCCCCACGGAATTGTCAAAAGGGTTGGTGCCTATGTAAGTGTTTAGGCAGCAATCGAAGTGATTTTATCACTGTTAATAATCCTTGTACGTACCTCTTTATTGTTAGTGTTTATTAGTGGTTTAGTTTTTTTATTTTATTTAAGACAGCAATATTTTGAAGGGCGGCTTGGTTGAATGGTCAGATCGCTGGCTGTTGGCCCAAAGGTCCCGGGTTGGATTTGTACGTCATAGTATTAGCTACTTTGGGCTAGAAGTTAGGTGTGAGTGTAAGAAATATTTATTATTTATTTAATATCCAGTTAGCTTAACGGCTAACTGCTTCAGTCATTCATAACATACACACATAAATCACGCCTATATCCCCGAAGGGGTAGGCAGAGGTGAACCAGCTCCCGCGTTTCCCCAATTATGTCAAGTCCCATGTAATAGGCGGCGAGCCTATTGCCATTTATCGGGCACAAAAGTCGCAGTAAATTGCTAGGCTGTACGAGTATAAGAGGAACGCTGCTGTCCATTCCTCAGCACTGATTTATCCTTAGTCGCCTTGTACGCCACCCACGGGAGAGATTTGGGATGGTGACAATTGTATTCTACTCTGCCGTCACCATACAGCGTCATTCATAAGGGTAATAGTAGTAGTAATCAGTAATAAGCTTAATTAAGCTAAATTATTCTCTGTATATCTCGAATATAGGATTTGTTCACCCGTATTTTTATTAACGTTAGTTATTTTTCCTAATTAATAATATAACAAAAATGATCGCCTAAAACAGTGCTTACGAAAAGAAAACTCTAAAGCGGCAAAATAAGGTGGAAATTTGTAACACAACTGCAACGCATTCCAATCAATCTCATCGGCTACTTACAATCCCGATGAATCATAATCCAATACAGTATTATGTTTCTGCGAATTAAGTTATTTACAATATTAAGATCACTGTCCGAGATACGGCTGCTTGTTCATACGAATGTCGTAATATTGTCCCATGATAAAAGGACGAATGTGCGCGTATGCTTTTGTATAAAAAATGACCCCTGATTATAAAGATATGTAGGTACAGGAAAAATAATAGTTTTATGGAAATGAGCTATGCATGTTCTGATGGGGAGATAAAGCTGTTATCGCGAGAGGAGATCTCACCTAGCCTTGATGTTAGGCACCTGCCTCATAATCGGGGGATCGCAAGCTCGCCGTCCGCCATCGCCATCAGGACCAAATCTTCGTACGACTATTAAGGAGCTTTTACATGGGCAATTTTGTTGGCAGTAATTCTGCCGCATAATTCATAAACGCAGTAAGTCACTTACTGAAGCTAGGTCACTTACTGCGTTTATGAATTGTGTTCGCAGTAATTGCTTGGTAACTGCAATGCATCAATCTGGAGCAATTAAGTGAAGCAACCTGGAGCAATGACAATGGGTTGCGGCAATTGTTTCGGGAATATTGATTCTAGTTACTTAATAATTATTTTTAACATTTCTCAATGTGGCAAATATGAGTGGTTGAATATCCAATCGGTTTAGAAATCTTTAACCAAATTTCTTTCTATCTTGTTTATACGTATACTTAACTACGTGTTGTTTTAGTGAGAGAAACAGGGAGGCGGGTGTTTAAGAGTTGCCCAGAAGTTGCTACATATTTCATGGTAGTGCGTGGCCGTATCTCAGCAGCAGCAACATGTAGCAAACATAATGTTGCCATCGCCCTAAATTGCTTGATGTAGTCGTGACGTCATAGTTGACGAGTATTAACCGGAATTGGAAATTTATGTTGCCCGTGTAAGCGCCCCTTTAAGACGGGACTTGCACACGCGTATGGGGGCGTACGTCTTAAAATCTGCTTATATCTACAGACATTGAGCGTGCCAGCTGAGGCAGACAAAATAATAATCTTCTATATAATGTTTATTGACGAAATTATAATTATTGTAACGAGGCCGCGCAGACACGGGCCGTACCCGGCCAGTATTCGCGGAAAGAATATTATATTTTGCCTGCGCGATTCATGTCTGTACGTGTCTGTGGCTAATTGCCAGGTAGTGTGAATAGAGTATCGTAACCGTACAGACGTCGGTGCCAGTGAGAGCGGCCACGTCTGATGCCGACGACGGTGTCTGTAGATGTCTGCCGCGACACGTCTCTGGCACAGTCAATGTCTGTATATATAAACGGACCTTTAAACGTCTCATGGTGTGACATCTGAGTAAGTTACGTAACGCCAATGGAGGTCAGAGTGTGGTCAACTAGCATCGAAAAATCTATGCCTTACTCACTTTTTCGTAAAACTTGTCAATTAAAGACCATATATCAGATAAGACCAGCCCTTTAAATGTTGACACTACTTCTCTATCATCATCATCATCGTCAGCCCTTTAATGTCCCCACTGCTGGGGTACATGCCTGCCTGAAAGGGTGGAAGAATATAGGGAGATTAAGCCATAACCCACCACGCTGGCCACGTGCGGATTGGGCTTCACTATGGATGGAAGAATCATCATCATCATCGGGTTCATCCATCTTAGCTTAGAGATAGGCATAGAGTTAAAGGTCGGAATAATTAATTTGGAGTTAAAGCTAGGAGAATGGGCCATATCTAACCACCACGCTTGCCCAGTGCGGTGGGTAGAGGGCAGATGCAGTTGGGACCAACAGGTAAACGTGGAATTTTACATAATAAATTGTTAGATCACCCTTCTAGGGTATATTGATTAATTTATAACAAGACACTACTTCTATTGGAATGTTTAATAGCTATTAAGAGAAATTTGTAAATCATGTTTTCTTAAAAGAGATGTAACCGACCAGTGGTAGTACAGTAAACATCACGTCTATTGTCACGTTAACACTACGAAATTGAACCTTATTTAGAAGAAAACAAGAGTTTTTATCGTCATTAACACTTCCATTTGTCTCGTTAGAAAGACACTGATAATACCCATGACGCTGACTCATGAAAGTTAAATGTTCTAATAAAATGTAGAGTCCGAGACACGTCAGTGTATTCAAAGCTACTATGTTGAATTGATTTTCAACCTTAATAAAATGTCGTAAATTACAAAATCCTTTGGAATTTTTTTACTGGTCACAGTAACTTTATAAGCTGTCTATTTAATGTACACACAAAACAATTACAATAGGAGACTTACATTACACAGATAAATCCACATTCTCACTACTCTATCCACATTATCTTTATAAATTGCAAAAAAATAACATTCTCATGTACTCGCATTTGACAACGACAGCCTTTGTCCAAAACGCTGTAGAGCTGTTTTAATTGATAATTAAATAAATAAATGTGACTGTTGTGAATTAATCGAAGGCCTTATTGGTTTGCTGAGCAAACCAATAAGGCCTTCGATGGCATTGTTTCCAAACTATTTTAATGCAGTTTTTTATTTGAACATTATTAATAATATTATAAACAGTAGAGAAAAAAAGTCAAAAATATTATACCTTATTCACTCTACCAGGAGACGTCCTGGTTGGCAGGGTTATAGATACGATTGGGTAAGATGCGCGTTCGAGTCCTAAAAGATATTATTTTTCGATTTTCTTAATGACGATCAAACTACAGATTTAATAATACATTGGATAAATAATGACCGAAAGGTTATAAAGGTTATTATGACGTAACGTTAACGTTGTAACCGGCTATGGTTATTATGACGCTGTTCAATCTGTGTATGTTTCAGAAGCAGACAGAGCAGTGTATGTTCCAGATTACAGAGGGTTTATGGCGTGGGTGCAGATAAAAGTAATTCATCTTTAGGCGACACAATATTAATATCAACGCCATATTTTTAGAAGGAATGGATTAATGCCACAATGCCTACACTTTATCAATATCCGGCGAAGGCACATTCGGCTCTTGATGCGTCACCAGCAGATGAGGTTGATTCATTGTGATTTTTACTAAATAATTAAATAAGGACCAAAAATAAATGTAGACTCATCATTCGCCTGCTCTGTTCCCAGATTATCAGGTGTCAGCGTAGTTAGTATTATACTTTTATATATCTATCTCTTATATTCATTCCTTATATTGTCCGTTCTTGTTTCTACACATCGTATAGTATCATAGTAGATGCATGAGGTATACAAAATATGATCTCGTTTTAATGTATTATATGTACATACGTATTTTCTTCTCTTTTACCTGCCTGTTGCCAGTCTATCTGCGGTCGGCGCAGTATGTTTCCTCTTCCATTCATATCGGTTAGAAGTCATCAAGCAATCCACTCCCTATTGATATCAATTCATCTTATGTCTATTTTTCTTTAATAATAGACTTTAAATTTAATCATGAAAGATCCGCCTAGAAGTCCTTTTTGTCATTTTCCTTTCATTCATTGCGTCAACACACCACACAATTTCACCGGCGTTCGGTTATTATCGCCCAGTAATAAGGGTCATTTTCGATTCCACTTGTAACTGCAAATTACACACCGGCTGCCCACACGGTAACCACTTACACCGGGAGGGCCTCATCACAATAATCTTTAATTAGAGAACTGTAAAAAACAACAAACAATCGACCCGAAATTGGCCCCGGTTCATTGCCGATCGCCGATCGCGATAGCCCGATCGATGGCTTATCGGATTTATCAGTACACCCCCCACGCCTCCCCCCTCTACCCTACTCACACAGGTGTAACGAATTGGTAGCGTAAGCAGAAAAAGTCCTTCAAGTACAACATTTGAGTATCCATAAGCAATGTTCTTTTATATTTCCACTTGCAAAGCACGCTACTTCTTCTTTCTAATCTGTAACTCTTAGTTTATCTGTGTGATGTGTGTGAGTGATGAGTGAATATATTAAGGTGACGGAAACGGCCATGTCATGAGACCGAGATGAACAGAGAGAGTAATTGGAGTCAGCATTGATTCAATCCATACTGATTAACGTTTTTAAGGTTTTACAGCAGGCCGCCTGTCTAGGACCAACCGTCTTTGCGTATGCTGTTGTTGGTGGTTTGCCATCTACAATACCTGGTGCCCCAATTGATAGACACCGGGCAATTTCCTAAGTCGACATTTGTGACACATCTGGGGTGTTATCTGAGCTGGCACATTCTAGGCTACTTCTTGGGTCCCAGGCCAACATGAAAGGTTTGCATCATAAATAAAGCCTTTTATTTATAATAAATTCATCGTTGGTTTAGTATTATATTATGACATTTTTAGCAAAATATTAAACAGCCGAACAATGCACATGCAGTGATGAAAGAGTTAAATATCGCCATCGAAGTTGTTTCTTTGCATTACACAAAAATTACGAAAAATTCTGATGCGCGATAACTATAATTTTCTCTTTATTAATTTTTAAACTTTATTTCTTTTATAATATGAAATAAAAATCAAATAGTTTTTCTAACATTATTTGCACTGAACAACTAGGATGGAAGTCCCAAAATCCCAGAGTTGCTAGAATCGTCCAACTATATTCCTAATAGAGACAGATTTCACGTTGAACTTGCTGACGTTACGCGACTGCAGAGATGGTTTATGGTTGCCGTGATAATCGGACGATCAAATTATCACGCGAGGACCACGCTGCTACCTTCTACCACTACATACATACATAAATCGCGCCTATATCCCCGAAGGGTTAGGCAGAGGTGATTTTGGGTGTTAAATTTTTGGCGTTTGGCCAATTAAGGTAGGTCCCATGTAATAGGTGGCGAGCCTATTGCCCTTTAGGCACGAAAAGCGCAGTACATTGCTAGTTGGTATGAGCGGAATGCTGCTGCCCATTCCTCACCACTGTTTTAACCCTTAGTCGCCTTGTAAGACACCCGCGGGAGAGATTTGGGGTGGTGACAATTGTATTCTGCTCTACCGTCACCACACGGCATCAACCACTAGGTGGAGAAATGCTTGGTTTATGCGTCAGGTAACGTAGATGGAAACTCGCCTTGTGATGACGACAACAAAGAATATAATATCTCACCAACTATCTCTTACTTAATCAGATGAAAAGGACCATTTAGAGAAATAGAGGAATGAAAAGAGCGATTGGAAACAGAGAGAGTGATTGGGACGACAACATCCCAATGCATGCTACTCAACGTTTTCATTAATGTTTTACAGCGGGGTGCGTTTTGCCCTCCGTTGTTCAGGTGCCTCAAGGTGCTGATTGCTATACACCTGGCAATCTCCTTTACTCGACTTTTACGATTGCACAGAACTTTCTGAGATAAAAGTATAATAGCATAATTAACTAGCCGCTAATATGCTTTTACATCTAGGTACTACCATACATAATCATATCACTCGCAATGGAGAAGTAACAATGTAGAATAAATAAGCATCATTGTGCTGTGATACAGTCAACAGCACTTCAGATTACGACAAAATGTCAAATTACTTATCTCAATCGACTTTGTGCTTTACTTCCAACAAGTTAAGGTTAGCCAAAAACTGACAAATTTCTAGTTTTGGGTAGTTTGGAGAGCCGTTGACTTTACGTATCTATCATACCATATTCTCTGAGTAACGAAACGCCAAGTTAGCATCATTGGGTTATGGGAGTGACTACACTGATCAGGCTTCGACGCGCAGCCTACAGGTTCAATTTGCCCCCAAAGGGGCGATATTCTCTGAGTAACGAAACGCCAAGTTAGCATCAATGGGTTATCTCCGATGAGTGACCGCACTGATCAGGCTTCGACGCGCACCCTACAGGTTCAATTTGCCCCCAAAGGGTTCTCACAAGTCACAAAAGTCGAGCATGTAGCCAGAATTCCGTCATAACTGCCGCGAGACGGGCATATTGCATTGTGGAGCTAATTGGATAGAGATGGTTATCAGCCAGCTGATAAAATGGAATAGATAACATTCTGTAGTGACTTATTAAGGCCGTTCCCAGAATAATATTAGATGGCGAGATACGCGGGCTGGCTGGCCGCGTGTGTGCGCAGCGTCAGCAAAAAAATGGATTTTCGAATGGGGGATAGTTGTGCGATTAAATTGTGTTACGTCACCCGCCGTGGTTTAGTTGGGGATCAAACTTTTTAAAGAAGTGCTTTGTGAGCTGCCAAACGATTTAGCCGTTGAATGCATGATTAAAACGATTTTTGATTATGAAAATTAAAAAGTTACTTCTTTTAACAACTGTGTGTAGGTATATTGAATTGAGCATCAAAATATTATATGTCAAGTAAAGATGATTTTAAGAGTCAAAAATCGAATTCGGTTTTATTTGCACTATGTATGGGAAAGGTCATGTTAATAACTGAGTACAGCGAAGCCAACTGGGCGTGTGTATTAATAAATTGTGGATAGTTTCACATGGCATTTTAACGTTATAAGCCTCTACCTTACCCTTGGGATTAAACTATTATAATTGTATGGATTTTATGAATACAAAAAAAATCTAACATATAATTATGTTGCTGTTGGATATTTCTGTTTGACTAGTTTAATTTTATATTAGCCTGTAAGATCTCACAGGTGGTTTGCTCAGCCTCCCCCGCAGCCGTCCATCTTGAGAGATACCGAGCCAATTTCCTCCATGTCTAATATTTAAACAATTAACAAATAATACTGAATCTCTTGAAAATGAAATTAGTCACCTCAACCAATTATTGAAATTATAGAAGTGCAATAAACTATCACAAAACGCAGTTCAAAAAATTGTGTTGGTGACCACAAAAAACCGGCAGCATTAAAAAAACGGTACTGTCCCGCTGCCGACGCTACACCAACCCTATCAATGATCAGAACAACGGATCGTGTTGTGTAGTTTTTGCGAAATTGGTGGGCCGAAGTTGCCAGTTCATTCCCTGAAAATACTATCGCTCGGTCAATCTGACCAGCGGACGGGCCGAGGCTTCACTCATTCAGGACAGATTAAAACGGACGGAGGAACGGTTAGGGCTTCACAGATTTTAAGTTTGTTCTTCCCAATGTCACTCTTACTGTCGCACTCAGAGACGTCAAATAACTTTAATGAGTACCTAATGTCAAAATAATTCAAATAAATCTAGAGCATAGACCCGGCAAGAATGGCGACTAGTTTTGAATTTTCATTTTTTGACATTAAGTATTCATTATCGTTATTTGACGTCTCTGAGTGCGGCAGTTAGACGTCAGTTGGTCTAGTCTGTGGGCGATAGTAAAATAATCCCTAAAAATAAATAAAATAAACAAATATAACTATCGTACACCATTTCATTGGGTTTAAACAAATTCAGCCAAGTTCACTTGTCTAGTTCAGACGGAGACTCAACATTGCTAATAACTCTTTGTCTCCGTATAGAAGTGTTACTGAGATTGGCTTGCGGTACAGTAAAAAGATAACTATTAGCTCGTTTCGTAGAGCCAGAGGCGTTCGTACATAGTGCAGAGAGATCAGTAGGTCCTACTCAGTTTTTTGGTTTTATTTGTTAATGTTTTATATTGTAAAAATCTAATGTTTAGCTTTTGTATGTATTTTAAATGTAATAAAAAAAATATAAATGTCCGAAAAACTATTACAAAGAAAAAGAGTTAAAATTATTGCTCGAAATACTTTTCGAAATTTTTGATATTAGTCCAAAAGTTAACACGATAATTTGTTATTTCAGATGTTATGCAATTTTATTTGCTAAAGTTTTCTACGAGCTATGTTGACGACGACGATACATTATTCTGAAGGTCTCATCATTAGTTACTGATTAGCTTGCGTATTTATCAACAGTCTAGGTCGAATCAGCAGTTAACGCGGGCAAGGAATCCGCAGTAGCTGCACCGCCTCACTTACACTGTGGCCAGTGTGAAATCACAGAGTGAATCATTAAACATGCGATAGGGGAGGTGACACCTCGCCCACTGCGATGCCTTTGCGCGTTCAAGCGACGAGCTTGTAGCGGTTTCAAGTCAAAACAATTTTCTTTTGTCTTTGTATATTCTTATTCTTCTTCTTGCCCCTCTGTCTCCATCTTTCACCAATTTCTCGTCGATTCCCATCATTTCTTTGGTCTTCCTCTCCTTCTACGTTAATACCTAACATTCTTGTGCCAACATAGCTTTCATCTCTTCGCATATCATGGCCAAACCATCCAAATCTATCACTCCCCAGTCTCTCAGTCACTGGCGCTTCTTTCAAACTACCCCTGATCTTTTGTCTTTGAATAATATATTATTAACGTTTAAAACTTTTTTTCTTCCTCCTGCCCTGTTTCCCTTTTATCTGGGGTGCATTATGTTTCTTCGTCCATTTATATCAGTCAGTCGTTTAAAACTATTAAATACGTAAAAGTTGTCTGATCATTACATATAAGATAACTAATTTACGATATAAGCTATCTTAAAATATATTGGGCACTTTCGTTTTCTAAGTCAACATTACATTAATTAAATATATAATTATTTTATATAACATTAAGTACAGAAACATAAGTTGATGTGTAGGTACTTAAGTATCATATCATAAAATTAAATAATTTCTAAAGTATGGCCGGCAATAACATTATGACACGCTGTAGTTAGTGTGACAGGATAATAAAATAAAGCATCGACATAAATAGTGATGCTGATAATGCTGAAAGATAAATCAAATAAAAAATAAAAAAACATACGGGGACGAATTGAGTAACCTCCTCCGTTTTTCGTCGGTTAAAAAGAGATTACTCTTTCAACACTTAGCTCCCCGATCTTTTTAAAAGAGCTATGTTTTGAACTTTAATAAAATTTGTCCCCAATGTATTATCAAAAAAATATTATTGTTAAATAGTTTACATTATTATACTAATATATTATTTCTATTATATAGTATTTTTACCATTGTTCTATGTTAGCCGTGTGGTGACGGCAGAGTAGAATACAATTGTCACCATCCCAAATTTCTCCCGTGGGTGTCGTACAAGGCGACTAAGGATAAATCAGTGATGAGGAATGGGCAGCAGCGTTCCTCTTATACTATCGTCCTGACAATGTACTGCGACTTTTGTGCCCGATAAATGGCAATAGGCTCGCCACCTATTACATGGGACTTAACATAATTGGCGAAACGCGGGTGAGAATTCACCTCTGCCTACCCCTTCGGGGATATGGGCGTGATTTGTGTATGTATGTATGTATGTTCTATTTTATTTGCACGACAATTTGCATCGTTTTAATCACTATCTTCCCTCAAAATCACCTAAAAATTATTGAACGTATTAGATAAAATAGGTGTCAACGAAGTTTTTGTTGATTGCCTTTAAATAAATAAATATACAATACATACATAAGTCACGCCTATATCCCCGAAGGGGTAGGCAGAGGTGAACTAGCACCCACGTTTCGCCAATTATGTTAGGTCCCATGTAATAGGTGGCGAGCCTATTGCCATATATCGGGCACAAAAGTGTCGCAGTACATTGCTAGGTGTTATATGAGGAACGCTGCTGCCCATTCCTCATCACTGATTTATCCTTAGTCGCCTTGTACGACACCCACGGGAGAGATTTGGGGTGGTGACGATTGTATTCTACTCTGCCATTACCAAACGGCCACATAAATAAATATATAGTAAATAAATATTGCTCGGATACAAACTCTCGCAACTTGGCCCACGCTGGGGTCGCAACACACACGGTCGATTACATCCTTTGTTGTGCCCAAGAAAAATGGGCTAACAATATCGTGTCGTGATACTATTACTTAAAACAAGATTCGTGTGCCCAGATACAGGGTGTATCGTGTCCGGGCAGCGTTGGGCGACCGTGGAAATTTGAGAGGCTGCTGAACTAACCAGGCAATATTTGTAATCACTGAGATACACAATAAGAGCTACGATTGAAGGTAAATGGCATTAGGATGGTTTGGTATTCAAATTCACATACTTTATTCCTTACCACATTCATGCAGTAGGTACATGGATATCATAATTTGACAATACAAAGTGGTTTAAAACTTAAACAATGTAGGTCCCTTGAGGCTTAATGTCCTCGGCCTGCGATTCCGGATACTAAGCAATTCAAAACTAGTCGCTATTCTTGCCAGGTCTACGGTCTAGATTTAAATGAACATTAAGTACTCGTTAACGTTATTTGCCGTGTGGTGACGGCAGAGTAGAATACAATTGTCACCACCCCAAATCTCTCCCGTGGGTGTCGTACAAGGCGACTAAGGATAAATCAGTGATGAGGAATGGGCAGCAGCGTTCCTCTTATACCATCTAGCTGTGTACCTACTGCGACTTTTGTGCCCGATAAATGGCAATAGGCTCGCCACCTATTACATGGGACCTAACATAACTGGCGCAACGTGGGTGCTAGTTCACCTCTGCCTAGCCCTTCGGGGATATAGGCGTGATTTATGTAGGTATGTGTGTATGTAACGTTAATTGACGTCTCTGAGTACGAGGACGTTAGACTCATGCGTTCAACTAACTGCCTCTTAGGTCAGAACAATTAACGTCGAACACTCCTTCGCGATGCCATTACCACAAAAAGAAGCCTAACCCGGTTTCATAATACAGGCCGCTCATTGGGTGGGCGCCCCGGCGAACCATTTGTCACCCGCGGCCGCTACCACGATACGCCTTTGTTGGCGAGATACCGATCGACGGACAATGGGACCTAGTGTCTGTGAGCTTAAACTGTTTAACACATTTGTTACCGGCGTCCAAGTGGCTCGGGTTACCACGTGGTGCGGTAGGGTGACCAAGTTGACTGGAGTCCTGGGACACATACATATATATGTCGTGGCCAAATCGTAGAATTGATCTCTTCATGATGTGGCCGACCATTTCATGAAATGGTTGCATTTCATGAAGTGGCCAGCTAAAACTGACAATATCGTTGAAACGTTAACGTTTGATGGTATGCCCATCCACGTTTGGCCATATCATTAATGTAGTTAATGTTTAATATTTTTACGTTGACCTCGTTTTTTGAGTGACTTAAAACGTAAAATTCTTAAAATTTGGTGTCGTAACGACATTCCACTTCACCTTTATCTTCCATTGCAACATTACTAATAGTTTGTTTATTAGGATTATTGTCCGCCGCCATGATGCATCACAAAAACAAATCGAAATAAGCGCCTCTAACGGTGGTTCATGTAACTATTTTACGATATGATTAATAATGTTTGGCCATATCATGAAATAGCCATGCGTTTAGCTGTTCATATCGTTAAACGTTGTTTATTCATTGATCTGGCCAGACCATTATCATGATATGGTCAGTTTTAGTCGGCCACATCATGAAGTGATCAATTCTACGATTTGGCCACGACATATACATGCATTAATCACGCCAATATGTAGGCAGAGGTGAAGTAACACGCACTTTTTGCCAATCAAGTCAGACCCCATGTAGGTCGTTGGCGAGCCAGTGGCATTTATCGGGCACGAAGATCGCAGTTCACTGCTAGGTGGTTTATGAGGAATGCTGTTGCACATTACTCATCGCCGTCTTTTACTCTTAGCCGCCTTGTACGACACCCACGGGAGAGACGGGGGTGATGGAACAAACGTCTAATAACTAGAGCGGCAAGTACAATTGAATTCAGAAAAATGATTGTTATACCTACGTCTAGTGGTTTTGTTGGTGATATTGTTTTATTTTTATGTATAGGTACCTTACCTACGAGGGCGGGTCAATAAGTCCGTGACTTTTTGAATTTTTTGAACCTCTTTTTGAAGCTCGACAAATCATATTTTTTGGAAGGGATAAAAAATTGGAGAAGCGTTGGACAAAGTGTATAGAGCTCAAGGGAGACTACGTTGAAAAATAAAATGATTTATTTATCAAAAAATCTGTGTTTTATTCCAAAAGTCGCGGACTTATTGACACGCCCTCGTATACATAAAAATAAAACAACCTTTAGCTAACATTTTATCGACACCTAATATAATAGATTATATTCTTCATACATACATAAATCACGCCTATATCCCCGAAGGGGTAGGCAGAGGCGAACCAGCACCCACCCACGTTTCGCCAATTATATCAGGTCCCATGTAATAGGTGGCGAGCCTATTGCTATTTATCGGGCACAAGAATCGCAGTACATTGCAATTGCTAGATGGTAAAAGAGGAACGCTGCTGCCCATTCCTCATAATTGATTTATCCTTAGTCGCCTTGTACGACACCCACGGGAAAGATTTGGGGTGGTGGCAATTGTATTCTACTCTGCCGTTATTCTTCTATTTGCTCATATTTGATTATAGTCTTCTATTTGAAGAGTTTGGCTGCGAATTCACCAAGGTAGATTAATGCAGTGTAATAAATAGACTTGGAATAAAATACATGTCCGCGTTTCCTGTTGGCGACACTGAATATTGACATTTAAATTCAACAGCTTTAGATCACCCATTATCAGATCAGGAAACAATAACAGCCCAAGCCTTATTTAGCAAGATAATCACTTTTCTTGTTTCATAACGAACACGTAGGCAGTTCAGGTGCGATTAGATTTTTTTTCTGTAGCACAAAACGCTTAATAACTGACAGCTGTAACAGAATACAGATCACTATCAGCTAAACCACCAAAAGAACAATTTTATCTTCGAAAAAAACGAATCGAACACATAACATTGACCGCTGTACAATAGTGTAACAAATGGGTGCGACAGAGATGGGCGATTAAACAAAAAAGTCCCAACTACTGGCGCGGGCGCAGACACCTTCACATGACTAAGTATTCACACGTTTTTGTCGTGTTGTATTGTAACCATTGACGTCTCGCAGTGACCAGGTTTCGCTGCGCGCGGTAGAGAGCTTTCAGTAGAACAGCAATTGTTATTGCTCGACTATAATGGGTTTTTTTATAATTTTAAATAATAAAGTTTTAATGTCAATACAATTTTTACGTTGGCATAATAATGAAATAGTTGTATCATTTAAAGTTAAAATAGAAGTTAGAGAGAAGAGGGTAGAGCTGAAAAAAAACCTAAACCTAAACCTGTTAGAAAAATAATAAAATCATAGTACAAATTGATATAAATAAAACTAAAAATTATCTATCGACGATCTGTATTTCAATTCCTAAGCATTTTTGTAAAAATTTAATTTTTTGACAAGTTAATCTCATATTAATATGTTATATAGTATTGCCGTGTATATAGTGCCGTGTGGTGACGGCAGAGTAGAATACAATTGTCACCACCCCAAATCTCTCCCGTGGGTGTCGTACAAGGCGACTAAGGATAAATCAATGATGAGGAATGGGCAGCAGCGTTCCCCTTGTACCACCTAGCAATAGCAATTTACTGCGACTTTTGTGCCCGATAAATGGCAATGGCTCGCCACCTATTACATGGGACCCAACATAACTGGCGAAACGTGGGTGCTAGTTCACTTCTGCCTACCCCTTCAGGGATATAGGCGTGATTTATGTATATAGTATATATACATAAATCACATAGTATATATGTATATCATGTACATCATAATCATATAGTATATATGTATATAGTATTATAGGTAACACGCAGAAAAATAATATGATATAGGTAGGAATTTGGATTGTAAAATTTAATTTTTATATAGAGTCAACTTAAATTGAGATCGCTGAAGTTTACGTATCGATGATTCCAGATCCTGACGTTCATCAGAATACATTAAATTAGGTTAAAGAGGAACGCTCAACAATGAAATGGCCACCGGTAATAGCTTCAAAAATGCAAAAAGCAGCGAAATAAAAATCTGGAAAACACGTAAAGATAATGTGAAACGGTCGTTACCAGATGAGGGAGATAGCAGATGCTCCGATACGGACTCTGATTAATGCGTCCGTACCAACGCTATAGCGATTGCAGAAGATATCAAAAGTGAGCATGGTTTCTAGAAAATTCCGTTTGGTGGAACAATGTGTGGGCCGAGGTGATGCTACGATTGCGAAGCGCAATGGTTGTAACGTCACATTGTGTGTTGGGACCGGTGTGACAAAATCATAGACATTTCGTCGTCGGTGAAGTTTAAAATATTTGCAAAAAGTAGAAACAATGGTAACAACATTGAACAGAAATAACGAACATCCTGAACACTATTCATGCAAACTTAGTCATATAACAACCGAATCGATTTCGAATTCTATTTCGAATTTTCCATACATTTTGGTTTACTGACCGAACAATTTGTATTGGGGATTCCCTGAATGGTTGGTGTTGTGAGCACGCCCTTCGCATTTTTCCTAGATTATTGATTAATCTATACTAAAAGTTTCGGAAAACAGTAGGTAATTTATCTATCTTACAACTGTGCTCCCGGATCTAGATGCTGACGGTATAACTACCCTTGCTTGTGGTTGAATAGACGATTTATCTTATCACCATCACTACCCTTTAATATCCTTCCTGTTGAATCACAATTAATGCTTCATGTCGAATCGAACATAGGGAGAATTCATAATCCATCTTGGCTTATCTTATAGTACGCATTGATAGCTTTTACCGAATGCAGATGCAGCCGAGACCTTAACGGTTTCCTTCCGAAGCGCGGTGGAACTACGCAAGGTGCCCAAATTTGACAGTACAATTCATTATTTGAAAGAAAGATAAAAGAAAGAAATACCTTTATATGATGTGCTTCTTTGCGTTTGTGTGTCTGACTCTTCATGTTATTTCTAATAACTTAATTCGACAGTTATTAAAAGACATCAACGAGGGTAAAAGCCAGTTTGTTATTAATAAAAAGCAGCTATTAATCCTCACACGCATCAAGCAAGGAAGAAAAACACAAAGTACTCTAAGAGGATCGGCGCCAAGTCTATCTCCGCGTTATCGGCAAATAAAAATACTTATCATATAAAAGCCTCCGAAGTCCGAAACTGTTATCTGATTCAGATTAGGCGTTCTACACACGGTCATGCGCACGATGCGACTTTTGGTTACGAATGGGACGCTTCATGGCTGTGTAGTAAAATATATCTCGACAGTGTTAGTTCCGTCAGTGTTACTCATTCAAAAACGACGGAATTCAGACGAAATAAAAAATATGGGTGTCTTCGTTATTTTCGGTTTAATTTCATATAACATCATATTAAAGGTATGTTGAAAAAATGAAATTTTATCAATTGCGGTGTTTTTTCATGTATTTTTTTTTTATTCATGCTAGACAAGGAAACTCTTGGCATTCATCTCACCTGATGATGAGTGACAATAAGGGCCGAAGATAGAATCGAGTTTCATTTGGAACCTTCAACCACAGAGGGACTGGCTATTATCTCATCACAAACTGTCGGAACGCAATATTACATACATACATAAATCACGCCTATATCCCCGAAGGGCTAGGCAGAGGTGAACTAGCACCCACGTTTCGCCAGTTATGTTAGGTCCCATGTAATAGGTGGCGAGCCTATTGCCATTTATCGGGCACAAAAGTCGCAGTAGGTACATTGCTAGGTGGTATAAGAGGAACGCTGCTGCCCATTCATCATTGCACGCAATATTGCTGTTAACATTATTATTATCATGACGACACAGTTCGATAATGTGGTGGTAGCTAGCCAGGCGGACTTACAAAAGGTCATATCACCAACCAAACCGAGTACAAATCTGTACCCCCCTAGATATAGAACTCGAGCCTCGGATCTTAATTCCGGCGGGTGAACCACTTGACCACGGAAGCGGTTGCAAAGTTGAAATGTTAGACAATATTATTAAAAAGTCGCAAAGTCGCTAGCGGGTGTCGTTGCGACATTCGCTACCGTGTGCAGGCCGCCTAAGGGCGCATGTTCGGTGTGTAATTTGCCTTTTTATCAAAAGCTCGATTACGGCCGTGGAGTCGTGACGTTAACTGTACAGTATATTCAGTTTCGCGGTGAAGGTGTCGTTGATGATGAGACTTTAATGACATGACCTGTGGTGGTTATGAATTCTCTTCTTTAATAGGTTAGTTTATAATTTAGCGTTATTTACTATTGTGTTTGAGTTAACTTAGACATAATTATGACCGACGGGCATGCATGAAGAGATTGATGAGATTGGATGAAGCGAAAGAAGTATGTAAGGATCGTAGCAAGTGGAAGGAAGTGATCTCTGCCTACCCGTGTGGGAGAAAGGCGTGACATATGTATGTATGTGTAAACATAATTATCCCCCTTATTATAAAACATGGACAGAGTTAATATCAATTTCAAACCATGACTAACTTTAAACCAAGTTTTATAATAAGGGGGATTAGGTTTTAGTAGAGGGAATTGCTGTCGTAATATCGTTGGACCCTATTTACTTCTATATTTTTTTTTTATTTCCTTATTTCACATACAAGGTGTTTGGTACATGAGGTATCAAGCCGGCACCTAACCATGCTAACATAGCCATATAAATACTACGGTAATATCAAAAAATTTTCGTTACCCATCCTTGAGGCCACCATTACAAATGTTGCTTTGTTTCCGCTATCGACAACCGGCTCAGGAACACCAGGCTACTGTTTTTTCTCTCCATAACCAATCAATCGGTCATTGTCGCCCATATGACAAAATTTTTACTTTTGTTTCAACTGTAGCCTCAATATTAGTTATCGTCTTCCTAAAAGGTATTCCATTAATTAGCGGACAGATATAAAATGTCGATAACCCAACATCGCCCAGAGGAAATAACCATGAGAACTATTTTGGACGTGAAACGCGGCCAATCGCAGCGAGCCGGCTAACGATAACTAGAAAAAAGGACCTTATCACGAAAGCCATAAAGAAGCAAAATATCAGTCCAGCTTTTAACTTATGCTGTGTATCGAATGCTGTTGCCAAGCCATAGCCAGTGCGGATTGTGGTCATACCTCATCCGGCGTATCGGGAATACTTGGATAGAAAAAAGTTACTGCTTCACACACGCATACGGCCATCCAGGGTGGCTGAATATTTTTACGATCTTTGTTTCCGATATGATATCTTCCATACTGATATCTTCAAACATTAAAAATATATACAGAAAAAATAAGTAACTATCTATCTTCCTATACTATACTAATTCCTTCAAATATCAGTAAATTAAACAGAAAAAGTAACTAATTTACGTTAAAAAGATCCATGTGACATCTCGCATCTAGACACTTAATAACAACCATGCTTCCTTCCAGGCTATGGGTGAAAGAATATAGGGAGAATTAACACCCACGTTTTAACCAAATGAAATGTTAAGTCACATGTAATAGGGGCGAGACTGTTGTCATCTAACGGGCCCGTAAATCGGAGTATACTGATAGGTGGTATAAGAGAAACGTACAACGTAAGCTAAGTTGCCTCGTAAGACACCCGCAGGAGAGGGTGATACATTGTATTACCTACCACCACCACCTAGCAATATACTGCGATTTGCGTGCCCGATACATGGCAATAGGCTCACCACCTATTACATGGGACTTGGGACCTAACATTTGCGAAACGTGGGTCTTAGTTCACCTCTGCCTACCCCTTCGGGTATACTATAGGCGTGAATTGTATACATGTATGTATGATACACGTATTTCTGCTCTCCGTCACCACACGGCACTTTCAACTTGAAAATTACAATAAGTGCCAAACTTTGGCATCTACCGCCAAGCAATTTCATGCCATGTCATGCCACCAATATATGACACGTAATACCCTCTATTATGTAATAATTCGTAAGGTTGGCTGCGCCGACGCCGGCCGTATTTCATAATCGTATCGCGCCATCTAGCGGTCGCCAACTGCTTCATTTACATGTCCCATTTCCTTAACGGCCGTTCTCGGGAACGCTGAATTCGGCTGGACATGTTGGGAGGGGCTCAGGTCATGGGCGGAAGCGGGAAGATGTGTGGCCAATTATACGAAAAAAGTATGGCTAAATCGATCTTTACGAAGCTAACAAAATTATCGCATCCTCACATTATTTCATCATCGTCTGATAATGATGATGTCACATTATTTGATTACACTTAGTCATTTGAAGTACCATAGGAGTACAGAAAAAACTTTACTTACAAAGATTTTGGTGGTTAGAAAAAGAATTTCGAAAAATTATGGTCTTGATGCGGGAATCGAACCCGCGTCCGCTGCTATCCGGGCAGGTGCCTGACCGCCCGACCAACCAAGACACTTTTAAGCGAGCCGAGCGGTCTTGCCCGGATAGCAGCGGACGCGACGAATTCTTTTTCTAACCACCAAAATCTTTGCACTAATTTTTCTAACATTTATATAATGTTGAAATTAAAATCGCATAGTCTATACTTTACTTTCTTGATTCAAAGTTATAAATTAAAGAAGTCAATGGGTAAATAAAATACAATTCAGAGGACGATTCGCTTGGTTAATTGCTACCTATTAGCCAAGATGCTTTAATAGTTTTATCTACACAAAAAGTTTCAGATTAGTTTCCTTTACACCACTGCGTACTTATTATTCGTTAAATTCACCGTAAAAAAATGGTCAATATCTATGTGATAATTTCAAGAAAAATAACAAAATTATTTTGTTCAACAAATAAGTATTATGTTTTCACAACACAACGCCATATCTATGTTGAACCGAACTCGAAGGATTGTCGAGTCTCCAATAAAATATCAACAACCAAAAACCGCTTCCGCTCGCATCACAAAGCCGGGGGGCGGCTTTCAGCAAATTTTTCGTTTTCGAAGTGGCAAATTACAGTAGCAAGAAATGTGCAGTTGCATTAGAGTATTAACATTTTTATGGGCCATATATCCCGTTAAACCGTTGCGTTGGACAATTGATGGGTGTTCCCAATGGTCGTTCCACCAATTTCTTTTTGGCAGACATTATGCTGGTAATTGTGCATTTTCTGTGTGAAAAACGTTTGATTACACCCCCCCATGTTTCTTGTATTCAACTCCTATTTATTAGTCATGGTGTCCGCAGACATTATTCGGATTAGCTGTGTAGCGGTGGGATTAGGAGATGACTATACAAAGTCTAACTATTAAAATTGGCACGGTTTCCTGTTTTCCAGAGTTTAGATGTCGATTGTGCCCTGCCTTCTATATAACAACCAAATTCAATATTAATAGTAACACAATTATAAGGATGTATTAAGACGCCTATTTAGCCGCTATATTTATTTATTAACCTACTACTAATTATAGCCTAATTATTATAGGGGTAATTTATGTATGTATGAACTTTAACTAATATGAACTTTAACGCCCCCTATTTCATAGGGGACGAGCATATCTGTGTCTATGTGTCTGCGGCCGTAATTGTACATACAAAGACACGATGGACTAAGTTTAGCAAAAGATGCAAAATTATCCCTGAATTTTTAAAAAACAAAAACAAACATAAATCACGCTTATCTATAGTCAGGTCCCTTGTAATAGGTGGCGAGCCCATTGCCATTTATCGGGCACAAAAGTCGCAGTACACTGCTAGGTGAGGTGGTATAAAAGGGAACGCTGCTGCCCATTCCTCATCACTGATTAATTATCCTTCGTCGCCTTGTACGACACCCACGGGAGAGTTTTGGGGTGGTGACAATTGTATTCTACTCTACCGTCACCACACGACATTTTTATACGAGTCCAATTTGAGCGTGTTACGTAATCTACATTAATAATGTAGTTCTACACTTCACGTAAGCAACTGTTACGATAAACGCTTTTGTGGTTTTCTTTGTCACTACAATAACTAACCTAATAAACGGCTTATCGTCGTAAAATGTCCATTTATAACATAACTAAGTAGCAATATCGACAACCAAAGCAGCCTGATAACCGATTGCATCAAGGACATTAATAAATAATTACTCAATATTGTATCAACAATTCGCGTAGGCAGGGCGACGTGTTTGCACAATAATTTTATGTTGGATATTGGTGACACACTGCTTTTAATACCCGCCAGTACCAGTGACCTTTGCTCGGGAACCAACAGAATTAAATAAATTAATTTGTAACTGTGTTCCGTGTTTGAATATTTTTTATTCGATTTTAGTCGATCAACTTTGAAAAATTTTAACTTCAGACATACCTAGTACGTTTTGTACAATTAAAACGTTTAATGGATATCTAATCGTGACATTGATTATAGGTAAAAAAGGCCTTTGAAGGTTTTTGTACAGACCAATTGATAACAATTTATAAGCACTTAACGTAGCAGAATTATATTTTCAGTGACAATTTAAAATTAAACAAGCCAGACAATTTTTAACATAAAATATTTTCTACCATAAAATTCCAGAACTAAACAAAAATTTAGTCCAAGTTTATTTATTAATTTCAATTACTTTACAAACATGTCGTGGTAGTAACATAGCAAAACTTAATGATTATCTTGCAAGACGACTACCCAGACAACGTCAACTTAACATGCGTTTTTTTAATATTTTTGTTTTAAAAAAAAATAACAAAAAAAAATAGTTTTATATTTGGATTATTTAAGATCTCCGCAGTCCACAGCAGCATGTCGCCAACCACTAACTTTAGAGAACAATGGTGCAAGCTCACGATAAGCTTATAAATAATTGGTCTACGATAAGTCTAATTAGCGTCGCCCAATGTAATCGGTCGGTATCTTGCGGGCTGCAGGAAGCACGCCTGATTGTAGCACCGCCATTTAATTTTATTAATAAGCTCGCTGACCTGTCGTCACGTGTGTCACGGCACATAAGGTGCACTATACTTCCATCACGAAATGCACTATGCCCTCATAAGTTAAAAAAATGTTATATACAGACAAGTTGCCAATCTATTCAAAGGAATATAATACAAACGTATGGAACTGCCGTTTTACAGAGAAAATATTATTTATTTATTTATTTATTTAAACTTTATTGCACACATATTAAAAGGTACAAATGGCGGACTTAATGCCATAAGGCATTCTCTACCAGTCAACCGGAAAACTGAGTACAGACAATATTTTGGCGGTGCGTAAAATGAGTATCGTTAAATTAAAGTAGTTTTTAAATAATTACTTATATAAATACTACTAATACTACCTACTAAATACAATATAACATAAATAATAAACTATAAAATAAAACATTTACTTATAATAATATATGTAAAAGACATAAAGACATAATCATGGCGATCGTCGTGTCAAATGTATGAGAGGTTGTCAAAAATATACATTTGTATTCTATTTGTTCGAATAGATAGGCAGATAACTTTTAAGACATTCAATATATTATTGTATTTATTGTCTTTAAGTAATGTTTACAATACCTGCAAGCTTTTATGTGAACAATAGATAAATGTTAGAAAAATTATTATAAAGAAAAATTGGAAAAAAAAGTCGAAAAGTTATGTCTTAATGCCGGAAATAATTATCCAATCCAATTATAATTCTTACGCAATATCTTAGTGGACTTTCAATACTTTTACTTGACTATTTTCGTTAAACTAGAAGCGGCATGGAATGTTTGCACACTCGTATAAGTTATCGCGATCTGATTAGAGTCAAGTTTTGAATTTTATAGCTGCGCGAAAGTCGACAAACAGAGCGAGACAGGGAGAAACTCTTTTAGTGTCCTGTGTCATATAGCTATCTCAGGTGGACGATGCATAGTTATATTATATGACCAAAGATAAAGATGACTGGAACAAAGAAAGTAAAACTACCCAAAGCGGCGACAAATGAGTTTGTCAATTGATATGTTCCCATCCGCTTCATAATATTGTGTTATTCTCAGCCGTGTGGTGACGGAAGAGAAATATACAATCGTCACCTCCCCTACATCTCTCGTAGGCAGGGCTTGAACCTGTATTTTTTATTATCCAACAAAACTAAATTACTGTCAAAGAGAGAAAGCAGAAAATTTTCAAAAAAATTATACCTATAAAACAGCATTTTCTTTGTAATAATTATTCTAAACTTTATATTATTATTATGTTTAAATCTTTTTCCTGCCTTGTTCCCAGTTCATCTGGGGTCGGTGGATATCTTCCATTATCGGTCAGACGCCATAAAACGACCCACTCCCTTTTGCTTCTTATCATCTATCACACGAGAAAGGTGCTGTGCTGAATGGATGTATAGAGAAGAGACGGAAAAGGCCATGACGAGAGACCGATGAACGGAGAGAGTGAATGGGATGACAACATTCCAATCCTGCTACTGCTCAAGATTTTGGCATAAGTTTTACAGCCGGCCGCTTGCCTAATACCCTTTTTTAATATGCAGTTGTTCGTGGTTTGCCCTCGACTATTCAAGTGCCCCAATGTGCTTATTGGTCAACACCGGGCAATCTCCCTTAGTCGACTTTAACGACCCCTGAAGTGAGTCGGGGCTGGCACTTTCTACGTTATTTTTTCTCTCTCAGGCCAATATGGATGACTTCTCTGTTCTGTTTAAAGTAAACAATATCGTCTGCTCCTTGCATGTACAAAGATATAATATCGCGTAACATAACAAAAGCCTCCCGTAACAATGGACGGAGATAGGTATCTCTTGCTATTTCACGTCGCCCCGATAACGCAGGGGGCGCCGGTACATCACTCCGCTTGAACTAAATTAAAAAGTAATATTTGGCGAAACTGACATGATTCAATAGCCTGTTGGCCTGTCTTTGCTTGCTCTTGACAAAAAAAAAACATTTAAAAACAAAAAAATTACAGTTCTCATCAGTTTCAATGAATACTTACTTAATTTTTCATTGCATGCTCTTTACAATTGAAAATGTAATTAGAGCTATTAAAAAATACTCAGAGTAGACCTATTTTCTCTCTTTTTTGCAATAATAATTAATATTAGATTATTATTTTTCATTTTTATTTGAACATTATATAAATGTTTGAAAAATTTAAAAATTGTGGCTAGAAAAAAGTTTGAAAAAAAGTCTTGATGCAGGAAACGAACTCTATAATTTTTCGAAATTTTATTTCGAAATTTTTATTTCGAAATTTTTATTTTGTAAATTCGATTACTATTTATACCGATCTTTTTATTATCAGGTCGCTCCTGTTATCCGTATCGTTGGCTGCACTGCACCGTCAAGCTCCACGGTGTTAAGTTTGACGCGTGACGCCATCACGTCCTAATACATACACATACACAAATCACGCCTATACCCCCGAAGGGATAGGCAGAGGTGAACTTGTACCCACGCTTCGCCACTTATGTTTTCCATTTATCGGGCACAAAAGTCGCAGTACATTGCTAGGTGGTATAAGAGGAACGCTGCTGCCCATTCCTCATCACTAATTTATCCTTAGTCGCCTTGTACGACACCCACGGGAGAGATTTGGGGAGGTGACAATTAGATTCTACTCTACCGTCACCACACGGCGTATCACGGCCTTATGAATTACAATAACAGTAGGTCAAGCGGTATGAGACATTTTTGTCGGTTGATACCCATCGAAACGCGCGCCTGGCCCAGCCCTGCGCGGGGTGGCTGAGGTCGAGGGGGCACACCTCACCCCCCACCCCGGCACAAACACAGCAAAAGTTCACGTCCGCCTTATCTCATCTGTTTGACGGATTCGTACCGACAACGCCGCGTATTCATATTTCATGCAGAGTCGCGAGATATGTCAGAGGTGACGGATGTTCGCGGATACTAGTGGTCGACGCGGGGTTGCTTGCGCGGGATTGTTCTAGTGCGATCTTCGGCTATTGTTACTTTCATCAGTCACTGCTGCACTCAGAGACGGCAATTAACTTTAATGAGTCATCATCATCACCAGCCCTTTATAATGTCCCCACTGCTGGGGCTCGGGCCTTTCCTATAAATGGAAGAATATAGGGAGATTGGGCTATAACCCACCACGCTGGCAACTTTAATGAGCATTTAATGGCGTATAATTTCATTTGACTCTAGACCAAGAAGAATAGCGACTAGTATTGAATTGTCATGTTTTTGTATTAAGTACTCATCAACGTTAATTGACGTCTCCGAGTACGGCAGTTAGCCCTTCTAAGTGGTCAAAAGCGTGCATACTGTCCAAAGAGTCCATACTACCTACATACATACATAATGTTTATATGATAGGCAGAGGTGTAATATCTATGTTTCACCAATTATGTTAGGTTCCATTAATTGTATACAAATTATAAACATTACTCATCGCTACTGTATTCTGCTCTGCCGGCACTCCGCGGATTTTTGTAAATTAGACTACATTACTTACTTATAAACAAATTATAAATTCGATTTTCATTTCAACATTATACAAATGTTAGGAAAATTATCACAAAGAAAATTGTGGCTAGAAAACGTTCGAAAAATCAAAGTCTCGATGCGGGAATCGAACCCACGTCTTTCGCGTTCCGAGCAGTTATCTCGATTGGCCGAGTTGTTTAGGTATCTGCCCGGAATGCGGAAGACGCTGATTAGATTCTAATTTTTCGAAGACTAAAATTTTGATCTTTTTCTAACCACAAATCTGTTTGAAACAAATTATAAATAAAGCATGCACAGCCTCTGTCTCGCGCTGCTCTGAGCAAGATCCTCTCGCCTCGCTCCGATAAGGCGAGCTATTTAATCACAGATACGATCAGGGCGGGCGGGGCGTTATCAGCGAGGCGTTATCGCGCCGCCCGCCCACCTTATCGCTCCCGTATAAATTCCGAGAGAGATTCTTATCCTTCAAGGAGAGCTGTTTCGTTACGTGTGATAACCGCCCGAGTTTAATAATGACTGTGTGGATGGTGTGTCTCGCCGAGGGCTGAATGGGAGATGCGGTCTTTCCCCTTATTAAAATGATATTCAGTTGTTTTTTTTTTTCAGAATGGCAGAATGGTGACGGCAGAGCAGAATCCAATTGTGACCACCGCCATTTCTCCCGGGGGTGTCGTACTACAAGGCGACTAAGGGTTAATTAAGACAGCAATGGATAATGGGCACCAGCGTTCCCCTTATGCCACCTAGCCATGTACTGCGATGCCTGATAAATGGCAATAGACTCACCACCTGTTACATTGGTACCTACCTTACTTGTCGTAGCGTGAGCGTTAGTTCACCTCTGCCTACCCCTTCAGGGATATAGGCGTGATTTATGTGTGTGTGCTATTTTTCGCTTCTTTTTCGACCCCGTTGGTGATATAGCAGGCGACCGAGTAAAAGTTTCTGGATGTGTGTCTATCATCGTCGCTAGTCCTAAAAACTTAGCATACTAGGCTAGAACTTTGTCTAGAGTTTAGAACAATAGACATACATACCTTGTTGGCTGATCCCGAAGTTATTTGTTTTACATACATACATAAATCACGCCAATATCCCCGAAGGGGTAGGCAGAGGTGAACTAGCACGTTTCGCCAATTATGTTAGGTCCAATGTAATAGGTGGCGAGCCTATTGCCATTTATCGGGCGCAAAAGTCGCAGTACTATTGCTAGGTGGTATAAGAGGAACGCTGCTGCCCATTCCTCATCACTGATTTATCCTTAGTCGCCTTGTACGACACCCACGGGAGAGATTTGGGGTAGTGACAATTGTATTCTACTCTGCCGTCACCACACGGCGTTATTTGTTTTAGTTGTTGGTATATGCCTGTAACGACATCAAAATATTTAGCTGTTGTTTCATAGGAAAAGTTAGACACTTGTCAATTATTTATTGTTCACGGAATTCGGATATCACTCCTTTATACTACCAAACAAACTAACCTCATATATTATATAGGTATAACACATAAAGATAAAATCGGAACTCTGATGTAGATGTACAAATAATAATAAATGTTTCTTACACACTTACCTGCTGTCTTTCCTTGTAATAATTTTTCCACCATTTGTAGCTACAATGTTCAAATAACAATCAACTAATTACAAAGATTTTGGTGGTTAGGAAAAGAATTTCGAAAAATTTTGATCTTGATGCGGGAATCGAACCCGCGTCCGCTGCTATCCGGGCAAGTGCCTGGCCGCTCTAATTTTTCGAAATTCTTTTCCTAACCACCAAAATCTTTGTACTAATTTTTCTAACATTTATATAATGTTAAAATTAAAATCGAATAATCAACTAATTAATACAAAAATAATAAATTACCTTCGATTTGCCGCCACTGTTTAAACTACACCTGAATAAATAACGGTGTGCAGATTAAATCTTCATTGTTAATCAACTCAATTCGACCTTCATCTATGAAAAATTGTCCCCACACATCTATACGCGGCACGGGCGGGCGCTATCCAGTGTGCTCTTTCGCCCGCCCAGCCTTATCACACCCATATAAATTTAAAGAGAGATTCCTATCTTATTTCTCTTTGTCCCAGAAGAAGATATGATTCACCTTGTTGGTGTAAAGGACTTAAAAAAATTAAATAATAATTATTATTATATGGTACCTACTGTGTAAATTGTGCTTTATGTATGTGACATAAGGTTTTATTTGTAAGAAGCGTTTCATGGATGCTTGATTTGTACAATTATTAACTTTTAATGGTTCTTGGGTCGTTTAATATTTAAATTACGTTGAGTTATAAAATACATGTTTTTATATTTGATTACAGGAATATTGAACATTGAATATGGAATTGTTGTTTTTGCGATTATATTTTTAGGATTTGACAGTCTGTTCTGTCGCACCTTGTAAGCAACTGAAACTGTCAAACTGTAAATACTTAATCGCAAAAGCAACATTTTCACTAATTTCAATCGATAAATTGTCACGAATATAGGTAGGTACAATCTACTGCACGTCACGTATCCACAATATTATTAATTATGTCAAATTTACTCAATCGATTTTGCGCTTTCCGTCAAACAATTAAAGGTGGCCAATAGATTGGAAATACCTCACAGTTTTGTATAGTCTGCCGTGCTGTATACTCGTTTAAAAGAAAAAACTTAATGCAGTCAGATGTTTAAATCTTAAAACAGTACCAGCATTCATCTACCTTCATGTCGCCACTGACCAGTCGATGGCCTACTTACCTGAAAAAAAGAATTAAATTTCATTAAAATATCATTACAGCCGAACCGAGGTCGTGACCGGAGACCGACCTGTGTGCGTTTAAGTTATAAGCTTTTAGATTGTTTCCGTCTTAACCGCACACATTTATAAAACCAGCAAGAATCATTGCTAAATCTTTAAATTTACTACAATTGAATATGTAACTTTTCAGTCACGAATAAAAAGAGGGCAGATATTTTATTTCCAAAAATTATTGTCCTGATGCGGGAATCGAACCCACACCTCCGCAATCGCGCCATCTATATGGGCCCTATCCTAATTGGCGAAATGTGGGTGTTGATTCACCTCTGCCTACTCCTTCGGGGATATAGTTATTTATTATTTATGTATGTAGGTATACTATTAACAATTACGATGTGGCTGACATATACTTAAATACATAATATACAAAAGCCACAAAACAAAAAAACCTTCCGGCTATCACTTGCCCCACGCGCCAAAGCCCACATCAGAGTATTATGAAGTTTGTGTGTGTGTTTGTAGAAAAAAATCTGCAGTTATATGCAAATGGGCCTCTATCGGTGGATCGCCGCGCGGCACACGCGCGATGGCATGTTGCAGTTCATTTGAATGTTAAGCACATGAGGCGTTTCTCAGCTTTTTCTGGTGCAATGTGTGATCGACATCGGTTTGCACATTTACCCCAATCTGAGGGTAGTTTATGTTTATGACAATAATGCATCGTGTTCCTTAGCGTCGTATGGTGACGGAAGAACCAAACGACGAATTTATGATTGTAAAAACGAATTTATAAGTGTGTTCAAGTGTATGTAAGTAACTAGGGAAAGCTGAGGGTTGTTAATACATCCATTGTATAGCAAGCGAGTGATATTTAAGTATACCCAGCCGTCTTCTTGTTTAAAAGCAATAAGAACCGTTTAATGTAATAAAAGGAAAGATTTTTAAGAGAAGATAAACAAAAATAATTAGGCCGCCGAAAGTCAACTTACGTTAACTTTAGAGTGAAAGCGAATTATTCCATTTCCTAGTTCCGTTATCCCGTTGCTCTTTTTCATCTGAAAAACTACTAATCACCGCTCAATCTGCTACCGTAAAGCAGTACCGGGAATGCAGCCGCGGCCATATGAAATCATCGCGCATGCAGCCACACATCGCGACTGCCTTATCAGGCGCCGGGTATCGGCAACCCTGCCTGTAACGGCCTTATCTCGGTCACTTTTCACGTTTTTCAGCTCCTCTCCCCCTCCCCAGATACCCCACTCCCCCCAGAATAGGACGTCGGCCAGTGATACGCTGATATGGGCCCATTCAGTGGCTTTAAAGGGGTGCGGTGTCACGTGGAGTGTGATAACTATTTGGCAAGTGAAAATGCACCTTTGAATAGTTTCAGTGGGCCAATTGTGCTTGTGTCAATGTCGGTGCCATCTCAGATTGCGTGTCCTGTGTAGAAAGAAAAAGGGGTGAAAAAGAAAATTTGTGTTAAGGTGTCATACTCGATACATTTGTATTTTGTTTCGTTAAGAGTAACTGCTAAGTTAAGACGATAGATAACATAAATTCTTTTAACCTAGTTTTTGATATAGTGTGATAATCGTGCAGAAAAATAATATATTTTTGTTTGTTTTTAACGGCTCGTATTAATCCACGAGACATGACTACAGCCTTACTATTATGTTATTAATAATCTTAACTAGCTTTAACATTAATTAAAGTATTTAAATAGAAACACTATTAGTTCCATAAAATTCTAGCACTTACTGAAACAACAAACTGTATCTTATAATTAGCCTGCAGATAACTTACAACGCAATAAGGACCATTTTCCTCAATAAATTCTAAGCGTAACACAATAGTGTGTATCCTTACGTACACATCGAACTAATTACACAGGTGCACCATCAGTAAGCTTTATCAGCCTAGGTTCGATCCAGCCCTAGCTCATTACAGCTAGACCTACAATGCCTTTACTCATGATAGCCGCACCTTTAATCGGGGTCATGTTGAAATTAAACAACTTTAAATAGATAGTGCGTTCAGGCTTTACTTGGATTTTTTTTACACTGAAGAATAAATTACTAAGCGGAAAAGGCAGTAGCTGTAAAAAGTATAGAATCTCTAAGCGACGTGGAAAGGAGTTTCGTCTCGAGATTAGTATAAAGTCAGAAATGTTCACAATGAATTTCGCACATAACGATAAACATACATACATACATAAATAGATCACGCCTATATCCCCGAAGGGCTAGGTAGAGGTGAACTAGCACTCACGTTTAACGATAAACAACTGTGTTAAAAACGTTTAAACGTTTTTTGGAGAAATTTTACCTACAATTGACGCTGGAAGTGGATGATTAATTAACGTAAGACGCTGCAGTTTCGAAAACATGGCGGGATATATAATATACCTACTAAGATTTTTACCTAAAGTAATTAGTGTAATTTCCTTTCTAAGTGTAATAATTTAAATAAATTCCAATAATTCATCATTATCTTACATCCTATCCTGTTATTTTGCGCTACATTCCTTGTCGTCAACACCATCCATCTCATTTATATTATCTTAACTTTTTTCTTTCAACTGTCTCCTTCGCAGTCCAGCTATTTCCATCTATTATAAGTGTGCCAAGGTTAAACTAAAACAATTACCAAATAATTAATAAGTCAAACCGCACAGTTAAATTGGTATTTGTCGGCGTAACGCTCACATGAAATATATTCAATCTGTGACGGACCGATAAGGGACTCCTCGCTTCCCTGGGGAGGCTTGGTAAGCCGCATGTGAGGTATTTTGGACGACCATTCGGCTTAAAATATTTTTCCACTTCTCTTGCTTACAAAGTCCGTCAATACTTCTCTTGATTACTAAAAAAAAGTCCGTCATTATAGCGTGGCGAGAATAAAATATCATATTTGGCTCTAGAGATGAAGCAGTATTTATTTGTATTTTCAATGGTTTACATAATTATACAGTAGGTAGTTTTTAATGCCAAAAACCCTTCATGTGAAACATTAGAAACAGCCCGATTTATCATTATTTTCATCCTTCTATTATTTAAAAGAACTTTTTGCTTCATGAGCCATGCCCTTCGTTGCTATAAAACTTATGCACCAATTAACTATCAATATTGGGCCAGCATTAGACTTAGGGAAAGGTGGCCTAAACCGGGTACACTACTCGAAGATTACACTCGAATGTACAAAACAATTTCCATGCACCCAAGGGGCATAAATGTACTTACATTTACAATAATGTATTTCAATTGAAAACCATTTTAAAGACAACATACCCGTTTTAGACAGTGTACCCGTTTTGGGCTGCCTTCCCTTACCCTGCAAAACTAACACACATTCTAATTTCGTGCCAATAATCCGATGCCTATCAGCGTCCATTATGTCGTACGTTATCTAGAATCTTATTTGATCGACTGCTTTTGATTAGAAATAAATTATTGATGTATATCTTTACAATAATATACTATGCTATGCTCTGTGTGGGCTTGAGGGTTGGATCTTAAACGTTGAACAGTATACAGTCTTTTTATTTTATGTAGTTTTAAGACATCTTCTTTCTGCCCTGTTCCCAGTTTATACGGTAACATCCTCTTCCATTAATATAGCTCAGATATCATCAAGTCATCACTTACTTTTGATTCATATCTATCACCCAGCACAACGGAAAATTGATGAATGAATGTACAGAAAAGTATGTATGTTATTTTAAGTATATCCATAATAACTGCTCCCCTCTCAACAATTTCACTCTATAAACCAAGAAAATTAGGTCAAAATTTGAATTTAGAAAAATATAGGCCGTGTGGTGACGGCAGAGTAGAATACAATTGTCGCCACCCCAAATCTGTCCCGTGGGTGTCGTACAAGGCGACTAAGGATAAATCAGTGATGAGGAATGGGCAGCAGCGTTTCTCTTATACCACCTAGCAATGAACTGCGACTTTTGTGCCCGATAAATGAATAGGCTCGCCACCTATTAGGTACATGGGACCGTACATAATTGGCGAAACGTGGGTGGTAGTTCACCTCTGCCTACCCCTTCGGGGATATAGGCGTGATTTATGTATGTGTATATACCGTAATGTGGTGCGAAACTTTTGTATTTTCTGACCTGGTTTTGTTTGTAACAGTTTTTAAAACATCTATGTATGTAAACAAACGAATTTTAACAATTCCCGTGCACAACGCTTCCACACCAGCAGGGGCTCTAAACATTTTTATCTTCGCAAAATCTCGGCGAAACCCCACACGAGCACAGGCGAAATTGTCCAACTAAGAGGTTTCATATTCGTCAGTCAGACGACATTAAGTCTCCGCGAGTGGCAGCCCTAGATGGCGATAATAAAATTATTATTATTCGTACTATCAGGGCCGCCACCCGCCGATGTTATCGACGCTATCTCGCCGCGCCAAGCGTCGCTTCACCCCCTTCTCTGCCGAGCAGGGGTGGCCAACAGTCGATGGGTTTGTCGATGAAATCACAATAAAGGGTTATGAACGGTGACCTGGCTAATGACAGGATTATTTACGTCACCACTGAAAAGAGTAATTTATTTTTATTTAATTAATTTAACTATGGTTTTAGGACTTAACACAACGAATAAAGAACTATCCACATCAATTACCACTTTTACTTGGTCGTAAATTGTGTGACATTTAAATTTGGATTACGTTCTTATTTGTGATTGACCGTTAGCTCTCAACGTTTCAACTACGTTTCAGTCAACACGGCGCGGCGTTGCTGGACAAAACCGATGCAAAAAATGGCACCCCCCCAAACCCCCATCTCCCCCGCGAGTACAAGGCGACTAAGAAAGACAGCAATAAGTAATGGACAGCAGCGTTTCTCTTACGCTACCTAGAAATGAACTGGGATTTACGTGCCCGCTAGATGGCAAAAGGCTCGCTTCATGGGACCCAACATAATTGACGAAACGTTGGTTAACACCACTCTACCAACCACTTAGGTAGAAATGGGCGTTATTTATGCATGTATTTTATGGAACACAGAAATCGCACTCGTGCACCGTCGTCCTCGCAATCGATTACAGCCGTCGATTCCGAGAAATAGTTGTCCCAAGTGTTTGTGTTCTCTGGAGTCGATTTGCATCGATATCTCGGCCGTCACTAGTGGTGTAACCTGACTTATTCCGGATAAGAATAAATACAGTAGCGTTCGCCGGGCGGAATGTGCTAATACATTCTTATCGCTGCGACGCCCGCCGCCACCCGACACACACACGAGCTGTCACATTTCACACGCTGCGTGTGTGCGTGCCGCTAAGTACCTGCGAGCTCTTGTGACTTGTGCTGCTAACTCATCTCTTCTCGAACCTCATGTCAGATGGGTGGAAACCCTAATGCAAATTGTCAAGAGAAGAAAAGCTATAAGTCCGCCCTTGCAAACTATGGATTTTAATATTATGCATTTGCTGTAATTTTATTGCAATAAAGTGTATTAAAGTTGCCTATCCTGGCCACGTGCATAGGCATTTTAGATACATACATAAATCACGCCTATATCCCCGAAGGGGTAGGCAGAGGTGAATTAAACTTGAAAAGCCAATCAGATGAGGTCCCATGTAGTATGTATAATAATCGCATAAACCGCAGTTTTGCTAGGTGGTATAAATCGCTCTTTACCCTTAGTCGCACCACGGGAGCGATGGGGGTGGTGACAGTTGTGTTTTACTCTGCCGTCACCACACGACGCCATTTTTTATACGAGGTTCTTTAATTGATATTTCTTGCTCATGATTATATATTCAATATTGTCAAATTATGGGCAGCAGCGTTTCTCTTATACCACCTAGCAATATACTGTGATTTACGTGCCCGAGAGAGATGGCAATAGGTTTTCCCTCTAATACATGTGACCAAACATAATTGGCGAAGCGTGAGTCTTAATATTAAATACCTCTGCCTACCCCTTCGGGGTTAAAAAAGATATCAGTGTAAACCGCACTGTTTTGCAGTTGGCAGTAGATAGGGGATGTGTTGCCTACACAAAGCGATTATACTGCATTTTATTTTATATATTCCGCCCAAGCTCATAGCTGCTTCCATATGTGAAGGTTTTTTAGAGTATCAATGTTATATGTTTTATCATTTAGAGTGAATGCACCTTTATTAGCTTTCACTCAATTGATGTCTATTTATAATTATAACTTTAACATTTCAAAAGTAGCGTTAAAATGACGAAACCTTAAATGCTCGGAACCATAAAACCTATAACCATGAAGCCCAAAGATCAAAATAGCACGAATTACTTTTAAGGCATCACTTTTATATTGACACTATCTAGCTATCGTCATTAACGCGTACAGGTATTAGCATAATGGAAGGAAGCGATTACGCGACATAATAAATTAGTTGTCTGTGTCTTTGTGTTTGGAGGTCATGTGAGGCTTCCGAAAGTGATAGCGTAACCTTGTGGGACTGATAGGCTTTCGGAGCCTCATAGCATGCATAGATAACATTTACAATTATTTACGGGAATAGTCTGGGCCGTGTGGTGACGGCAGAGTAGAATACAATTGTCGCCACCCCAAATCTGTCCCGTGGGTGTCGTACAAGGCGACTAAGGATAAATCAGTGATGAGGAATGGGCAGCAGCGTTTCTCTTATACCACCTAGCAATGAACTGCGACTTTTGTGCCCGATAAATGAATAGGCTCGCCACCTATTAGGTACATGGGACCGTACATAATTGGCGAAACGTGGGTGGTAGTTCACCTCTGCCTACCCCTCCGGGGATATAGGCGTGATTTATGTATATATGTAATACTCTGGGCCTGTGCGTTTCATCGCACCAGCGGGCTTTCCACGGGGACGTGGACAAGTCTCTCTCCACTAGGCAGTGTTTTATCTCGGGATTTAGTGGGAGTTAGAGCGAGAGGAAAAGATTTTCTTTCCCCTGAAGGAGATGTGTCCACGGCCCGGGGCTGAAGTCACTTTGTCAGGGGACTATACAAGTGCCCCATCTATTCGAACGAATAGTATACAAATGTATAAAAGTACGCCAGTTTCACAGAGAACAAACATGGCGACCGCCGTGTCAGATGTAAGAGGAGTTGTCAAAAATTTGTACGACACCCACGAGAGACTTCTATTCTGCTGTCACTACACGGTAAATAAAAAATTTAATACTTATCAACAAAATTACATTGAACTTTACAGCTTGAATTCCTTAAATCATGCGGCGTTGTGACGGCAGAGCAGAATACGGTTGTCACCACCCCCTATCTCTTCCGCAAGTGGCTTACAAGGCTACTAAGAGTAAAGACAGCGTTGAGTATATGCTGCAATAAACGTGCCCGTTAGATGCCAATAGGCTCGCCGCAATTGTCTCGCCCCGTATGACTGGCTAAACGTGGGTGTTAAATCACCTCTGCCTACCCCTTCGGGAATAAACAGGCGTGATTTATCATCATCACCAGCCCTTTAATGTCCTCACTGCTGGGGCACGGGCCTTCCCTATGGATGGAAGAATATAGGGATATTGGGCCATAACCCACCACGCTGGCTCAGTGCGGGTAAGTTTAGTGGGTATAAACGACTGCAGATGCAGCCGGGACCAACGGCTTAACGTGCCTTCCGTAGCACGGAGGAACTCGCGATAATAACACATTTTTGGTCACCTACTGATTTATGTAGTTATTTCATATCAACCCTTACCAGCTGATTAGAATAATCACGACACCCGATAAACAACATCGAGATTGATGTAGAAATAATTGTGCCAACGAGCTGATGGTGGTGAAGTTTACATGCCCAGATCCTCAACCTCAGAGATCCCAAGATAAGGCGCAGGTGTACACGAAAGAAACTCGTTTACAATAATTTCCAGTGCGATATATTCTTAAACACGAAAACTTACGCCATTTTTATGAGCATTAACGTTTTTAATGTGATTGGGCCCTACTTACTACACGCCAATCTATCGAATCAAAATTAAATTTGAACTTAACGTAGAATTTCTTAAAGATTAATTAGAAAAAAAATTAAACAGTATAGACTCGCCACTTATTACATGGGACCTAACTTATTAGCGAAAAGTCGGTGTTTAATTCACCTCTGCCTACCCCTTCGGAGATATAGGCGTGATTTATGTTGTGAGATAAAAAAAATCCCAATGCAAAATTCAAAAACTAAAAGTCTATCATAATACTTATGCAAAGAAGTCGCTCCTCAACAGAGGGTTTAGTTTATAGTTGTAAAGAGCTTCTTAACTAAGGTAGAACATTATCAATCTGTTATAAAACTAATTACTCTTCCAACGAACGCTCCAAAAACGCTAGCGCTCATGAATCTTCATCAGGGGGCCTACCGCCTAACTCGATTGCTAAAGCAAAAGCTATAGTTTATGACGTCAGCTGTCATTTCGCACCAAATGTACCTAAACTATTAGCGATAGCTTTGAACGAATGATCACCGAATTATTTGGTATGAATTTGGCACAAAATCCGTGCCGCCTAATAATTCAGGATGGCTGATATAGCCGTAAGCAGTGCATTGCAATATAGCTATCATCAGCAATCGAGTTAGGCGGTAGGGCCCCTGGTCTCGCCGAAAAAACGCCACCGAATTAATTAATTAAGGATATGCCGTCATCTTGACGGGGGTTTATTAAAAACACACATATTTTCGGGTGTGTTTGCTCTGTAGATCAATTAAGTGATACAATCACGGGAGAGGTGACTGAGGAGATAGTCTGCTTGCTGACGCAGTAGCACGGGACGTGGACTAAATTTCCTATGGGAAAAGAAAATGTTTTCCTCTCTCTCTAACTCTCACTAAATCCCGAGAGAAAACACTGTCAAGTGGTGGAGAGAGATTTTGTCCACGTCACGTGCTAGGCCTTCTGATGTATGTTTTAGTTGGTAACGCGGGGGTAGTACCTATTCAATTTAGGGGTTAAAGTATGAAATTGCCGATGTTCACTCATTATTTAGTAGTAGCGTATAATTCCTTTAAAACAATAGTTATGTCCATTATTCTTTTTTTTATTTTAAACTTCATTTCAAGGACTTATATTTATGTATAAAATTTAATCTTATTTTTATTTCTTTCACTACCAATAAATCTTCAAAAACAGCTCGTCCTAAGTACCACTTAGATCCACGGATACGGACACCAGACCGTCTCCGTTATAACAAAAAAATCTTTAGGTATCCTAAGTATCTTGTTGTCTAAAGATACCCACAAAATTATATAGAATTTAGATTCGTGGTTCCGTAAAAAATCGCAAATATGTTTGTATGGAAAAATGAATTTTCGCTAAATTCTCCATACAAAACGGGAATTTGATACTTAAACCCCTAATATTATACAGACAAAGCAGATTAACGTAAAAGCACTTTTTTATGCTAGACTGGGAAGCTCTTGCCCTTCATCTCACCTGGTGGTAAGTAACGATAAGGGCCGAATATGGAATCGAGCTTCACCTGGAACCCTTAACCACAAAACGACAGAGGCAGGATATTTTATCAACATTGTCAGAACACAATAATGTGGCGGCGCCATAATAATAATGTTAACAGCCTTATTGCATAAAAGTCGCAGTACTTTGCTAGGTAGTAGGTATAAGAGGAACGCTGCTGCCCATTCCTCATCACTGATTGATCCTTAGTCGCCTTGTACTGACACCCACGGGAGAGATATGGGGTGGTGACAATTGTATTCTACTCTGCTGTCACCACACGGCTACATTATTATTACATTACTAACATTATTATTATGGCGGCGACATATTTTAATAATATGGTGGTAGCTAAACCAAACCGATTACAAATTTGTACCCCCCTGGGTATCAAACCCAGGACCGCAGGATTTTAATTCCGGTGGGCGAAGTACTTGACCACGTAGGCGGTAAGCTTTATGCAAGAGACGATTTTTTTTATAATATTGAAAATTAAATATTGAATTCGATAGCCCTTAATCACCCCGGGTGTAATAAAAGTTGTCATAAAGAGATTACCCGATGTAGACCAATAAGCAATAGCAACAGCATCCCCTTAAGTGGGTTGTAGTCAGGTAGGCTGTAAGCCAAACCCTGGACCTATGTTCCCAGTTTATCTGGGGTCGACGCAGTATGTTTCCTCTTCCACTTATAACGGGCAGACCCAGACGACATCAAGCCGTGCAATTCCTTTTCATTCATACCATCCATCACACCGAAAATATAGAAGTGATTAATTAATGTATGAAAAGGTGATGGAAAGGACCATGTCGAGAGACTGACGAACGGTGAATCCATAGGTACTGCTCAAGGTTTTGGCTTAGGTCTTACAGCCAGCCACCTGAATGACACCAACCCTCTTTGGGTATACCATATTTACACTCGAGTACCTTGCCAACTCACATTGGCTTTCTCAAAAGACGACAGTGTAAGAAGGTTAATAAGCAAACAAACGCCGCGAAAATCAAAACAATTAACAAACATCCCAAAGACGGCGGGAAACGCAGAAAAGTATTTAATTACGTAAAGATCCCCGGGTAATTTGGCGAATTACAGGGTAATTCCCGCTAGAGGCCGGGCTGATAGAATGTGGCAATATCCGGGGAGCAACAGGCTGGAGCACCCGGGCCGGGGCACTTTAGACGCTATCCCGACCGTGCTAAGGCTCGGAGTCCCTTGAACCGGCAGGCACCGAAGTCAATTTGTGGATGAATATCTGTTTATTTGCTCGTTTTATGTTTGATATCGGCACGAGAAGTTTACTGAGAAAGTTCCTTTGTTGACAAGCTGTGTTCTTTTGTATTAGCAACACTTGATAATAAAATCTAATCTATAATTCGCAGTCAATAATAGTAATAAACATTATACCTGACTTTTAAATTCATAGTAGTGTTAGTAACAGTTTTATCATGCACATCCAAATGTTAAGTATGGTTGTGCATGGACCTAGAATGAGAGGAAGACCGAAGAAGCGATGGATGGATTGTGTGAAAGATGATATGGGAAAGGGGGAGTTCATGCTGAGCTCACGTCTAATAGAGGAGAGTGGAAGAAGAAGACATGTTGTGCCGACCCTACTTAGAGTAGGATAATGGTAGGGAGAAGAAGAAGAAGAAGAAGATTAGTGTTAGTAACAAGAAATTAGTTTACGATTGTCTATACTAATATTATAAAGCTGAAGAGTTTGTTTGGTTGGTGAAACGCGCTAATCTCAGGAACGACTGAATCAAATAGAAAAATTCGTGTTGTGTTGGATAGTCCTTAAATCGAGGAAGGCTAGGCTATTTAGTAACCGACATTAACGCGAGCGAAGCCGCGGGTGACCACTTATTAATAATAAAATGGAGTGTGGTGACGTGAAGAACGCAAATATCCACTCACTCAATTCAGTTACCTTATGATTAGTAAATCCTTAGAGATTAGAAGTTTTTCAAAATTTTTCACTCTGCCGTCAATATGACACTATGTTTTATTTCACGAAATTTTCTGAAATAAAGCACATCGTCATCATAGCCATCACTAGCACTTTAATGGGGACTGCTGGGGCACAGGGCTTCCCTATGGATGGAAGAATATAGGGAGAAACACACTTTAAACAAAATTGAGATCCCAATCAAACAGTCACATTAAAATTGGAATTTTAATGCTAGTTCCTGCACTTTCATTCCCAATGACAATATTTTTTAAATTATCATAATTTAGGGACACATGTATGAACATTTATTCTTCAAATTCTACATCTGTGTACCTAACTACCATGTTTCATGCGAATAAATGATTTGATTTGATTGATGAATCACACATCAAACATTCACTTGTTCAAGTCGCGCAAGAGATTAAAGATCGCCCCCCAATATTAACACCATTCCCGAATTCCCCATCGCCCAGACCATTTGTTCAACAATGGCGCAGGGAAGATATCCCGGGGAGAGGACAGGTAATGTAACACGCGTTAAGGGAAATTGGCCGTGAGCGAGATAACACCACAGGTACCCGTGTAGTCTTAAGTACAAATAGATTCTGAACCTGCGATGAACTAGGCACTTGGCTGGCTAAGAGATATTTACTTGGATATAAGTTGTTTTATCAATCCCGGAGTAGGTTTAGTTCTATAGACGGACGATAGATGGCGGTGCTGGTAAAAAGCGGTGCTTAATAAGTAGTTGGGTGGTGGTGAGTGGGAGAACTGGGAGACTGATTAACTTCCGTACTCAGAGACGTCAATTCATGTTAAGTACCTACTTATTACAAAAAAATGTCGATTCAAAATTAGTCGCTATACTTGCCGGGACTATGGTCTATATCCTCACTGCTGGGGTACCTACTGGTTTTTTCAATAATTATGCATGTAAGAATAGGGATAGGGGTAGCGACCATTGGCCATAATTCTAACCCATTTTAGATTGGTGGGTTAGTATTTTTCATATGCCTACCTCAAACGGGGGAGCTCGATGGTGCAGCGACTTACAGCAAACTTAGCAATATTAGCCACGTCCGACATTGAATAGATGAGTAAAAATTTTTTTTTTCTAGTTCCACGGTGCTTCGAAAGGCAGGTAAAGTCATTGGTCCCTCCAAACCGCACTGGGCCAACTTCTATTTCCCATTCCCCAGCAGTGATATCATTAAACAATTGGTGATGATGATGATGAGAGTATATCAAAAGAGACACTGCATCGATCTTTTAAAGCAGATAAGTAAGAAGATGAATAAATAAAACACAACAAAAGCCAAAAACCAAAAGCTAGTCTTAAAGACAAGGTAAGAGCTAAACTTTAAACTGAACGCCCATCAAGCTGAAAAACGCTCCTATACAGGCTGCGTTAAGAAGCCGCGGAGGTGGCAATAGAGCGCTTATCATCACACACAATTTACCAACGGTTTCCGGCTTCGAAACGACCATCCGTGCGACCGATGCGCCACTTTAGTCCTTTGTTAAGTACCAGATTAGATTCCCAGATGGTGCTAATGTTCGGGAAAGGAGCTCCGCAAAATGTGGGGAAGATCCCTCGACTCTGAGAGTTATTGCACGATATTTTCGGATGCCTTACTAACAGCTTTAAAACTTATTAATGGAACAATGTCGCTTAAATCTGTGTGGTGACGGCACAGCAGAATACAATTGTCACAACCCCCGTGGGTGTCGTATGCTCTGCGATTAATTTGCCCGATAAATGAGAATAGGCTCGCCACCTATTACATAGGACCTAACATAACTGTTGTATTTATGTTGCTAAAATGCACGCATAAAATGCAGAAATGAGAATGTAAATAGGGATGTGTGGGGTGACTAGGAAAGATAGGATTACAGATGGGTCGGAGATAGAAAAATTGAGGAGCAACAGGCTAGCGCGGTATGGCATTATCGTGGAGGAGGGATTAATAGTACCTACGTAACTAGAAATATGTTAGTATGAAAGATGTTACCGTGTGGTGACGGCAGAGTAGAATACAATTGTCACTACCCCAAATCTTTCCCGTGGGTGTCGTACAAGGCGACTAAGGATAAATCAGTCATGAGGAATGGGCAGCAGCGTTCCTCTTATACCACCTAGCAATGTACCTACTGCGACTTTTGTAACCGATAAATGGCAATAGGCTCGCCACCTATTACATGGGACCTATCATAACTGGCGATACGTGGGTGCTAGTTCACCACTGCTTACCCCTTCGGGGATATATGCGTGATTTATGTATGTATGTATGTATGTATGAAAGATGTTGATGGACCTAGAATGCGAGGGAGATCGAAGAAGCAATGGACGAGGAGGAAGGTGTTTATGTTAAGCTCACGTTAAAAGAGAATGGAACTGGAACTCCTGCTGTGTAGACCCCATGTAGAGAGGTACAGGTGTCCTTCACAAGGAGAAGAAAACCAATGATTCAAGAGCTTTTAGGGTCAAAGAGTGTAAATGCTTTTTTTTTCGACACCACTCTTCGTTACTTTGTTTTTTGACAAAAAAAACAGAGCTATTAGTTAAATACATACATAAATTACGCCTATATCCCCGAAGGGCTAGGCAGAGGTGAACTAGCACCCACATTTCGCCAATTATGTTAGGTCCAGTACATTGCTAGGTGGTATAAGAGGAACGCTGCTGCCCATTCCTCATCACTGATTTATCCTTCAGTCGCCTTGTACGACACCCACGGGAGAGATTTGGGGTGGTGACAATTGTATTCTACTCTGCCGTCACCACACGGCCATATTAGTTAAATAGCTATTAAGTTACGTCACCTATTTCTGTATCCTTATCTTGCCATTTTTGTCAGTACACTCACCTTACTTAACATCCTCACCTCTGCTGCATACAATCACCTTTCATCGTCTTCTTTTCCCAGCTCTAAAATCCACTACAATGAGACAGGTCTTACCACAGTATAAAATTTTGTAAATTTTGCCTTTTAATTTTAAGGGCATCCTTGAGTCGTATTGCATGTTATTGCAGTGCCGCTATAATTAAGTAATAATAACCATTAAGGGCCAGTTCACAATCGACGGGTTAGTTCTGGATAGCCTACTTGGCAGTTCAATTGACATTATTACAACTGTCAAATGATCTGCCAAGTAAACTATCTAGAACTTACTCGTCGATCGTGAAACAGGCCCTCAGACAGTTAATATCTGTAAATTGACGTCTCCAAAATCAAAATAGACTTAACAAATCATTATCAATCCTCGATGATAAATTCCAAGACGCATTAAAAAAGCCTATAAATTACTATGTGCCATCCCCGGAAGCATTTTCCCCGGTCAGATTGAGCAGTGTCGCGTATAACGGATCGCCTGGGCCTATCTCGGACGCGAGATAGCGTCAGCGCGTGATCAATCCCCACTCACGCGTGATCGCGTCACCACCTCACCTGCCCCCGGACACGGAGCTAAGAAGGAGCCTGGTCAAACTAGAAGCCGAGAAAATGTACATCCATTTGTCATATTTTTTGCAAAAATTAAACAAATATGACAGATACGTAGTGTTAAACAGAATTTGCCCTGAAAATAAGATGCACTCATCATAAATTACAATAGGCGAATACCCTCAAAATGTTTTCTCCGAAGTCTCTGTGATTTAATTAAACTAACAAAAATTGATCGCTTAGCAATGCGATGATTAATTGCAATTGACTTAGTATGGAGATGAACCTATTTTTTGGCTATTCGGACGGCTTACTAATTCTATATTCGTATTAACAATGGGTATAGGTATCGTCCGTATGAAAAAAGGCAATAAAGCAATTTTAGGCAAAACCACTTCTTTATACATTTACGCTGCTTTAGTATGTACTTGGACCAATTTTATTTATTAATAAGCTTACTAAAATTCAAAAATATTGAAAGAATAATTTCGAATTGCCTTAGTATTTGTCTGTTTTTATAAATATAATCGATAGTTTAAGTAACAGTTAGACGGTCAGCATTATCTAACCATTCGAACAAACCGCCAGTCAAACTCCGCACACTACGTAAGAACTGCCTGCCACTTGGCCAAACGTAGAGTCATTTCCACCGCTCCCACATCGAGCGTTGAAAAAGGATAAATAATTTATGATGATCCCCGCGCGATATCCGATCAGAACAAAGGCACGTGAGCGTTATCGCGCCGCGCAGCCCTGCCCGCCCGCCGTGCCGCGTCTCCACTGCCACACGGCTCACGGCAATGCTTTTCCCAAGCCGCTAGTCGTATCTTCCGGTTTTCATTAGGATAAATATGGGCGGTCTGGTTGGTCAAATGGTCAGATGCTGGATATGGGTCTAATGCTTGTGTGGTTACCACGAATATTTGTACTTTATTCGTGGTTGTTAATGTAACAAATAAATATCGGTCCGTCATCTTTACCTAGACTGAAGAAAATCTAGATAAGAAACAACAACCGTCGTTATGTTTTATTTGTGGGATTTAATACTTTTCCCAAAAAATAAATCAAATGGTTTTACAAATCTTTAGAAAGAAATTGAGGATGTTTAATTTTACTGATTCATTTTCTTTGCTGCCCAGTGTAGTCTCAATAACAAAGGCAACTTACTATGTGTTCTAAATGATAGGTGTATGTCTGTGTGAATGAGAAATGTTTAATTTTAATTTATTATGAATACTTAGTTAACAGAACGCGTTATAAGTCAATCAGTAGTGGTATAATGTATAACTGTTTGTTACACCTAGATGTATGTTTTTATTTTGTACTTGTGTAAACAGACGTTGGTGAAGCAGTAAATAGGTTCTCATAAATATAAAATTAAAATACTTATTATTAGAACACTTTTAAAGACAATATCATCCCAGATAAACTACGTAACATCGCTCCCATTATCACATCAGATAAATCCTGCAGGTGCAATGGAAACGTGCCCAGTTTTCGGAGGGCGAACAAAACGCCCGCTAAATGAATCTCTTATGAAAATGTGATACATTGTATTAGGGATATCTTGCTGGCCCGGTGATGGAAGACGCATTACGTCATCCTGGCACAATGAGGGGGCACAAGTTGGCGCTTTCACGACTTCTATGACTTTTAAGATTGCAAATGTATATGCACGTAGAGTAAATTTTTAATCATTGAATACTTCTGTTTTCAATGATTAAAAATTGTTTCAGTGCGGATTTTGTGCAATGAAAGTTCAGTTATTTTGTGTTGATTTTCATTTATGCAGAATCATCGGAAAGAACTGTTATAATGTATTTGACATTAAGAATTTTATAAGTAGCGGTGTTTACCATCTCATCAGTCGCCTTCATGAATTCAGTTACCATTCAATTTGCGCCACTCCCTAGACGCGTTATAATGTGTTACACGCATATTTTTATGTAAAACTCAAGAAAAATTAACTGAATACGTCTACTAAAATGATAAATGTTTCTTGTGCCGATTTGGCGCCCCTCGAGTGGCAAGAGTGGCAAGAGTATTAAATGTTGACGTTTGTTGCTTGTATTTGACATTACAAATGCATCTCTAATAATAGTTCCGTGGACGTTCACTTTCGTACACCAGTGCCATCAGCGCCAAGATGGCGATAGTCAAATTGGCTTCATTTTTTTGATGACAAACTAAGTCCAGCAAACCTACTTGTTTATTAGTGGTCAGTGTAAAAAGTGAGAAAAGCTGTCAAAATAGCCCTTTGTTCTGTAGAAACGTTGTATCGTTTGTCATAGGCGCAGGATCCGCGTATTCAAGATCCGACTCCTCTCCACCTGTGTGAGCCGTAGTGCGTCCTCTACACGAAGTGCCGACTGTATCGCCAGGGTTAATGGTGCGAGAGCGCAGATAACGGTCGCCCCCCGCCGGGGGGCGAGTGTATCAGCGGGGATACGATCGGAGCAATTGGGTGGCAATAGATAATGGACTGCGAAGCCGAGGAGCCTTTCTTCGGGTGTAGTTTAAAACGTGGGATGTTGGCGGGAGCTCTCGGCTGAGCACACGCTATATAACTTGTCTTGACCAAACGCGTCATCTTCACTTTCCGTGCCCTGTCAAAAGAACCATAACAACAAAAACTGCCGCACTCAGAGACGTCAATTGACATTATTGAGTACTAAATAATGTTAAATAATGATAAGTCAAAACTAGTCGCTATTCTTGCACGTTCTATGGTCTAGATTTAAGTGGATTTTTTTGACATTTAGGCTCAAGTTCACCAACACTTAAACAGGCGATTATTATATAAGACCCAAGTTCAACAACACGTAAAACAAGCGATTAAAAGATAACCGCCAGTTTTTGACATTTCTTCCATACTGTTACATATCAAAAAGATCGGGTTAGATAATAATCGACTGTTTACGTGTGGTTGAACCGGGCCTAAACGTCGGTTTTTGACATTTTATCGTATGGTAAGGTAGACAGTCAATCAATATCGCCATCCAATATTGTGATACCAATACCGGTCTCAGTAAATACTGAATCATAAAGCATCACAAAAATCCAGATTTTTGTCAATATCGTCAATAAACATCGAGAGAACGGCGATACAAACGTTGTGTAATTTACTGTCATGATTTTAAATAAAGAAATAATAAATAAATATTTTTACACTCACACCTATCATCTAGCCCAAAGTAAGTAGCCTAAGCACTTGTGTTATGGATACAAGATGACGGACATATTTTTAATATAATTATGTATATAAATGTTGAAAATATACTACATAAACATATACACAACCATGACTCGGAAACAAACATTTGTGGTCATCGCAAAGTTTGCCCCTACCAGGATTCGAACCCGGGACCTCTTTGCCAATACCTAGCAATCTGAGCATTCGACCAAGGCGGTCGTCAATTAATTTAAACATTAAAATAAATGTTAGAAAAATTAGTACCCACAAAGAATAATGTTGTTAAACGTCTTGGTTGGCCATCTAGTATAGACATCTGCACGGATCGCAGAGGACGCGGGTTCGATTCCCGCGTCAAGACTATAATTTTTCGAACTTTTTCTAACCACAATATTCTGTTTAGTATAGTTTGCCACATGGCCAGGCACTCTGTACAAAATACTCTGTACTACAGAAACAGTGATCGGAAACGACCCTGTTAAATGTTGAGCCTTACGCCTTATTGGCACCTAAGTGCCCGATAAGGTTGCACTATGCAATCTCGCGATGCAAACGCGATACGACACGCGTGTTCCGACACACGCTTTGAGCAATTTCAGATAACCGCCTTCTTGGTAAATAACTGTGGTAGGTACCTACTGCGGGGTTATTATGTAAGCCAATTGCTGTTGTATTACTATACAGGTCTGTGTCAGACTTCATTGTAACTTTGAATGGACTTGACATTGAATGGATGACCAGAAATTTATTATTTCGAGTTCCGTGCTTTGGAAGTCAGGTCAAGCCGATGGTCCCGGCTGCATCTGCAGTCGTTCGTACCCACCAAACCGCACTGGGCCAGCCTGGTGGGTTATGGCCCATTCTCCCTGTAATTTTCCATCCACATGGAAGGCCCGTGCCCCAGCAGTGGGGACATTAAAAGGCTGGTGACGATATTGCAATCGATTAACCCTTTTGTCGCTTAAAGCTGTAATGACAATGTTGCGACTAATCGGACGAGCCGTAGGATGACTCCTACGCGGAGATTATTATTTATTTATTTATTCATCTCACCACAAACAACATTACAAAAGAAGGGTTTCATATGTAGCTTAAGAATTAATGTCATTCGTGGGAGTCTGGTGCCTATGTAGGTTCGTAGACCCGAGTTACAGGTCACCAGGCCCCCCCATCCTGATAGACTTCGCTAAGCAATTTCACATATTATGTTGATATGTATTCCACAATTTACACGAGCATGCTATCGTGTTTACAAAAAATAAAATAAAAAATAACAAAAAAATCAAAAAAAATCAGAGAATTAACAGAGGAAATAGCAATATAAGGAATTTATTGACAAAAACGCTTATAATCGTATTTGAGAAAAAAAAAGATAATGCGTTATTCAGTGCCACTCCACACGAAGTGACGCGGCTCGAGTGGCAGACGATTAGCTGTACCTGTTTCATAGCACACTCTCAACTGACTCTCGGTCTATCTGATTAGGATCGAATTTTTATTCCCGAAGCACAGAATGTCGCGTTCGTAAAATGTCAAAGTGAAGTACAACGACACATTCGCACATCGGTCCCTTCCCATGATGTCCAAATAGGTAAATGTCTCATTCATAGAAATAAACAATAATTAGGGGAAGGTGGCCTAAAGCGCACATCATCACCATCATCAGCACGGCGCATCACCATCGAAAAGGGACCGCGGTCCACCTAGCTCGGAGCTAGCGCTTCGCCAATCAAGTTCGGTCCCATGTAATAGGCGGCGAGCCTATTGCCGTCTATCGGGAACATAAATCGCAGTATACCTATTGCTAGGTGGTGTAGAGGAATGCTGCCTCATCGCTGTCTTAACTCTTAAGTCGCTTGAGCCTTGTACGTCAACCACGGGAGAGATGGGGGCGGTGACATTAATAATTGTATTCTTCTTCCGTCACCACATGGCTAAGAAGTGGATAAGTTCTTAAAACCCGATTGCTTAATCTGCCGAAATTTGTCTCGGCCAGGCACCGACCTGGCAGTCAAGATCAGCCACCGCCGCCCTTATATTTATTGCAAATTATAGACGCTATCACGCCATCGCCACCTCTCGATAATGGAGTTTCTGCCGCCCGTTATAATAGTGTGGATACGAACCCTTAAAAATGGACCTGTAATTATTATTTTTATTTTTAAATACATACATACATACATAATTCACGCCTATATCCCCGAAGGGGTAGGCAGAGGTGAACTAGCACCCACGCTTCGCAAATTATGCTAGGTCCCATGTAATAGGTGGCGAGCCTATTGCCATTTATCGGGCACAAAAGTTTTTATTTTTATTTGGACATTATATCATCATTGTCATCACCAGCCCTTTATTGTCCACACTGCTGGGATACAGACCTCCCCTATGGATGGAATAATATAGGGAGATTGAGCCATAACCCACCACTGTGGCCCAATACTGCTTGTTGGGTATTAACGACTGCAGATGCAGCCGGGACCAACAGCGTAACGTGGAGGAACTCGAGATTATAAATGTTTGGTCACCCATCCAATGACCGGTCTTAAGCCTGATCCAGACTAGAGTAACGTGTAATGTAATCTAACGTGTAATGTAACACGAATTCTACGTTAGGACGGCACTAGGAGCGTTACATGTAGCCGTAGAATTCGTGTTACATTACACGTTAGATTACATTACACGGTACACTCGTCTGGATCCGGCTTTAGCGAACATTGCTTGGTTTACGCACGCTTTTAAATTATAAGGGCCTGTTTCACAATCGACAAGTAAGTCCAAAGTAGCTTACTTTGCAGTTCAATTGACATATATTTCATATTACAACTGTCAAATTACCTGCGAAGTAAGCTACTTCGAACTTACTTGTCGATTGTGAAACAGGCCCTTAATATAAGAGGGGCATGTCCACACTAACCTCGCTGTCTCCTCACACCTATTGACACAAACGGCTACATTGATAGCAACTGATTTATGCGCCATTACACTCATTCGGCCAGCCGATCTCGGGCGAGATATTAAAATTTAAAATCGCTAACGACCCCCTAAAACGGCGAGAGGATATTATGCGATTTATTGTATCAGATCGTTGAAATGAGTTATTTGGCCATCTTTGGGTTATTGGTCGCGTTGCGTGGATAATGCGGTCAGTGATTAGACTTTACTATCAAGGAGTATTAACAATTTTAAGACGACTGTGAAGTGCCGATACGCGGTGCGAGTAATGCCTACATTTCCTCTTATCTCGAGCGATAACGTTTTCAAAACTCCCAAAATAAGAAAATTTTGATCATTTTTGATTCGGTACATCCGAAACTAAGTCTGTACTTATTTCTTTTTAAATAATTCAGTTTAGTTAAATTTAAAATTAATATAATGCTCGAGGAACTATTTATGTCAAATATAAAGATATTTCGATGCTAACAACTTTTATAGTAAGCAATTATGTTTCGTAAATATAAAAACGTACGAACCTGGTTTTTTTATTATATTTACAACATATCCAAAAAATATTTAATTTAGACTATGTTTACGGGGTGAAAAAATTTACGCTTTTCGTACTAAAATTAACAGCTTCACAATCCGCATAAGATTACAAAGAAAAGTAAGTCAGAAAATTAGTCTATATGCGGAACCGAACCCGTGTCTTCCGTTCAATCCATACGGCTGCCTATACCACATTTGGTTGGCCGAGTCGAAGAAAAAACCGAAAAAAAAAATGTTTGTGCCTCCATACAAATTGATCGATAAGTAAAGCAAAATATATGGAAAATTCCAAAATAAAATAATTTTAATTTTCGATATCACCATAGTTTTTATAAGACTATGTTACCATGGGTAGTATACAGGGTGTTAGTTATTTCTGTTAAATATTGTATAGTGTTCGATACTATTAAAACGGCACTGAGCCACGATACTGACCACAAAACTCTTGTAAGTTCGTCAAGCAAACAGACAGTTATCAACTTATCAACAATCTGTGACAACAATAACAGATACCCAACATGAACTTTAACTCCTAAACAGTTATTCATTATATTTTTCCACATTATCACACGATAAACAAATTAATGATTGCACAATGGAAGCCTCCGATAAAAATAACTAGCTGATAGCGGAGACTACACACCAAGTTATCTATTCTAGACGGCTATTATAGTGTCGATACCTAGATAATAATTTATTTTAAAACTGAAACGATAGTGGACCTTGAGAGCTACGACAAAAGGTGGCATTTAGATTGTATCTTCTCTTTATTTTAAGGTGAACTACTCATAAAAGTCACGAGTAATCGACTGACACTTATAGAATTGTTTGTTCGAGCGTGAAACGGAACGGACAAGGTTCGCGCCTTCTCAGTGGCGTCCTCTGCAACTCTTAAAAGAACTATAAAAGAACGTCAAAAAACACAGTCCTAAAAAATTTAAGAACTCAGTATCTATCAAAACACAATTATTTAGCCATTATTGTTTATTTGTCTTCATGTCTTAATAAGATCTTGATGTCTTCACGCATGTTTCGGGTACTCTTAGGCCCTTTTTTAATTTCAATTTCATTATGAAAGATCCGTCTAGGCCTCCCTCTTCCCATTCACTTCCGCTATATAAATCCTGTCGTTCCCCTTTTATTCCATCATTCTTTCAACGTGACCTAACCATACGAGCATCCCTTTCTCAATTCTTGTCATTACGTTTTCTTTACCCCGTAAACCTATACTTGGGTCTCAACACAGGCGCTGTCACTGACTTCCCCCTCTGCCGCACTATGGACCCGGCACCTACACGGTGAATCCATTGAATGCTAAGAGTTATCGTATATAAATAACTGCCTACATTACTCTAATAAAAGCGCCATCTCTTGGCCACATCAATGACTAGAGTCGAAAACGTGACAGACCGCCATTTAAAATCGATTTTGTAACAGGTGACGTTGATAACGACGTATGTCTGGTTTCATCCATAACACTGGCAAACATTACATTGTGAAGCAACACAAAAGCAGTACTTAATTGAATGCTATCGGGAAAGTTTCGAATAAAGAATTCACCTGTTGGTTTCGGAAAATGTCACCTTCTTTATCTGGCTAATTAAAGCAGACTCTATTTACAAATAAACCCAATGATTGCCACTTTCTCTTTATCGAAGTACAAGTTTATCGCGGGCAATGCTCTATCGGGTATAGCTTGCATCCAATTCAGGGTTGGTTGCAATTAAAAACAAGTACGAAAAAAATGTATTCAACGTTTATTTTAAATGGTGAGATACAATTAACATTATATTAAAATTTGTTAAAAAAATTGACTTGCTAACTTTATTATTTTTGCAGCTTAAAGCAGCTAAAACAGACTATAAAATATTTTGGTCATACCCAGTACACCAGAAATTTCAAACAAAAAATCACTGAAATAATGATTTGTAATAATAATTTAGGATAAGGAGATTCAATGTAAATCACTTGATGTCAAATTATACTTGTGATTGATATGAATTTATTTAGTACAAAGATTTTGGGGTTAGAACAGTATAAATTTATTTTTTATAATAAAAATACAAAATTTAGCAATCCATATTTGGTCAAACGCCGTGTGAAGTCACTATATTTTTGACATTTTATTTTCCAATCAAAATCACTCTATCTATATTAAAGAAACTGACAATGTTTTACGCTATAGTGACGTCACATAGAAGCCATTGCTGTTTTGGCGTTTTGACGGAAAATTGTATTTGCATTATTCAAAACATGTTTATTTATCAAAATCTTATTTGATTTTTACAAAAATATTAAATATAGGTAAAGTAGCTACGTAAAAACAACGTGGGGTAGTTTTTCAAAATTAGTCATCATGCCTATTCCTCGACGCTTCGCAGCCCTACCTATCGAGCGAAAGTGCACGTCGCGATATCGAACAATGTGACACTGAGATAGCGTTACGTGATCGCTTCGTTATCGCCGCGACACCGCCGCGACTTGTGATCGCCGCCCACCGCGCCAACCGTCTACAGATTGTCTATCTGTCGCGAAAGAACTCTTCACGGTAGGTCTAGGTAGGTACTCTTGTCTTCCATGCTAGCCTGGGATCGAAAAAATAACATAACATGTGCCAGCCCCGACTCACGCCAGGGGTGTCGTAAACGTCGACAAATGGCAATAGCCCGGTATACACTAATAAACACGTTAGGGCACCCGAATGGTGGAGGGAAAACCAGCACCAACAGCATACCCAAAGAAAGAGAGTTGGTGCCAGGCAGGCGGCCGGCTGTAAAACCTAAGCCAAAACCTTGAGCAAGATGAATTGGAATGTTGTCATTCCAATCACTCTCTCCGTTCTTCGGTCTCTCGTCTCGACGTGATTCCTTCCGTCTCTTTTCTATACATTCATCATGTCATCCATCGCACATTTTCGGTGTGATGGATGATGTGAATTAAAAGTGAGTTGACGATTTATTGACTGAAGGAGAAATGGAAGAGGACACATGCCACGCCGACCCCAGATAAACTAAGAACAGAGCAGGAAGTAGAAGAAAGAAAAGACCTACGGCCACAGTACCTCGCTTACGCGAACATTTTAATTTAATTCAAATTAGTTTTTAAGACAGAGCACAACAACGTCGAATAGTTGTTTAAAGCCTCACTCAAACAGCAGAGGTGAATAATGTCCATTAATTGCCGCACTCAGAGACGTCAATTAACTTTGATGAGTATTTAATGTCAAAAATTTTCATTCAAATCTAGACCATAGACCTGGCAAGAATAGCGACTAGTTTTGAATTGTCAAGGACGGCCACCTTGGTCGAATGCTCAGATTGCTGGGTATTGGCCCAGAGGTCCCGGGCTCGAATCCTGGTAGGGGCAAACTTTGTGATGACCACAAATGTTTGTTTCCGAGTCATGGTTGTGTATATGTTTATGTAGTATATTTTCAACATATATATACATATTTATATTAAAAATATGTCCGTCATCTAGTATCCATAACACAAGTGCTTAGGCTACTTACTTTGGACTAGCTGATAGGTGTAAGTGAAAAAAAAAAAATTTTTTTGACGTTAAGTACTACTTAACGTTATTTGACGTCTCTGAGTGCGGCAGTAAGTAAGTTTTAAAACTTTACCTACACGTAACATCTAAGCCGAGATCAACCCGCATTATAATTGGCTACAATAACGGTTATACGATGCCGGGTGTCAGCCGGGCCATCCGTCAGCTGGGCGGCCGAGCGCGCCGCCCGCCCGCCCACGGAAATGAAGGGCGGCACGTGAGACGCATACCGCTGCGACGCACTCGTGCGACTTCGCGGCTTGTGCGCACTTGTGCGTATACAACATGTACCTACAGACATAACGCACACAACCAAGGTTTGAAACCGGTTTTTTTTTCATAGAAAAACCATAACCTCAATATTGTTAAACATAAATAACGCACACCCTGAACACTACCTACCCTCAAACTTAGTCATAAAAAAACTGTGGTACAAAGTCAAAGTCAAATTTTATTTATTCATATCTGGTACGATTACAATACACTTATGAATCTCCGAGACGCTAGATACCGAAAACCCGTGTGTCCAATAAAAAAATAGGGGAGTGCGCAGCATGCCTCAGTCTGTAATGATAGGTCTCCAAAACCCGCCTACGCCCCGATCCGCAACGAAACGCCGACCCTGAAGCGTTCAATAACAAGATGATACTAAACGCACTTGGAGATCTACTCTGAAACTCCGAACGATTAACTCACATCTATCCGTCTTTCTCACGCCACTGCGTGTTAAAATAAGAGCGACAAAGACGCAAAGACTCGATCTAACGAAATTAACTTCCAGAGTAACGCCTCAGAGCCCAACGCTCCGCTAGCAGAACGACACGCAAGAAGGCTGCAGAGAAACCCACCATTGTCAACGAGTTATGACATTACAGGTACATTGTAAATTATGTACCAGATACAATCCCACAACTCGCCAATCACTTAAACCGAACATGCCGCGCACTACCAATCAACCCCCCAACCCCCAATCTACCTAAACGGACACACAAGTTTTCAATATCTAGCGAAAAATCTACGCCATCCGTTCGTAAGCTACCTTGAGGCCCTGTTCTGAGAAGAACGGGCAACAAAACTCAGTCGGGTATTTTCTTCCCTTAGTTACATAGAATTAAGTAATATTATCTAAATTAAATCAAAATTTTAATGAAAGATGTCAATAACTTTAACGTCACGTAATAATTATAGCCACAATTTCTGAAGCTATCAACATCCTTAATTATAGACAGAACAGCATATCATCGTTTGATCATAACATAATCGATTATATAAATAAAAATAAAAGTTATTTATTTCAAAAATCCTTGTCATCTTGATAGTCCTGAATTTTATAGTATCCTTTTGCCATTATTACTTTTTTAACATAGGGCTTACATTTGTGTTGAGGCAGTTCAGTCAAAGATCCTGGTATCTTATTATTATTATACATATACACATAAATATTACATTAATTAAGCCACCTTTTACATGGGACTTAGCCTGATTGGCGAAACTTGGGTGTTAATTCACTTCTGCCTACCCCTTCGGGGTTGTAGGTGTGATTTATGTATGTATGTACATTGCTGAACGCTGCCTAAGGACATTTTACAACTGCTTCATGCCCTATTAGCCTCCATTCTTATAATACTGACATATTCTTTGCATTTTTCCAATGAACTACTTAATCATAGTCATGATGGAAGACCATTACAACATTAGATAAATTGCATAAACATCGTCAGTAATTTTAGAATGACCGCTGATACAACATGAAGTAAAGTAAAACAATATGTCCTTGGATAAAGTTGAGGAGTATATTTACTACCTATGTGTAACACCAATTTTCTAGGATCATGTTAGAGTACTGCACAAAATAGGTTAGCGGACGGCACACACGTCGACGCGCCGCTAAAAATGCGTTACCGCAGAAGTTAGCCATTAACACAAAAGCCGCTGATACACTTGCGCTTAAGCCCAGCTTAGCAGCCCAGCCTTTGTCCAGGGCCACAATTGTCGCGGCACATAATACACCCGCTACAATTGTCTGGGCAGATTAAAAACTTTCCACTTCCACGCTAGAAGTTCGTATGTGCTCATTCGGTTTTAATTTTCGCTGCGATGCCAGTCTGTATGACGGCTGTGGGTGTGGCTTTCCATTTATTTGTCTACGTATCGTGGTACGTGGCGATAGTCTTATAACTATGAAAGTACTCAATTTATACTTATTACCTATAACTAGTTCAAGATTAACGTAATCCAAAAGTACAGTTTAGCGCCATCTAGGTTGTCTGAAAGAAATTTTGCTGAGACGTCAACACTAACTGTACCTAATTGATCTTATCGATAATTTTATATCTTCATTAATTGCCAATGGTGCTCGCAAAGATATACATACAGTGATACGAAGTAGGCTCTATGACTTGTTATAGAAATCAAGAATCAGATAATTTATAAAATGCAAGAGTTCTTATACTATGATGTTTATAATGGATTTCCTTTACTTACGACAGGTATTCTATACTTATCTCGTAGACGTATAATGAAAATAACTCGTTTGCTTACCTGAAAAGAAAAGACCTAATATTAGTAAAGACGCATTGATTTATTAGTAAAATAATTTTACTTTTCATGTTAATAAGATAAAAAATATATAATTTAAAAACTAATTTACTTCGTATTAAAGTCACAGATACGCACAATTGCTAAAGAGCTTACGAATACACTATCGGCAGTACCTGCTAGTCAATCTTCTAATTAAACTAAGGACCGTTTCTATTTCGCTTATTTAGTAAATACACCAAGGCAATAAAAGCTTCATGAATGAAATGTAAAAAAAAAACCGAAAAAATGCACTAAAAGTAAAAAACGTCTCAAAAATTACAAACAACATTATAAAACGCATAGACCGTGCCTTGGCTAGAAAAAAATAAGTTAGTTGTAAGTTGTCGCCACAAGAACACGTAATTTTTTTATTACTTTTTTAGTGCATTTTATGTTTTACAATATTTTTTAAGTCGGTATTTTTTTTATTCTTGTTTTTAAGGGAATCTGTAGTTCGATAACTCATTTTATTTGTGTTAAATGAGTCAATTAAATAACTCAATGAAGGGTTGCAGTGCTGCGACCGCGCGGTGGTTGCAGGCTCAGATGGGCGACAAAAATATGATCTTTATTGCATAGCTAATATAACTCAAATTCGCTATTTCGGCTAAGCGCTTCCAATCCCTTGAACTCATTACCAAACACCTAGTTTAAACGAACCAACATTTTTTTAGCTTCTTACGCAAAAACATTAACAAAAATTGCGGGAACATTAAGGAATGAGTTATATGGCTTTTAGAGACGTTCTTTCCAATTAGGTTTAATTATTTTTTTTTCTGCTTCGCTTAATGTTTTCCTTAATTATTTTCCTCGGTAAAAATTCTAGAAAAATGTCTCACGTTTTGACCAACAAATATTCGAGCGAGCTTTAGGTGAAATGGCGGCGGAATGCGAATATAATTATGACAACAATAAAAAAAAAAAAACACTATTTGGAAGAATAATTCAGGTTTTAACAATCTCTTTGTTAAAACCTGAATTTTGCTAGCAAAAAATATTTGATACATATACCTTTATCTCAATTAAATATTCTGTTAGTTAGGATATGCAGTTCATATTATAGGTATAGTTTATCAACATTCATAAAGTTCATAAAACAAATTAATACTTTTGTACCTACCTAACATTTAATGAATATTAAGAAATAAATCTCGAAGTGGGACCCTCAACCCTTGAATATAATCAAGACACAATTATTGAAAATTCAACATTCAGCATTTCCACTCTCCAGGAAACTTTATAGACATAAGTTTTCAGCAGTTTTCTGCCGGGCTCAGAGACGTCAATCAACTTTAATGAGTATTTAGTGTCAAAAATTTAATTTAACTCTAGACCCGGAAATAGCGACTAGGTTTGATTTTTTTTAATGTTTAATTTTAATTTATTTATTTGGTACATAAAACAGAAATACAACAAAAACATGACAAAAATATAAGGTACATAAACATATTAAATAGGTTGGCCGCATTTCCAAAATTATATGTTGTATAATTGACGTCAATTACTCATTTTTTAACGTGGATTTTTTTAAATTACTACCTTCCCAGTTTCCAGGTTTTCTAGGATCGCGCAATATGGTTTCCTAGCTCTTCCATGAATAGCAGTCAGCCGTCATCGCTCGATATGGCCATCCAATACGCACCAGTAAAAAGAAAGAAAGAAAAATAACATTTATTCTACTTTACCCCACAGACAATTGAGATACATAAGTTACTAACTACAGCGTAAATTCAACAAAAATAGAATTAATACAATTAATTTAAAATAAAGCCGAGGCTCATTGTTTCGTCTCGTCTGAGTTTGCCAAGTGACACTTACCACCGAATACAGAAACTCTACTCAAATTTTGAGCACTGTTTATAAAGTTAAGTGGACAGTACCTGTCAGAAATTGTATGGCAAAACGTCAAATTTGACAATTCTTAAATGTTAGGCAGGACTCAAACTTTGAGTATCGTTTCTGTGTTCGGGGGTATGCCCAAAAACGAAAATCGAAACCTCGTTCCACGTTTACCTATCATAAACCAATCTATCTCATCAGGGACTACTTAAAATTCTCTATGACGTTTCGCGCGCGATTTGTAAACATGGCGTTGGTTCCGGTGATGCCGCGGCGGAAATTCGACCTCCATCTTTGAGAGGGGGATTGCAAACAACAACTCACGCTGAAACGACATCGGAACTTGTCATTATGAGATTTTTTTGTACTTAATTTCCTCCTAACCCCTATTTAGTACGCGGCGTCGACTGGGACTGGTCAGTTTGAAACAAAAGCCGCAATTTACCTACACTGTTTTTAAAATCATTTTATGTAGAAAAAGTTACAGGAATTGATAATAGAGGTTGGTAAATAGTTTAAACACCATACCGCTGCTACCCAGTCTACCCAAGTAAAAAATATATTTTAAAAAGAATTATATTTCATGTTTTTGATAGTTACGATCTTTTAACCCTTTGTGATAGACTCTTTTTTTCATTGGATTTTAAACCTTATTCCAAATTTTAGATTCAAATTATGCTGGTAACAATTTAACCACAGCCCTATGAAGCGTTAACGCTGTGTTTAAAAATTATAATTGACAATCAAATTTTAGATTATAGAGACTCTTAACATTCCTTGGATTCACGTATTCAATTCCGGATCCAATACATGGATTTCCATAAAGTCAGCGGCTACGTTCTTCACAGCATGTCAACACATACCTTCCACACCACGACTTCTCTCTAACCAGCCACATTTGGTAACGTCCTGTGAGAGCCGCCTTTGACACACGTTCCAGTGTAGAACTTACGAAAGTTCTAGTGTAGGTCTTTTGGTTAGGTATTTAGGGATTGAACTGGAATACCCCTCGTTTCCAACCTTATACAGCATTACTTATAAATAAACTAATTATAAAGCTGAAGAGTTAGTTTGTTTATTTGTTTGTATGGTTAAACGCGCTAATCTCAGCAACTACTTACTCAAATTGAATAATTCTCTTAGTGTTGGATAGTCCATTTATTGAGGAAGGCTATCGGCTATATAATAACTGACATTAATGCGAGCGAAGCCGCGGGCGTCCACTAGTTCTTTATAAACCGTCACAGTTAAATTGTAAATACCATCAGATTAAAATCTATCTCGGAAGATAGTAACTGTCGAATAATTGTGTCCGTAACAATTTATCACCTCAGTCCGAATGTACTGTATGTAGTGTATAAAAGAAAGCAAATTATCCGTCAAACACGACCCTCAGAGGCGTCAATCGACACGGCATTAGCGGACTGTGAAAAATGAAAGATTATGTGTAAATCTGTAATTTATATGCGTTGCCGCGGGCGCACTCAGGCTTGCCGTAGGGTTGCCAGAGGCGGGTTTTTATTTGAAAATAAAAAATTTAAATAGCAAGCTCTTTACAAAATACAATTTTTTGATAGCTAGAACGGCCGTGTGATGATTGAAGAGCAGAATAAAATTGTCGCCATCCCTATACAAGGCGACTAACAGCAAAGACAGCGATGAGTAATGGGCAGCAGCATTCCTCTCATACCACCTAGCAATATACTGCGAACTATGTGCCCGAAAGATGGCAATAGGTTTATGGTACGTAACTTCACTGGCGAAAAGTGGGCGCTAATCCACCTCTGTTGTATGTTTTTCTTTAATAATTTTGTAGTTGTTTGTTACATCAAGACAGAGGCAGAGCAGAATACGATTGTCATACATACATACATACATAAATCACGCCTATATCCTCGAATGGGTAGGCAGAGGTGAACTAGCACCCACGTTTCGCCAATTATGTTAGATCCCATGTAATAGGTGGCGAGCCTATTGCCATTTATCGGGCTCAAAAGTCGCAGTATATTGCTAGGTTGATAAGTGGTGGTATAAGAGGAACGCTGGTGTCCATTGCTCACCACTGATTTATCCTTAGTCGCCTTGTACGACACCCACGGGAGAGATTTGGGGTGGTGACAATCGTAGCCGTGTGGTGACGGCAGAGTAGAATACAATTGTCACCACCCCAAATCTCTCCCGTACAAGGCGACTAAGGGTTAAAACAGTGATAAGGAATGGGCAGCAGCGTTCCTCTTTACCATCTAGCAATGTACGGCGTTTTTCGTGCCCGATAAATGGCAATAGGCTCGCCACCTATTACATGGGACCTAACATAATTGGCGAAACGCGGGCGTTAATTCACTTCTGCCTACCCCTTCGGGGATATAGGTGTGCATAATGTATTTATGTATGTATGTTGTTAAATCATAGTGCCTTTTGTTAGATAAGATGAGACTTAGGTTCACCAGTTTTCATGCGTCACAGGTGCCGAAAAATTGACAACCCTCAAGGGACTCGCCCAATTTATTTCTTAATAACATCTCGAGTCAGGGCGTCGCGGCGAAGCGACGTTAATTTGTTTGAACAACAAATCGAAGTTCATTGATGGATGTTAACGCGGGCGAAGCGACACTCGCCGTAATCGACACGTAATGGACCGAGGACATAAAAAATTGGTGCCGAATTCGTAATTTGATTGTTTTTGTATTTTTTTTTGCTGGTTTTTTTTCCAAGTATTGTGTTTTAGTATTCCTATTACATTGATTTCTGTATAAAATTGACATATAGTATCTTTGTAAGTTTCACGATGGTGCAGTGAGATTATTATGCATCGTTATGTATTTGTTGAAAGTTATTGTTGAAAGCTGGGAATATGATAAACGGGGCTTTGCACACTTTTATGAATAGCCAAAGCGTGTCCAGAAAGGCTCGTATGGCTGTTCACAGTGCTGGTCCCGACATTAATGTATGGAAGTGAAAGTTGGGTATGGGAGAAGAAGCATGAAAGTAGAATAAATGCAGTAGAAATGAGAGCGTTGAGGAGCATGGCTGGGGTAAGGCTGAGCGATCGATTGTATAACAGTGTGATAAGAGAAAGGTGTGGTTTGAAAGAAGATGTAATGACAAGGATTGAGAAAGGGATGCTCGCATGGTTTGGTCACGTCGAAAGAATGGATGAAAGGAGACTGACAAAAAGGATATACATGGCGAAAGTGAATGGAGAAATGGGAAGGGGAAGGCTTAGGCGGATCTTTCATAATCAAATTGAAAGTCTATTGAAAAAGGGCCAGGTCAAGAGTACCCGAAACTGACGGGCATGCATAAAGAGATTAATGAGATTGGATAAAGCGAAAGAAGTATGTAAGGATCGTAGCAAGTGGAAAGAAGTGATCTCTGCCTACCCCATGTGGGAGAAAGGCGTGACATATGTATGTATTATATGTATGTATGTTATGTATTTTGTCCCCCCTGTATTAGAGGTATAATTGAAGACATGAATGTAGCATTTTTTGATTGTAGCTATGGAAAATAACAATTAAAACCTAAAGATAGTTACCGCCCCGCATCAATACTATAATTTTTAGAACTGTTTCTAACCACAACATTCGTTTTACAAATATTTCTAACATTTATACAATGTTTACATTAAAATCAAAATTCCAAAAAAGACACAGTAGTTGTTTTTTTTTGGAAATAACTCCTACTTGATTCTAATGCACAAAATATTTCCAGTTCCCTCAATCCAACATTGAGGAAATATCTTTACAATAGCTTAGCTTCATATTTTGGCAGCTGCCTTTTATCTTAAGCGTATTGGCGCACAGGGGTCGTCTGTTAAACGCATAGCCTACTCCATGGTAGCTTCGCCACAACGCGACTTGTCCTACAGCCACAGCAGATAACATTTTCCTATATACAAGGAAACAGGCTTACAGCTGAAATCAGCACTTTATCAGAATCGGTGGCACAAACAAGCGACACACATCAACTGGCTACAGGAAAACGCGCCGTGAACAATACGCAGCTAATAATATAATTAAATACGGTTTGTTGTTAAATTGGCCGGAAAATCGTCAAACAAAACTTGTAGAGCATCGATAATATCGGTCGGAGCATCCTCGTGAGCTGTGCAGTTACGGGGTATTCGATTAGTCATCGAATTCGATTCAAAAACAGCTGTACCTAATCTGTGGGTCTATATAGTGGCCTATCTATTCGAACGCATAGAAAACAAATGTATGATACATACATACATAAATCACGCCTATATCCCCGAAGGGGTAGGCAGAGGTGAACTAGCTCCCACGTTTCGCCAAATATGTCAAGTCCCATGTAATAGGTGTCGAGCCTATTGCCATTTATCGGGCACAAAAGTCGCAGTACATTACTTGCCTAGGTGGTATAAGAGGAACGCTGCTGCCCATTCCTAATCATATTCAGATTTATCCTTAGTCGCCTTGTACGACACCCACGGGAGAGATTTGGGGTGACAACTGTATTCTACTCTGCCCTCACCACGCGGCCACAAATGTATGAAACTGGCGTATTACAGTGAAAACAAAAACGTCAGTTTCATACTTTGTATTCTATGCGGCTGCTGCTACTGCTCGGGGTTTTTGTTTAGGTTTTACAGCTGGCCGCCTTGACGTAAACCAATCTTTGGGTAGATTCATGCTATGATATCCACATACATAATCACGCCAATTTATCCCCGAAGGAGGAGAGGAGTATTAACACCCATATTTTGCCAATTAGGTTAGGTTTAGGTCCCATGTAAGGGGCTCGGGCCTAGCCATCTATTGGGCACGAAAATCCCAGTAAATTGGTACGTGGCATAAGAGGAACGCTGCTGCCCATTACACATTGCTGCCGCGATATTGGGGGTGGTGACAATTGTATTCTGTTGTGCCGTCACCACACGGCAGATCGTATTAAGTAAATAAAATTCAATTAGAATTGAAAGTATAGTATAGAAAAGGTAAGAGTGCTAATTAATAGATTAATAAAATACTCCTGTCAATGGCGAAAATAATCACATTAGGCTCGAGTTCACCAAAACGTAAAACAAGCGCTTATTATTTAACCGTCCGTTTATGACATTTTATCCAATGGAAGAACTGTCATAAACTGACGGTTATTTTTTAGTCACTTGTTTTTTTACGTTTTGGTGACCTCGAGCCTTACCCCTGTCGCCAGGGCCGGACGTAGTGATAAAATCGCTAATGCCTGGCAAATTTCAAATTAAAAACTCCCCCATCAATACACATTTCGCTCGGAAACCTGACTGACTGATGCAATAAAAACTCCCATCAATACCGCATACGGCGCGTCAGCGGAACAAAACCCCATCTCGTTATTTAGTTAGCAGATCACCATTGTTGCTCAAGTCCAGGGATGCTCAAACTGCTGGCGATCTACCTCAATATTGTTAGACTACGATCGATCGATTCTGAGAAGCCACAAGTTATGTGTGATGCAGGATTGTCGTCTAGGTACGGTATCTATACCAGTTGCATATGGTATATATACGATACCAATTAGTTTTACCGCAGAATATGCATTTCGTAGTCAAGGTAAGATGGTCTGCTCTAAAATATCAATGAAAAACCTCTTATTTATAAATACATATTATTCTTACTAAAACAAAATCTGTGCAAATAGTTCTAAAACGGATTTTTTTTCTCGAGATCGCCTCAAATGAAAAAGCCCTCGCTTTCGACCGTTTGAGCACCACTGCTCAAGACAGACCTCGAAAAAAGCCGGGGCGTGGCCCCTATCGGCACTTGCATCGCACCCGATGAAGCATGCGCCCGTCCGATACATATACTCCCAGCACGACCGGCGCCCACCAATCGACTCTAGATCCTACCACCCGCAGATAAGTGTGAGATTCCCGAATAATTCCCACGCGCAGCTTATTAAAGAAAATTAAATTTGCAGCCGCACGAAAGCGCAAGAGTGGCCCGCCGCGCCGCGTACGACTGTAGTCCTTACAGACAGCAGAGCGTTGCGCACATCGAAGCCGTGTGCTCTTTTGTCTGTAAGTGTTATAATGCCTCGGAGGTTCCCTTCATGTTACGCCGTATCGAAATTAGCGCAGGCGTGTTTATATAGCGAAGAATGTTTAATATAGGGCGGATTGTCGATAAAGTGAGCGTATTTCGTTTTATTACCAAATTACCGATGGAGCGATTGCGGCGGAGGGCTGATTGTATTCGTATCGTGCACTCGCCAACAGGTAATCGTCTTTAGTGGCCTTTATGTTGCGTTCCGATGTTGTGTTCACAGTCCGTACATCCTTACATCGGCATTTATGGTAGTTTATACCCGCCATCGACACTAATTCGAACGATTTGAATTCCAACAGGAGCGTATCTAGACACGAATTTTTACGCGACATGTTTTAAACCGATTAAAAACATGCATACATCACGCCTACTTATTTCTGAAGGAATAATAGGCAGAGGTGAATTAACAACCACCTTGTCAATAATGTTAACAGCAGCCACTTTATGCCACCTAGCAATAAGTTATTTGCAATATATTGCTGGGTGGTATAAGAGGAACGGTGCTGCCCATTATGCATCCCTGTCTTCCTGTCTTACCTTAGTCGCCTTGTACTTCACCCGCGGAAGAGACGGGTGTTGGTGACAATGTTTCTGCCATCACCTCACGGCGACCATTGCCCCATTCAATACAAAAGAGATGCAACTCAAAAACACTTCGAAACAGTCTGTGTTCTAAATCTATGCTAATAAGGCTTAATTACTGTGCAGAGATGCAATTTAGAGTTGTGTTTCTTTCGCATTAATGAAGCGATTTTATAAATTAAATTGTGGTCCAAGTAGTGGTAAAAGTTCGAAAAGTTATATTCTTGATTCAGGAACTACAATTTTCTTTCGAACTTTTTCCAGACACAATTTTCGTTATAAGTAATATTTTTTCTAACATTTAAATTTATGATGATCAAATAAAGATCAAAAATATCGATAGTTATAGCTTTTTAACTCGAGCTGAGTAAATGAATCCATCCGGGTCACCCTTGTTTGCTTTAACAACTTTTGATGTAACGCTACTAATTCGAAACAAAGTTTAAGAAAATAATCACTTTGTATAATACTGATTAACATAATTTCCATTTCATCGAATGTTTATTATAAGTATAGTGTTCAATTGATGTATTGTTCAGGTGGTATAACATGTATTTTATCGAATATTCAATTGGTGTAATGTTCTGTAGAAAAGAAAACATTGTAAATATTTGCATTTTTTTTATTTTCAAATATAAAAAGTTAAACTGTATAAATGTAATTGTTATTTTTACTAATTTCTACTTTAGAGCGAATCCGACTCAGTCAATCCCGACTCCACGTGGTACTTGTCTGCCCTACCCCTATAGTCTGCCCTACCCCTATAGTGTAATTTAGAATTGCGTAGCGCCGGAGCCGTGACAGAAACCGTGCCTGCCGCATGATTGCTTGCATGCTTGCTTGGATGCTGCATGCTTGCTTGCATGCTACATGCTTGCTTGGATGCTGCATGCATGCTTGGATGCTGCATGCTTGCTTGCATGCTACATGCTTGCTTGCATGCTACATGATTTCTTGCATGCTGCATACTTGCTGGTTTGATTATTATTGAACTGAATATTCGAAACGATCTTTCGACTAAATCATTATTAGTCTAATTATATATTAGGTTAAATAAAATCAGTGCATTTGAAAATTCGGTGAAATGACATTATTTGAAAGAAAAAATTATGCTAAATTAAATTTTACCAATTAAATATTCGGTCAAATGAACAATTATGCAAAATGACTTTTTTGCAACCAAAATTAGCCGAAGCGACTTTCGACTAAACCTTGTTATACCAAACAAGGGTAAACCAATCCATCCCACCCGGTGTTGAGTGGAGATGAATCACAGACACCAGAGTCAGAGAGCCAGTCGCAACTACTCATAGCTTCTTCAAACAAAAAGCAATCACTCAACACATAGATAGTTGCGAGCCCACAAACGGTGCTAGAAACCAGATAGCTCCCATAACTCTCTCGGAAACCAAACAGCCAGCAACAAAGCCAGAATTAATTATAAGGCTCGAGGTGTCCTATCCGCGATCTGCACGACCTTTCGCCGGCCCCTAAATCATGCGCCCGCGCAAATTGATCGATCGCGCCCAACCAAGCAATCCCATAAGTCAGCAGTTATGACCAGCGCATTAGACAGAGCAAATAGAGGAGCCCAGATACTATCCGGACTGTCAGTGCGTTTGTAATGTTGTGAACATTAATACTTAAACAGCCGTTCTCGTAGCGTAATAGTAGATGATATACCTACTATGGGCGTAAAAGCTGCCGGCGAATGTGAGCCGAAGGCGAAGGCGATAATAAGCGATATGAGCCTCTTTTTTATCGCCCGATGTAAGTAGGTATAGGTATAGTTTTTTTTCACCCCCTGAACAGGAAGTGTGATTTTCCGTACGCGTAGCGGGCGGCAAAGTCCCTTTTATGGTCAGGTGTGACATAAAAGTCCATTATATTATTATATAACAACAGCATCTCTAGACAAGTTCTAACCGCCTCCGTGGTCTAGTGATTCATCCACCGGTCCCGGGGTGACTAGGTTTTGCAAATCAGCTGAGATACTAACTACCACACTCAGAGACGTCAATTAACCTTAATGAGTACTTAATGTCAAAAATACCAATTCAATACTAGTCGCTATTCTTGCCGGAACTACGCGAGATTCTAGATGTAAATGAATTTTTTTGACATTAAGCACTCATTAAAGTTAATTGGCGTCTCTGAGTGCGGCAGTCAACCACTGTTGCCGTAGACTGCACTTACCTGAAAGTCTATTCAAAAATACGCTTATCACTAATCACGGTATTTACACTGCCCAACTCAACGTGTAACCCAGTCACGCTCGTAGTTCCGCTCTTGTTTTTTTTTTTCTATTTCAAGTCACTAATGACACTTACGCATTCCAAATACAAAATAAGTAGTGTTGTCAAAAACCGATGTTAATCTTCGGAAATTATCGAATAATCGACGGTGCGCGTGCGCCGGATGTCAAACTATGCGACGTCCCAAAATAGCGTCTGCGTCGAATCACCCCTAATCGCGTGGAGTTAAAGTTCCGATTGGAGTAGCACGTGCTCAACTGAAGTTGGCATGTTTGTTATAATAACAGTAACCTGTCATAATGTCACAGTTTGGAAGATTAAAATCACGCCATTAAATCGCCGAGAGATGGAGCTGTCGATAAAGAGATATGTTATATTCAAATGTGGATAGGTACCTACACGTTAGTTTTTTATAACCGTGGCTTAGTAGACTGCAACGTAGCTTTTATAATTTTATGGGGTTTTGATTTTATCATCGGATCGGATATGGTATAATAAGTTGTCTTCATGCTGGCCTGGGAGCGAGGAAATAACGTAAAATGTGCCAGACTGAAATGTGTCGTAAAAGTCACCTAATAGAAATAAAAAATTTTACTCACACTGTATGAGTGTCATTTAGCACAAAGTCTAAGCACTTGTATTATATTATTCATAACTAGACGACGGACTATAATTGTAACATAGTTAATTATATATATTTAGCCTTCTATACTAGCCTGGGAGCGTCTGGGCGAAATAAATGGAAGAGGAATCTATTATACTGCATCGACCCCAGATAAACTGGGAACAGGGTCGGAAGTAGAAGATTTATTCATGCTACAGTAGTTTTTACAACGAAAGCGAAGTGTGAAGCTCCTGCGCATTGAGTAACAACTGGTCGGGCTAACATGGCCCTTTGTTACCCGGACAACCGGCTAATCTATGGAAGCAGTGGACGAGGAAATCGGTCCAGTCCTTTTACAGGCCCACCTCTTTCGGCCGACCGATGTTATCGGCCGACTAAATAGGAATTCCGACTTTTGAACAATAGTGCGTGGGCGCAGATTAGCACTAACTATCGGGATCTGGATACTTGGAACTTGTACGGTGACGTAACCAGATAACGGCTTGATGTAGAATTCAATTGTTCGCGTTACATAATGTTCCGATCCGAATATTTCCTAAATAAATAAATAAAAATCATTTATTATCATCATCAGCCCTTTAATATCCCCACTGCTGGGGCACGGGCCTTCCCTATGGATGGAAGAATATAGGGAGATTAGGTCATAACCCACCCCGCTGGCCTAGTGTGGGTTGGTGGGTATTAACGACTTCCGAAGCATAGAGGAACTCGAGATAATAAATGTTTGGTCACGCATCCATTGACCGGCCTTATCCACATTGCTTAGTTTACGCAATCGCAAGCCGAGCGCGCTATGCCGCCGCGCTAGCGAGCTCCTCCAAAATATTAAATAAATAGGTACACTTTATTGCACACATTATAAAACTTGTCACAGTCATACAATAGTTTGCAAGGGCGAACTTATCTCTAAAAGAGGATCTTTATCCTGCACAAAGAAATTTTTTGACAATATTTTCGGATCTATTGGTCTTAGTTTTTGTTTTTCTTATTTAAATTTTATATATTTTGCGTTGGGAATTTATGTAATTTTATGCAAGTGATACAATATGCCTTAATTTTTGAACACTATTCATAATTTTATTACTTGTTATCCATTATAAGAAGGGCGTTGTTATCACCACGACTGTTAAATTTGTAGCGACCGTAATACGCTCGATGTAAAAAGAAAGTTAAATTACACAGATAAAAATCTCACTCATACTTAGAACGCCAATCGATAATCGAAATTGCCATGGACAAACATCCCGTGTAACAACGTCCCCTCGGTAGCCACGAAATTCCATCAACCATAAATAATATAATCATTAATAGTTCTATATGCAAACATATAATTAAACTAAAACATTGTGTAGGGTATTATCTAATCTGTATATCAGACCATTAACGAACCTACACAAAAACACACGGACACGATGGAACAACCAACAAAGCTTCGGCGAGCGAGCTTCACGGTTCGAAAGAACTACGAACTTTCTATAGTATTTTTTTATTAAATTAATTGAAAATTATAGCAGGCCATTAATTATTATTAGTCATATTCATTAGTAATTTAAGATAGAACATATTTTTTACACTCACAAATATTAAGTTTTAATCAATTTTAAATGTTTATGTACTAAAAATATATAAATATTTATAATATAGGGTAGTTGCCACGTAAACAACCATGATTTTTGTCTCTGTGAACAAAATAAATGTCTGTGTTAATCAAGACTCGTGATAAAAAGTTATTCCAACTATTATACTAGATACAACAAAATCTGAAAAATATGTTTTTTGACATAGATATACCGATAGATACTGTTTTTTGCCTATGAATAGTACCTACACTGTCTGAAAATGTGTTTACTTTAACACCACCATTCAGCAATATGTGCCGGTCACAGTAGATATAGATGGTATGGTATTAAAGTAAATTTACTTCGTCGGTCGCTTATTGCGGGAGAACTATATCATTTCTACGAATTGTTACCTCCAATGATGACAAGAAATATGTTTTGTATTCTATCCTGTCGATAGGTAAAAATTTTACAGCAAGCAATAATGTTAAAGTTATAGTTTAAATAGAATATCAAATGGTTAATATTCTCATTCACTATAATTGGGAACATTTATGTATTTACAATACTTAAACAGACACTGGAAGTCAATAAGCAAGCTGATAACAAGAATTCTTCCCTCAAAGTTGTATTGGCCTAATTGGTTGGGCATTTTTATCAAGAGAGACATCGTAATCGCCGTTCCTCGACCCCGTGTGTCACGCTGTTATCTGCTGATCTAAAACGTTCCACACAATCGCACAATCGTAGTCACCCGTAACCGTACACCCACTGTCAAAACAAACGAACACTGTCCTTTAACGCACCAAAACTGAAACACACTGACACTTATCCGAACGTATTAAGATCTAAAACTAAAACAACAACCTTTCCACGACCGTAACCGTCATATTCATCCGATGTACCGATAAAACTGCAAGTGTCAAAATCATAACCTCGAAATACATTCTAACGGCTGTTGCGTTTAAAGAATAAATTCGAACGCGCTGTCAAATCGGATTTGAGTAACGTATGATCTAAACGGCCGGGGGCGAAGCAAATCGAATAAAACAATCGAAACTCTAGTACGAGAAAATAAACGACAGAATCGATTGTATCGGTTCACGAGAATCGAGAGGTTGTTAACAATTGACGCCTGTACTGTAGTTTATGCTTGAGCGAGATGAAATGGATCGCGAGGCCGTAGGTCGTGGCGGATTCGTTTTGTTTTGGAAAAGGGACCTTTCAGCGATTGTGTAGAGGTTAATTTTGATTGTTTATGCGTGGAGCTGAGAAAGAACAATGGTCTGGAACAAGATGGGACAGGTGATTAGGCTGCGGAGAACATGGTACCTCGGACGGCCGTTCGTTGGTGTATCAAACCGAAATGATGTTAACACGTACTACCGATGTGTTCTCGGGTGTTTCTTGTTCGGAAATTTCAATCCATTTAGAGCGATTGATATCTTTTGCGTGTAACGTGGCGCGTTCATAACAAAGTTACTTTTTGAGCAGCAGTTCTAAACCTCAATGGAGCCAAATTTATTAAAAACTTCAGACAAAATTTGCTGTCAACCAACCTGTTGTCATGAAAACATTACGTGGCTCTAAAAGACTGGTGGATGAACGTTCATACATCTCGCATAGAGCGCGTCAGCGTTAATTTTTAAAGAATATTTTTCTAACCTACACACCTATCATCTAGCCCAAAGCAAGTAGCTAATTAACTATTATGGAAACTAGAAGACGTAGAAATAATATTACACAACAGGCGTGCCTCTTTAACAAATGAGATTGAATCATTTTGATCACTAACCAGCGATCTGGGCGTTCGACCTGTGTGGTCGTCGATGAAAAAACAATGATTATGAAGAAGTACAATACAATAAACAATTCTCAAAAACACAAGGCCTGGTAAGTACCTAAACTCGATGCATCTTAAACAGAAGCAAGACGCATTATTAGCAAGTAACCTATACTCATTTTGTTGTACATCTCAACAAATTGATTGCTCACTGATTACACAAGTTGGACCACCCGACAGCTACCAAGAATACGCCAACCGCAGTGATTCAGGTGCCCAGGGTGTCGGATTACATTCTGAGCATCACAGCAATGGCCTTATCTCGTATCCGATAGCACTTCAGCTAGTAAGCAATCGGGAAACTGAGGAAAGAACGACCGTGGCTGGAGGATTTGATGATTGCAATAAAAAATTGCATTTACCGATTTCTGAAAAATGGCCGTGTGGTGACGGCAGAGTAGAATACAATTGTCACCTCCCCAAATCTCTCCCGTGGGTGTCGTACAAGGCGACTAAGGATAAATCAGTGATGAGTAATGGGCAGCAGCGTTCCTCTTATACCACCTAGCAATGTACTGCGACACTTTTGTGCTCGATATATGGCAATAGGCTCGCCACCTATTACATGGGACCTAACATAATTGGCGAAACGTGGGTGCTAGTTCACCTCTGCCTACCTCTTCGGGGATATAGGCGTGATTTATGTATGTATGTATGAAAAATCACCTGCTTGGGCCAGGAATTTGCCAGAAAGTGGCATTTCCCGCTCGCTAAGCGTACGGTAAATCCCACTTCCTGGTCAGTGGGGACATAAAATTTTGTACTGACCTCGGATGGTAAAAAAGAAAACCCCAAATCGCATATTAATCTTATACTTGCATATTAATAAAAATACTTGCGATCTGAGAGAATCTTTGTTTTATCGCCTTTTATAATAAATGTAGTTGTAGGTGTCTACTATTATTCATTTATCTATAAGGGGTTTTGACTTATTGAGATTATTTTGCAGTAAGCTCGACTGATTTTTTATTTGAAGAACCTTGGAATTTTGAGGTAACTTTGCAGCGTCGGCCAGGCCTTTTGGGAAAAGCTGAGCTTGGTGAGAAAGTTTGCTCCCAATGATAGTTCCGCAAGCATTATGAATCGTAGCGAGGAGCAAGATCCGAACCCGGGACCTCTTGGTCAATCAACGATCTGAGCATTCGAGCAAGCCAGCCGTCAAATTATTATATAGGTATCTATTACTATTTATTTGCAACTAAGATTACATGACGAAGTAATGGCTCGTTTCCATTTTCACACGGCATCGATAGCGACGTAGCCACCTAGACAGATCCAACCACAAAAATCCGTTACCCAATTAAAAACGAAGGGTTACCACGTAAAGCGTAACGTAAATTAATTAAGGCCACAACTCACCGGGGCCTAATCGAATTATTACAAAGTTTCCTTTCTATTGTTCTCGCCGAAAGTTAGATGTTGCCCCCGATAACCCGGCCAAAACAAATCGCACTAATTACGCCTGAGGCGCAGTTAACAATCGAGGCATCTCTATCTGGTAGACAAATAGCCGGCGTCACTCGGGCTTCGGACAAATTAGGCGAATTATTTTTTCGATTACGAAACCATTGTTTAATCACGGCCGGTTAATAGGGGAGCCGATAGCATCTGGAGCAGCGCGGTCCCGCCTTACGACTTTAGGAGATATTTTCGTAGACTTTTTTTTTGTTTAAAAAAACGTCTTGCATACTTTTTGAAAGAAAAAAAAAACAAATTTCACGGAAAAGACCCGCGTGTAATTAGGTATTTGGCATGTTTATTATTTAAACTTTGTAGTCTTGCATACTTTTCAATTCTTAAATTGATTTGCCGTTGAAACGTTTTCGGCCAATAATTAAATAACCTACCTATGTTTCTGTCACAACTCTTAATTTAATTAGTCAAAAGTAATTTTAGCCTGCAAATATATTATATCTCGATCTCTATATAGGTATTCTTCTATTCGTAGGGAAGTGCCCCAGCAGTTACCTTGACTTTTATGTTAAAATCTTTGCAAAAAATCTATTTAGTTTGATTTTTGTAACCAAGTGTAACACATTTGACACCTGTTGTCTTGTAGAAATGAAATGAGATTCGATTTTTTAGAGCCTGCAAACCACAAACAAATAATTTGTACATCACTTGGCTTACATTTTAATTTTATGGACCTAACATAATTGGCGAAACGTGGGTGCTAGTTCACCTCTGCCTACCCCTACGGGGATATAGGCGTGATTTATGTATGTGTAATTTTCTAATCAGTCTCTAATATAAGAGAAAATAAAGCATTGTATTGTGTAGTGACGTGTGGCAGAGCAGAATAAAATTGTCGCTACCCCGAATCTCTCCCGCGGGTGTCGTACAAGGCGAGTAAGGGTTAACTGCCGCACTCAGAGACGTTAATTAACTTTAATGAGTATTTAATGTCAAAAATTTTCATTCAAATCTAGACCATAGACCCGGCAAGAATAGCGACTAGTCTTGAAATGTTATTTTTTGACGTTAAGTACTCATTAACGTTATTTGACGTCTCTGAGTACGGCAGTTAGACAGCGATGAGTAATGGGCAGCAGGATTACTTTTGTAGCACCTAGCACCATACGACAACGACATACGATTTACGTGCCTGATTGATGACAATTAGCTCTCCACCTATTACATAATTGGCGAAACGTGGGTGTTAATTCACCTCTGCCTACCCTTCCGCGGATGTACAGGCGTGATTTATGTATGTATGAATTTTAAGTATTGTTTATTGGGTAAGATAACAAAGTCGTGCCGTCACCGACAGTGGAGCAAGTAATTAATCTTTCACACAGTTCTTGAAGTTTGAAGGCGATTAACTGCCTCCATAATCGATAACTATCAACATGTCAGCCGTATAATTTGATCCACCGTCCGATTTTAATCGATTACCTGCGAAAGTTTATTTTCCGACACTGCGATGTCCATGCATGCATTAGAATTTCAATGAACAATACTGAGAAATTCAAAAGTCGTATATGATCTATGCATTTTGATGCAACGCGGGTGAGATTCAATTTTGATTGGGTAATACCAGTAATAAATATTTCGATTCATAAGATTTATTCTATAAAACCGTACAACAAGCCACTACTGACTAACACTTGACGCTTTTATGGGTACGTGTCTATTTAATTAACAATTTGACGTGTGGTGACGGTTCAGACAGCAATAAATAATGGGCAGCAGTATTCCCTATACAGAACCTAGAAATAAACTGGGAATTACGTTTATAAGACTAGCCCTCTACTCTATATCATGGTACTTTTTACACGGATATTGTTTCAGTAAGGTTAGTTTAATGGAGAACCACTTTGGTTTTCCATTAATATATTTGAGCAAACCTACACTTACCTTGAACGCATATTGTGCGGTAAAACTAATATCCATACCACGCATGCACCCTACCCAGACGACAATCCTGCATCACACATACTTGCGGCCTCTCAGAGTCGATCGATCGCAGTCTAACAATATTGAGGTATATCGAGCAGAGCAGGCAGAGGTGAACTAGCACCCACGTTTCGCCAATTATGTTAGGTCCCATGTAATAGGTGGCGAGCCTATTGCCATTTATCGGGCACAAAAGTCACATTACATTGCTAGGTGGTATAAGAGGAACGCTGCTGCCCATTCCTCATCACTGATTTGTCCTTAGTCGCCTTGTACGACACCCACGGGAGAGATTTGGGGTGGTGACAATGGTATTCTACTCTGCCGTCACCACACGGTATTTATGTAGGTACAAAATATATCTAAAAATGCTTTAACAGTCGGTCTGCTCGTGTATGAAGGCCCAAGTCCACCAACGGCGGCCGAAAGATTCATTACCAAGCTATCTTATCAGTCAGACGCAGGCCATTAAGAGGAGTATCGGCTCTTTATCTGCGTCTTATCAGCACACAAGAGCCAGTGGCCGAATCATTTGATGGGCTGACGCAAACGGTAAACTTGTATACCATTAAATACTAATCTAGATTATTGATTAATCTCCAGTGGAAAATAACGGGCCCTGTTTACGGGAGGATTTGGCACAAAAATCGATAGTTACGGATCAATTATGTACAGATATTTCTTATACCTACATCCGTGTGCAGAATGCAATTGTCACCACCCCCACCTCTCCCGTGGGTGTCGTACAAGGCGACTAAGGGTTAAGACAGCGATTTATGTGCCTGATATACGTATTATGGCAATAGGCTTGTCACTTATTAACTGAGACCTAACTTAATTGGCGAAAAGTGGGTGCAAAATCTACCTAGGCGTGATTTATGTATGTATGTATTTGTTATACCCTTCCATGTTGGCCTGGGAGCGAAAAAATAACGTACATTAGGCCAACTCCGACTCATCCTAAGGGTGTCGTAAAACTCGACTAAGGGAAATTGCCCGGTGTACACCAATAAGCACCTTGGGGCAACAACAGCATACCCAAAGACGGTTAGTGTCACCCAGGAGGCCGGCTGTAAAGGCTAAGCCAAAACCTTGTGCATCATGGATTGGAATGTTGTCATTTCAAACACTCTCACCGTTCTTCGGTCTCTCGATATGGTCCTTTCAATAGTCTCGCCACCTATTTCATAAGACCTAAATAGGGCACATATATCGAAGTATACGCTGCTGCCCATTCATTACTCACGGATATCTTTACCCTTACTTCCTACAACTTTACTTTTGACTGGAATTCTTGTGAAAAATAACCTATAAGGTGTTCTAGTAACTCGAATGTAATTTTTTACAAACACACGATCCCCGTTATCCGCTTAATTTGTATATAATGTATGTCAATAGCGATCTTAATGTCGACCCGGACGCAAACATAGGCATCCTAATACGTTTTTACTAGATAACTCGCGATAAGACCCAACCAACGTGCAACGGCTTACATCAGTCTCTTTGTTTCGATATTCGGTGATAAGGCACGACTGGCCAACCGTGATTGTTACTTTGTTTTAACTTCGGTAAGTTAAATATGACTTAAGTAAGTACATATTTAAATTAAAATTTTCACTGTTCCCACCCGCAATGCTTTCCTAACAGTCTTTGTGAAATGTATACTTTGAAAGCATAACTCCGTCACCTCTAATTTAATTTTATTAATTATAAAATACTAAAAATTCCAAACGCAAATATTAAATATAAAAAAAGTTTAAGGTATTACTTTCTCGATATGTTCCTTTCATCACTTTTTTTTCTTATGATGAAGTTATGAATTAAAAGGCGATAGTGGATGTCTCAATGAGATCTGGGAAAGGGAAACATACATACTGTAACAACCCTAGATACCATGGAAATGCCTCAATGAGGTCTGCGAACAGGAAAATACGGCGACAACCCTAAATAGAATAGAAACGGGTGAGGAAGACGATGATGAGGAACTAACACCGTGCACAAAGCCCAATGCATCAGCATGGGAAGCCGACCTAAACCGGGTATACTGCAAAACAGATTTTTCCGACCAGTGTTTGCTAAGGCTTTTATCACTCGCACAGGTACAAGCAAAAAAATTAAGCAAGATCCCTGTTAAAATCATACCTACAAAATATAATAAAACTAGTGGTCGCCCGCGGCTTCGATCGTGTTAATATCGGTTACTAAATAGCCGATCCTATAGCCTTTTAGATTTTTTCCTATAGCCTTGATTTTTCAATTTGATTCTATAGTTCCTGAGATTAGCGCGTTTTACCATCCAACCAACCAAACAAACAAACTCTTCAGCTTTATAATATTAGTATAGATACGAGAGAGAATCTGGGCAGAGAGAGGAGTCGGGGTGGCGATGGTGAGTGTTGACATGGTGGGAAGGGATCCCGTAAACCTGCACTCGGGTCACAAGTCCCAAGCTCAGCACTGTCGTCCCTCAGCCGCACTATGGTCCCGGCACCTGCACGGTGAATCCATAGAATACCCATAAGGATATCTATAAAGATAGATGCATAGACTTCACTTATTCACTTCGTCTTATCGCTTTCACCTCGGGGTATAAAAAATAGCCTACGTATGCTCAGACCTACCAAATATACACGAAAAATTTCATAAAAATCTGTCAAGCCGTTTAGGAGGAGTTGGATAACTTACATGCATATATAAATCACGCCTATATCCCCGAGGGGTGAACTAGCACCCACGTTTCGCCAATTATGTTAGGTCCCATGTAATAGGGGGCGAGCCTATTGCCATTTATCGAGCAAAAAAGTCGCAGTACATTGCTAGGTCGTATAAGAGGAACGCTGCTGCCCAAACCTCATAATTGATTTATCCTTAGTCGCCTTGTACGACACTCACGGGAGAGATTTGGGGTGGTGACAATTGTATTCTACTCTGGCGTCACCACCAAATTAGATTATGAGTATTTATTTGTTCGTGGGCTAGTATCCATAACACAAGCGCTTATAGTATGCTACTTAATTTGGGCTAGATAAGGGTGTAAGAAATATTATTATTCATGTATTTGCAGTGCCGTGTGGTGACGGCAGAATAGAATACAATTGTCACCACCCCAAATCTCTCCCGTGGGTGTCGTACAAGGCGACTAATGATAAATCAGTGGTGAGGAAAGGGCAGCAGCGTTCCTCTTATACCATCTAGCAATGTACTGCGACTTTTGTGCCCGACAAATGGCAATAGGCTCGCCAACTACCAACATGGGACTTATGTATGTATGTAATGTATGTATTTGCATCTAAAAATGCTTTATCTGTTGCTCTGCTTGCGTCTGAAGCTCTATTACATGGGATCTAGCGTAATTACATTTTTGCAAAATGTAGGTGTTGAATGCCTTCATAAAATTAAATATGGTGTGGTCTTGTCCCTCCCAAATCCCTTGATTGGGCTAGGTATTCACCCATCAAGTAACCCATGACAATAATTAACTTTGTCGTAAATAGAACGTGATTCAAATCAACGAACCACTGACAGAGCAGATGGTTTCTTATCTCGCCGATACATTGGCGGATGCTGTGATAACGAGCCCCGATAACGGTCGATATAACTCATTATTTTGTTTTTTTTTTAATTTCAAAGCTGGCAGATAACGGAGACAGAGATAGATGTAGATATAGTATAGGAGTGAGGGGGACGAGCGTAGCGTGATGGGCGCATGGCGGCCTGTGGTATCAGCGGGGGAAGATTATCATTTGACCATTCGCGCGCAGCACTTGAAATTAGTTGACGTTTTTAAAATGTTTCTGTTAATACTGTTTAGCGATGACTAATTAATAACTATTTATTTTAAAACTTGAGAAACTATTCACCTATATCTCAGCATTTTATCTCAGCATTTTATTAAGGACCAAAGCTGTTTGCCGGGAGCCTTATCTACGGGATTTTTTTTTGGGAAGGCCAAATCATGGTCCACAATCCGTGCAATTGAGCACTCTCTTATTGGATTTCTCCACAGCAGGCAAGAGACGTGGACAGATTCTCTCTACACCACTTGACAGTGTATTGTCTCGGGATTTAGTGGGAGTTAGAGCGGAAGAGTTCAATCTCCCTATATTATACATACATACATAAATCACGCCTATATCACCGAAGGGATAGGCAGAGGTGAACAAGCACCTACGTTTCGCAAATAAGTCAGGTCCCATGTGATAGGTGGCGAGCCTATTGCCATTTATCGGGCACAAAAATCGCAGTACATTGCTAGGTCGCAGTAGGCATATAGCTAGGTGGTATAAGAGGAACGCTGCTGCCCATTCCTCATCACTGATTAATCCTTAGTCGCCTTGTACGACACCCACGGGAGAGATTTGGGGTGGTGACAATTGTATTCTACTCTGCCGTCACCACACGGCACCATAGTAATAAATAACTTATGAAAATAATAAAAAAATTGCAATAATTTTTCTAATTTTTTTTCTATTTTTGTCGATAATTTGTAATCTAGTTTCACTCCCTTGCAGGATAAAACCTTATACAGGGACACACTGTATTTGCACGAGCACTACACATTTGAAATAAAATACTTTATACGGATTAGGCTCGCGTATATTTTAGCGGTTCGGTGTTTGGCATTATTATTTAACCGGACGCTTCGATCACTTTACAACGGCTGTGGTCACAGGGAGACAAGCTCTCCATGATTAATTCAATTTGTATCGTAAAGATCTCACTATGATCTTGCTTGTCCCCAGGGCCCTCCACATAAGGATTGAGCTATTAGGGCATGGACATTGAACCAACTGACCCGGAGATCCCCTTTATCACAACCTATATCTCGCTGGCCGTGTGGTGACGGCAGAGTAGAATACAATTGTCACCACCCCAAACCTCTCCCGTGAGTGTCGTAGATGGCGACTAAGGATAAATCAGTGATGAGGAATGGGCAGCAGCATTCCTCTTATACCTACCAACTAGCAAAGTACTGCGACTTTTGTGCCCGATAAATGGCAATAGGCTCGCCACCTATTACATGGGACCTAGCCTAATTGGCGAAGCGTGGGTGCTAGTTCACCTCTGCCTACCCCTTCGGGGATATTGGCGTGAATTATGTATGTATGTATGTATGTATATCTCGCTGCATAGGCGATTTGGATCTTTTAAAATCAATAAAATTATAATTATTAAGTGTTGTTATTAGTATTTAATTTTGTCGCCATTGTGGTGTATACAATTGTAACATAAATAAATGCACACCATGAACACTACCCATGCTGACATATTCATATAAATAAATACTGTGGTGATATCAAACAACTGCCGTGTGGTGACGGCAGAGTAGAATGCAATTGTCACCACCCCAAATCTCTCCCGTGGGTGTGTCGTACAAGGCGACTAAGGATAAATCAGTGATGAGGAATGGGCAGCAGCGTTCCTCTTATACCAACTAGCAATAGCAATGTACTGCGACTTTTGTGCCCGTTAAATGGCAATAGGCATACCACCTATTACATGGGAACATAATTCGATTTTTCAATAACACCATAATATTTACATAATCATGTTTAATCATTTTTAATTTTCTTCAAACTTAATCAAGTTTGAAGAAAATTAAAAAATACTTGTCAAGTATTTTAATGTCTATTTTCCATCCATATACCTAATTAAAAAATAATTTGCAAAAAATGAAAATGTTGTGAATAATAATTGTCACCCTCAAAGAAACCTGGAATGCTCGAGCCTTGCAATCGAACACTCACTCACTCACGAGGGTTTCTCAACGGCAGGCATCTCCCGGGGAAGTCCCACTACCGTGGAGAGTCCCGCGGGTGTTGCAATCGACTAGAGCCTGTCCAGATGAGGCGATTAACGCGCGAAATCTTCTGCGTTTTCGTGTACAACGCCGCCTAGTGTGCTGCACTATTTTATTAATGCCGTTTAATAGCGAGTAATGTATAACGAAACGCGTCTCACTCACGCGTATGTCTGAACAGGGTCTAAGGGTCAATTCACACCGACGATCCTTGAAGAGGTTAGCGCATCGTCACAGGGCAATTTCGAATTCTTGCAATGTACCTAACGTGTATCTTTTGTGTAGGAAATAAAGTTACATTTTGTATTACTATCTTAAAAACGTCACGTCGCGTCTTTGACCCTAAGGCCCCTTTCCCCGAAAGGGTGGGCAAAGGTGAAGCGAATTAAACAGCGACTTTTCGCCAATTAAGTTAGGGCCCATGTAATAGCTGGCGAGCTTATTGCCATCTATCGGAAAAATTAATCGTGTGATATAAAAGGAATGCTGCACATTATACTCATCCCTTTTTTTATTTTTGACGGAGTGGAATGCATTTACGCACCGTATCGGCCGCTAGACATTATACTCAACCCTGACTTTACCCTTAGTCGCCTTGTACGACACCCAAGGAAGAGATGGCGGTGGTGGTTATTCCGTCTCCACACGGTTGCGGCTATAGTAAGGTACCTACTTGATATGAGTACAAAATACCGCTACACGCACCACTATTGCTAAAGTGTCTAGGCGATGGTAGATGTCGCACATCGCATCAGATACCCCCGCTAATATTCGTGACTTATCTCTGAGTAATGGCGGGCGGGATGCGGCCGAAGATAATAGCCTTCTCACGTCCTGCGCCCGCGCACCTGATTATTCGGCTTGCTAATTCTGCGCAGGGCTGTCAAAGGTTGTCTATTTGTTTCTTCATGTCACACCTGGCTATAACGTGGACTTTTCCGCGTACGGAAAATACGTAGGTACCTACCTATATAAAACTATGATCTTACCTCGGGCAATAAAAAAGAAGGCTTATTTATCGCCAATTACTTGCGATCTGAGGCATTCTTTGTTTTATTACCCTTGGTTTTTAATATACTAAAGGTCAATTTAGTTAGGAGGATTGTGAAGTGCCGATACGCGGCGCGAGTAATGCCTACATTTCTCCCGTAAAACTGTACAAGATGATAAAATTCCTTTGAGATTCAGTACATCCTACTAATCTAAGTCGGTACGTATGAATATCATTTCTTACGTTTAATTGTTCATATGTTATAGTTCCCATACGTGAAATTTTCTTGTTTCATTTTGTAATGCTCTCAAATATAAATTCATAATTACACAAAATTAACACAATCACTCGGGACTAGTTTTTCTTTAACACCCTTACACAAAATGTATAATAGTCTTTAGCTTTTAAGTTCCTCTTACAATTTTTTTTGTATAATTGCTAATTGTCTGTTAAAATTACAAACATACACAATAACACTCCTTAACAAAATAAAATGTAAAGACGACAGCAGGTCAGGTTACCACAGTGTGTCAAATTTTGGCAATCGACTTCGTGCTTTAGGTCAATCCAGATAAGGCTGACGATCGATTGGAGATATTTGACTTACATTTATTTTATTTGTTCTAAAATAAAGTGCCAATGCCAACCCTATAACTGTAAGTAGGTAGTACCTATGTGTGTTAAGATCTAAGGGTAAAGTGCATTGATGGGACTTCTATAAGAAACTAATTCCTAACTGAATACGTGTGATAATACACAAAATTAGAGATAAACTACACAAATAAGTCAGTTTCGAAATTTATAATTAATTATTTGCGTGGCGTGCTTTTTGTTTACTATAGGAAATAAATAATTATCAAAATTTTTAAATTAATATAAAAGAAAACGCTCTTAAACGTGTCAATATTATGTATATATTACTGGTTAATGAGAAAATTTCTAAAATCTATGTCTATGGTCTAGATTTGAATGATATTTTTGACATTAAGTACTCATTAAAGTTAATTGACGTCTCTGAGTGCGGCCGTTAGTCGCCTTGTACGACGACACCCACGAGAGTGGCAGGGGCGGTGACAATTGTATTGTCCGTTGGCGTTACCACACTGCAATAATCCTTAATATCATCATCATCATCATCACCAGCCCTTTAATGTTCCCACTGCTGGGGCACGGACCTTCCATATGGATGGAAGAATATAGGGGGATTGGGCCATAACCCACCACGCTGGCCCAGTGCGGGTTGGTGGGTATTAACGACTGCAGATGCAGCCGGTACCACCGCCTTAACGTGCCTTCCGAAGCACGTAGGAACCCGAGATAATAAATTTTTGGTCACCCATCCTATGACTGGCCTTAGCGAACTTGCTTAGTTTACGCAATCGCAGGCCAAGCGCACTATGCCACTGCGCTAGCAAGCTACTCCCATCCATCCATCGCCTCCTTAATCCATCCATCCTTAATATAACTCTTCTTAATTAAGAAAACATACCTAAATTACGTAAGAACACGATTCTCCATATCGAACTATCAGCGCGATCGGCTAGGTTGCGACAGCGATGGATATCAGAACTATCAGAGATTCCGTGCTACTGTTCTGATAGCAATTTACAACAGTGATAACTGATATTTATGTATTTACCATTATCGTGTACTTAGATGTCAATACTATTATCACATCATGTCGAAAACACCACATTTCCTCAGCTTTTCATTCTTTCATAAGGTTATATAAAATACATAAACTAATGGGCAGTAGCGTTCCTCATAAACCACCTATATAGGTAGTGTGATTTACGTGCTCGCGAGATCACAACAGGCTCGCCTACATGGGATCTTATAAAATTGGCGAAACGTGAGTGTCAAGTCACCTCTGCCTTACCCCTTCGGGACGTAATATAGGCGTTATTTAAGTATGTACTATAATTGTAATAGCTCCTACAATTGTAACAGCGTCGTTCTTTGATGGCCGTATCTAACTTTAATTATTTTGCCTAAGAATTTTAATGACTGTGCTTAATGAAATTTCGCACATGAACCAACACGCCCATTGGCGAAACGTGGGTGTTAATTCACTTCAGCCTACCCTTTCGGGGGTGAATATGCGTGATTTATGTATGTATCACACCAAGAACTCTGCCCGCAGACTCATTTCGCACCAAACAGCGCATAAATTTCGCGCATTTGCCGCGAAAAAAGCGCAACAAAAATCATCCAACAACTCCATCCCACGTACCTAACAGACACATGTAACTGCGCACGCGCATAAATCCACCCACGGCCGATAATATCGAACTGTTTATCAATCCGGGCGAATATAAATTAAGTATATCGTGCGATCAGAGCATGTGAAGTAAAACTTTAATTGGACCCGAACGTTACAATAGGTGTTACGCCTATATGAGCACTGGCGTCATTTTTCTTTGGAAAAACGCAGTAACTAAAAATCTAATTTTATGTTCTCCGTGCCCTGTTCCCAGTCCATCTGGGGTCGGCGCAGTATGTTTCCTCTTCCATTCTAATCGGTCGACTATGCAAAATAGCATCATCAACACATTTATATCACCACTGCTATGTATAGAGCAAAAGCCGTCTCTTTAGTTTGATAAAAAGAATATTGGGAGAACGGGCTTTTGCTTTTTTAATTTGGAATCCTAACAAAAGTTTTATGCTCGAGTTTACCAAAACGAAAACAAGCGATTAAAAGACAATCGTCAGTTTTTGACAGTTCTTCCATACGATGAAATGTCAAAAATTGACGGATAAATAATAATCGCCTGTTTATGTGTTAGTGAACTTAAGCCTTACTGTCGAACTCAGAGACGGCAATTAACTATAATGAGTAAATAATACAAAAATCTCAATTCGAAACTATAATATATTTCATTTAAATCTAGACTAGTGACTAGTTTTAAACGGCAAGAATAGTGTGACTAGTTTTAAATTGTTATTTTATGACATTGAATACATATTAAAGTTAATTGACGTCACTGAGTGCGGACGTAGTTATTTACTCAGTCATAACTTTAGTTTTTTTTTCTTCAAATTCTACAAAGATCAAATCTACCGTCGTCCTCCACAGCAGAGAATTCCTTGGCCAACGCACGAAATTATAAATCTATCCATTGATAACGATCGTTATCGTGCCTATCTGTAAATCATCGATCAAGAGCTATCGACAAATCCCCGGGCAGCCGATTACAGTTGATACCGATCAAATTACATCTATGTAGAATGTTTTCGATGGATTACTAGATGTACACACGCAGGGCAAACTGGTTACGGACCAAATAAAATTAAAAAAATACATGCTTTAATCACGCATGTATCCTCAAATGATAGACAGAGATAAGTCAACACCCACGTTTCGCCGATTACAGTTTGGCCGCTGAGAGAATGCGTTTTTGACAAGTGCTGTCAGTTTCTTAAGTCCACTGAATAAGTCCGCGGGAGAGATGGGGTTGGTGACAGTTGTATTCTGCACTGCCGTCACCACACGGTGAAAAATTATTATAATGATAATGTGTTAACTAAACAATTTAACACATTACAATAAGCACACTTATAAATTACATCTTATCGCCTGGTTGAATGTCACATGCTTAAGAAAAAATTAAATGTAAAGTACTAAAAGAATGATGAACATTGAAAAAGAGGAAGAAGACCAATATAGATGGATTGCGTGATAAATGACATAAACGTGAATGAAGTAAGTGAAAAGGTGACAACTAATGTGGGTGAATGAAAGAAAAAAACATACTGCTTCCACCCCATAGAACAATAATCTGTCCTGTGGCCCACCCCAAATGAAATGGGTAAAAGGCAAGTGGATGATGATTTCTGTCCTCTACGACAAAAAAATTAGCCTAAGGTTTTATAGATACATGCTACGAGTACGTATAAATATAAAATTTAATTAAATTTATTAATTAATAATCAATAATCTTGCACTGTCGTGCTAAATACATTATTTCGTGAAGGTGTACTTAGTTATGCCAAACTATTGTACAGTCAACCAGTTAGTTTCTGAACGGGAAGCTACCCTGTGACCTCTAACAGTGGTCGCAATAAAAGCTATTTTTGAACGGCATGCAGTTGAAAGTGTATGCCCCATGGCATACTTATCGATAGATGGCTATCATTCCGCGAGCGATTTTAATCCATTCAGATTACTGACGCTAGATATACATCGTTTTTATTGAGATTCCATTTTAATATAATTAGGTGGAGGGATTAGGAACCCAGTGGAAATTTTGATAGCGATCGAGACAAGCAAATATTGTGCGTACTTCTCAGAAAAAGCCACTAACATGTGCGCTTAGTATTAAATTCCAGAATATTAATTAAAATAAAGTTTCGCAATAATAACCCACTTTCATATAAGCAGATTTGAAATAAGTCGTGTACACTTGAATGTTCTCTTATGTTAGCAGTGATGAGAAGGTATGAATATTAATGCTAGATTATAACAGTGTGCTGAAATGTGCGGCACAGCGAAAGGTATATTGAGTATGGGTGTACTGTAGTATGGATATTAGGTATGATAGATCCATGCATCTAGAATAAGAGGAAGCCCGAAGAAGCGATAGATGGATTGTGTGAAAGATGATATGAGGAGGAGAGGAGTTCAGGCTGAGCTCACAGGTCCTAGCCAAGTGGCTTTTCTATTGGAACGCATAGAAAACAAAAGTATGAAACTGACGTTTTGTTTGTTCTGTAATAAGTCAGTTTCATACGTTTGTTTTCTATTCGTTCGACTAGATTGGCACGTCTGAGCAGAATACAATTGTCCCCACCACCCATCTCTCTCCTGGGTGTCTTACAAGGCGACTAAGAGTAAACACAGCGATTGGTAATCAGCAGCAGCTTCCTCTTATACCACCTAGTAATATAATGCGATTTACGTGCCGATATGTGCCAATGATTACATGGGACCTAACATAATAGACGAAACGCGCTCTGTTCCCCTTCGGGGATAAATAGGTGTGGTTAATGTATGTGAGTTTACAAGAAGAGGTCAGACTGAAGCAAACTAGTTTCCATAAAATTTTCTTACGGAATTCCCTTGCACCAAATATGACATTTTACCCTGAAGTAGGTATGACGTGGCCTATGATTCTGTTGTGGTTTACTAAGCAAAGGATACCTTGAACCGCCCGAGGTACCGATAAATATATTACTTAACCACTATTTATAACGAAGAGCACAATTTGGAAGTGCATTTAAAAAGCCGTCTTGCCGCCTTAAGACATGGCCTATTTTCACTTGTACTAATTTTACTTGATATAATCCATTACAATATTTATTACATTATTCGTGTACTTTTTGTTATTACTAAGAAAATCGTTGACTAAAGCTGTTTTATGAAAGTTTTCCGATCGCGATGCATATTGAAACAACCACAACAAAGTGGTGACGGCAGAGCAGAATACAATTGTCACCACTCCCATCTCTCTTGTGTGTCTCGTACAAGGCGACTAAGGGTAAAGACAGCGATTAGTAATGGGCAGCAGCGTTCCTCTTATGCCAACTAGCAATGTACTGCGATTTCCGTGCCCGATAAATGGCAATAGGCTCGCCACCTATATCATGGGACCTAACTTAAATGGCTAAACTTGGCGAAGCTTAATTTACCTCTGCCGACCCCTTCGGGAATATAGGCCCATTGCTCATTGCTGTCTTTAACCTTAGTCGCCTTGTACGACACCCACGGGAGAGATGGGGGTGGTGACAATTGTATTCTCCTCTGCCACCACACGGCATCGTAAAATTATCATCATTAGTTCTATTGAGTGGTCCTTTTTCTAACAGCCTTTTAAAATTAATATAATATATCGCAACGCAATATCCCTATACTACGTTTTCCTATAGTTTTGTAACAAAACAATTGTTGTATTCCATATCTTACAATGACACTTACTGCTAATAAATTATTGATTGATTGAGTCACAATCCAGTCAGTCAGGTCAGATGAGGAAATTATCCGTACTCTAATCTGTTGGTTCATACGCATGCAGAGATATACTGTAACCAGTGTAACCACAGTGACGTTGATTTTGCATCTTCATTACACTCTGGGGACTTACTTAGCCCTGACTCGATACACTGGGACTTGAATCCCAATTCTAATTTTAAACTAAATCACTGACCTCTAATATAGGTACTAGTACGCTGGACTGTAGGTTGTCATTCAAAACATGAAGCAAATTTGATTATCGCCATCTTGACGCTGTTGGCACTGGTGGCCAAAGGTAAAAGTCCACGGAACTAATATAAGAGATACATTTAGTAATGTCAAACACAAGCAACAAACGTCAAATTTTGTACCCATGCCGCTCGATAGGGCTTCAAATCGCCACAAGAAACAATTTTATCATTTTAGTAGAAGTATTCAGTCCAGCGTATTTGTTTAATAGAGATCAGTGAACTAAATACGCACATAAAAAAATGAAGAATTGTTTATTTGATTGACTTAATTCTTCTGACAAGTAACTGTCTATCATCATATGAACTTGAAGTCCAAAATCTTTAACGTAGAATATAGATTAATATATCTTTAAGTATATATCAAATAACGAATATTTTCTGGAGTATTAAAAGTTGTCAGATCCAGCGCAGCTTTCAATTAAACTAAACCCTTAAAATAGACTTATACAGTAGAGGAAAAAAATCTCTGAGTGCAAATTCAAAAGGAGATACCCCTCACACTCCAGACGTCTTTTGGAAGTGTTAAGGAAAACACTAGTTATTTTATTTTATTTTTTATACAATGATCTTAGGTTAGCTTACAGTTTACAGCTTTCTTTAGTAGTACAGTCAACAGCACATCGGGTTACTACAATCTGTCAAATTTCTCCAATAAAATTTTCAACCTTAACATCCTTATTATAAAGTTGATCCTCTCTTAGCGTCAGTAGTCCCAGAATCAACAAATCACTTTATTTAAGCCAAGCCTCGCCTCGCCAAGGTTAAAAACTGACGCGTGGACACTCCGACCCCACAATGGCACGCGATCCACCGTGGGAAGATAGGGTGAGGGTTCCATCCCCAGTTGAACATATTGTCGTGTGAATTGGTACAAAACTGGGATGGTGCGAATGGTTACGAACAGTCTATTTCAAATTTCAAATACGAATAGTTTTTAACCCGTCGAACAATTTACTAATACAATAAAACACTGGAACGGTTGTTTATGACGGCTCTTACAGAATCTTACCAACCGAATATGGTTGGGCAGAGATAGAAGACGGGGTGGGAAGATCCCGTAAACCTACACTTGGTTCCCAGGCGCTACTACTGACTTTTCCACACTATGGACCCGGCATCGGCACACATGGAATGTTAATAGTTATCGTATATTCTTTTTTGTTTTTTTTTGCCTTGGTATCTTAGAACTTCATTTTAACATGTCGATTCCCCGTTAAATATGTTAAAATATTAATGTCATCCTTTTTAATACATCGAGGGAGTGCTTGGCGCGATGGATGAATGGTAATTTTAAATTTCATTTTTATGGCTGTTTTTTATGGTTATTTAAAATACAATCTAGTATTGAGTATAAAGCGTAAAAGGGTCCAAGGGCATCAAAGTGTCGACCCAGTTCATGCCATAATCAAATACAATACAATTGAAAGAAGACGAACTAGATACAAGTCTCTTTTGCACAAGAGCAAAAGACAAATGGATTATTTTTGACCTTCCCCATTAAAAATCTTATCTTGATGAGGGAAACGAACCAGCGTTCTCTATCCTCTCAATCCGGGCAGATACCTGCACCACTCGGCTACCACCAATACCACCATACGACACTTCCCGTATCAAGATTATAAATTTTCGACCTTATTCCAATCACAAAAGAATTGTCATAATAACAACTCCGCACCGCATCCGATCGCATTCACAGTCGCGCACTAAGATTTAGCGACCTTTAATTTGCCACCGTCGTAAATACGAGACGAGGCTCGAGCTCGCTCGCAAATTCATATGATTCCCCACAATGCACAGTGGGACACGCTCCATACAAGGGCGGTCATAAATAGTTAAAGTCATGTTACTATTAATACATTGTATTATTTTAGTGACTTATAGTTATAAAAGTGTTTTAGGAACATTAAAATGAAAGAAGTACATGTATTTACGGAATAAAAAACGTTTACTTCAGTAAAAAACAAATATAAACAATAACATACTTTTACCTAAATTTATCATGCACTCAAACACTTAAAAATTGGAATGTAAAACATATATTTTAAATAAAATAAGAGTCAAAACATTGATAACATTATTTAATTATAATAAAATAATAAAATAAATAAATTAAAATTAATTAAATACAAAAAAAACAAAACAACTAACAAAATACAAATAAATTATTATTATTCTAACAATATTAAACATGTAACAATTCTATTACACTTTGTGACAGAGTATTTTTCTTTTTAGGGGGAAGTTTAAGAGAAGCTGCAACTTATGAGAAACGACCAATTCACGATTGTCGATCTGAATAAAAGTAGGTTGCAAACTTTCAATTTTATCCTTAAAATAAGCTTCCTCTTGCAAAGACACTGCTGTGCTTTCTTTCAAAAATTGAAATCGAATAGGACGGCAGTACCTAGTGGAAGAGGGTCGAGGATTCTTCCATAAAATTTTACAATTATCTTCAGCTAATTTTACAATAATTTGAAGGGGTACGTATAAGATGTTACAAACAAACTACTATCTTCTAAAGTTGAATCTGAAAAAAAATGTTTGTATTCACTATGTCCAGTGCTGCCATCGAATCCCCATTTCCCAAGTAAAGAGATATTAGACAAACAATCATCAGGAATCTGATCTAAGACCTCTTTTTGAGATTCAAGGATTCGAGAAGCTGTGTGATCAAAAAGACTTTGTAATTCAACTTCAGCTGAAGACTCGGAAACAGTTATATTAGAAGGGTAACATCTCTGTTTCGCTTTAGTAATTTGTTGGTAACATGGTAATACATTAGGAGAAATCTTACTATTAACAAAGTTTTTAATTAATAAGTACTGATGTTTTGTCAACTGAGCATCAGTCACAAGTGACAAGACATCATCAGTGCTAACTCTAGATATACACGAATCGAATGAACAGTCTGAAACATCAAGCAATGCACTCACAGTAGAATCATCAGACTTTGACAAATCAGCTACTCTCCGACGTTTAGTCCTTTTACTACATTGCGTAAAAGGTTTTCGAGGACGTGAATGACACGGAGACGTTTCAGACGGAGTACATTGCTTATTGTTTTTCACAAGTTGAATTTTTTCAATAACATTAAACCAATCGGAATTCTTATATAAAAGCTTGGTTTATTCCCTTTTACATTTTTTCCAGAATCGAGCAATAGCTTTACATAAATTATTAATAATTTTCTCTAAATAATGAATATCAATGTTCTCAGCATCGTTCAGAGTAGTCAACAAACTTTGTAGGACTTGACGACACTTTTCCGAGTCATTATCGGTATTGACAGTTAGCCATATTTCAAGAATATGCATTCTTGAAAACGAGCATATATATAAATTACCTAAAACAAAAAAAAACGGTTAAAATTCAGTCACAAAACCTACACAAAGCACTAAGACTAAATAAACTAATTTCGTAGCAAATGCTACGAGATAATCTGGCAACCGTAGCACCCTTGTCATCGCCAAAAGGGCAGATAAGGGCAGCCAAGTTTTAATTTTCCTAAGATAAGAAAGTCTAAAGATTATGGTGCAATATACCTCCATAGTGGGAGCGAGTGGGAACATATTTAAAAGTTTATTCAAACTTTGAATATTAAAATATAATACTCCAAGAAAAGTCGCCTCGTAGCAATGACATACTAAAGAAAATATATACTAAGATACAATAAAAATAAAAATATTAATTATTACATACCCTGTTCTTGGATATCCATTTCAGAAAAAACTCACACAGCACTCACAGGTCCCGCAATGACAACAAATGACATCACGCTTTTTAATGACTCACTGATAACAGTATTTACGATTGGCGATGCGCTCTCTTTGAATGCACAATAGATAATGAAGGCGCACTCTAATTACTGACCTATTTATAGTTTCAGAAGGTACCGCAACTATCCAATGTAACGACAAGGAATAAAATGTAAAACAAGAAAGCAGGTTTTTAAGATTTATGACCTATGGATGTCCCACAGTGCAATGGCGCAATGCTCGCACAATATACCTTTGATACGCCGCCGCATAATGCGGCAGTCGGCTGTCCGCCGGCTGAGATGATCAGCCAGCCTCTCTGAGCTGGTGCACCAATTTAAAGCGCACTTAGGCCTAACGCATACATGTATACAAATTCTGCAATGACCCAACTGCTTATACAACTTCTACATCAAACCAATTGTTTGGTCGAGTTGTGCACTTTTCATGGGTTCTACACAACTAAACTATTTAGTTGATGGAAGTACGCAACGCATACAATCGATATAGTCGATCCAAAAATATCTAACACAAAGGGTAAACAACTCTATTACAACAGCCGCTAACAGAGACGTCATAAAATTTTAATGAGTAGGTACTTAATGTCAAAAATTTCATATAAATTAAGACCATAGGCCGCAAGAATAGCGACTAGTTTTGAATTGTCATTTTTTGATATTAAGTACTCATTAACGTTAATTGACGTCTCTGAGTGCGGCAGACTCCGCGGCCCGTCCATCCGTCTGTCACTAATGAACCTTGATAGTTAAACAGTTGAAATGTTAACAGATGATCTATTTCTATTGCCGCTATAACAACAAATCCTAATAAACCGAATAAAAAAAATATTTAAGGAGGCTCCCATGCAACAAACATGATATTTTGCTTGTTTTATAGATAATGGTACGGAACCTTCGCGCGAGAGTCGATGTATCGCGACTCTCTTGGCCCTCGCAAGGTTCCGTCCATTCGCGAGCACTTAACAGCGTCTATCCATTCTGCATTGTTATTTATTCAATTTGTGATACTAATAGGTACTTGCGGTATTTACATTTATGTGGACTGGAGCATTGCTATGGGTAATGGGTAGCAGCGTTCCTCTTGTACCTACCACCTAGCAATATACTGCGACTAAAGTGCCCGATCGGTGGCAATACATGGGACCTAAAATAATTAGTAAAACGTGGGTGCTAATACACCTATGCCTACCTCTTCGGGGATAAATAGGCTGCGTGTTTAATGTGTGTTTGTATGCAATTAACACATATTGGTAGGTAATTCAGTTATAGTTTACACACATTATATACCTAATATCACCTTTTTTTTCAATTATTTTTAAGACAAGTTCTAGACACTCCAGCACGTGGTGTTTGCTCATAATTGACTGTGCACTTATTACTGCCGCACTCAGAGACGTCAATTAACTTTAATGAGCATTTAATGTCAAAAATTTTCATTCAAATCTAGACCATAGACCCGGTAAGAATAGCGACTAGTTTTGAATTGTAATTTTTTGACGTTAAGTACCCATTAACGTTATTTGACGTCTCTGAGTGCGGCAGTTAGTGAAAATGAAATGAAAATTGTTGGTGAACCAATCAAGTAAAAATAAAGAAATGAAACAAAATGAGAATACCAGAAAAACATCACGATAACAGGATAATTACGCTTGTTTTATTTTACACGATTATCATTTTTTTTTTCTGTAACTAAGTGAATGTATCTATGCCAAGTTACACCTAATGCGACCAATAGAACTTAATCCACCTTATCTCGAGTACATGCACTCGTAATATTATCTGAACTCTGTACAGAATCGCTCATAAGGGCCAATTATTTTTTATCAGTGATTAATTGATGTCTGTACATCTTTGTACGCCGTGTGGTGACGGCAGAGCAGAATGCAATAGTCACCACCCCCATTCCCCCGTGGGTGTCGTACAAGGCGACTAAGGGTTAAGACAGCAATTAGTAATGGGCAGCAGCGTTACTCTTATACCAGCTAGCAATGTACTGCGATTTACGTGCCCGATATATGGCAATAGGCTCGCCACCTAGTATATGGGCCCTATCCTAATTGGCGAAACGTGGGTGTTGATTCACCTCTACTTTCGGGATATAGGCGTGATTTATGTATAATAATAAATAATAATAATAAATATACTTAATTGCACTAGACATTTTGAAAAATTAGTTGACATTGCGATGAAGACGTACAATTTAGGCGGTCTTATCGCTAAAAGCGATTTCTTCCAGACAACCTTCAGTAACCTTCAGGTAGAAGAAATGCAAGAAATGTATGTGTGTAATCCTTAGTTATGACATTTAAAAATATAATAATTTGAAATAATTGCGATATATATGAAAGCATGCCTTACAATTATTGGCTGGTTATTATGTATTCAAAGTTGTCTTGATGAGTTAAAATACTGCTACTATCAAATTCCACAACTCTAAATTCCCAAAGGAATGCCTAAGCAAAACAATAATAGTTAAACATCCATATTTCACCAGGTATGCTAATTCATTGATGTCACCCAGGCACGTGGATTGAAGCTATACCACCATCATCCGCATCAAGAGTTACGAAATTTTTCGGACAATTTTTTTTTTGTACATACATACATCCATAAATCACGCCTATATCCCCGAATGGGTAGGCAGAGGTGAACTAGCACCCACGTTTCGCCAATTATGTCACGTCCCATGTAGTAGGTGGCGAGCCTATTGCCATTTATCGGGCACAACAGTCGCAGTACATTGCTGGGTGGTATAAGAGGAACCCTGCTGCCCATTCCTCATCACTGATTTATCCTTAGTCGCCTTGTACGACACACGCGGGAGAGATTTGGAGTTGATGACAATTGTATTCTACTCTGGCGTCACCACACGGCAATTTTTCTTTGTAAATACTATATTATAGTCAGCTAGGTTTTAGGTACCCAACAACCAAGTATTAACTAGGATACATTTAATTATATTACTAATTAAATGGCTTATGAAAACAATGATTATCTCAGTCTATTGTTTGTCCGACCAACTGATAGGGGTCAGCCAGTGATATAATATCATTAACCTAAGAGATAAATCTTCTTGTCGCTTTCTAGGGAAATTTTATCTGCTGTTTTCACAAACAACATACACACATAAATCTCGCCTATATCCCTGAAGGGGCGGGCAGAGGTGAATTAACATCCACGTTTCGCCAATTACGTTAGGTCCCATGTAATAGGTGGCGAGCCTATTGCCATTTATCGGGCACGTTCGCAGTACATCGCTAGATGGCAGAAGAGGAACTCTGCTGCCCATTTCTCTACACTGTTTTAACCTTAGTCGGTGTGTACGACACCAACGGGAGACATTTGGGGTGGTGACAATTGTATTCGTCTCTGCCGTCACTTCACGAGTTTGTTGTGTAGTGTGTAAACAACAACTGTAGTTAAATGCTCCCCTTTACACAAGTGGCCAATCAATTCGAACGAATAGAATACAAATGTATGGAACTGACGTATTACAGACAAAACAACATGGCGACCGTCGTCTCAAATGTAAGAGAAGCTGTCAAAAATTGACATTTGTATTCTATTGGCCACTGATCTAGGCCCCCAGGTCAAGAGTACCCAAAACCGACGAGCACGTAGAGGACGGTAATGAGATGAAATGAAGTGTATAAGGATCGTAGCAAGCGCAATTTCTGGAAGAGAGAGGCGTGATACGACGCCCGAGGATGAAAACAGTGATGAGGAATGGCATCAGCGTTCTAGATAAACCACCTAGCAATATACTGTGATTGGCACATGATAGATGATGATAAACTCGCCACCTAATTAATACACAGAACGTGTAAATTAACTTGGCAAAATGTGAACAATTTTTTTTCGCCTTCTCTTTCTCTCCTGTATTTTTTTAAAGCTTTTTTAATTTTTTTTATTCATGGTACCACGTCTCAAAACTTACCTTCCTTAAATAATTTGCCCATGGTACTCTATTATCCCCATTTGGAAGGTCCAAAGGCAAAAAAAAATTACTAGCAAAAATTACCGGGCATGTAGCTGGTTTTATGCCGCTTTCGCCTTCGTGCGAAAGTTCCCTGTGTAGTACCATCGATATCGACTCTAAAATTACTAAAACTCACGCTTAGACACCAATTATCAAGTAAACAAATAAAACGCACAGTTTTTTCGGTAATCTCAGTTGACATGTAAATATCAGGCAAATATCAGCTCCACCCGGACAGTCACTGATAAGAGTTCATCTTTTAACATTAGGAACTTGCTATCAGTGTCTAGCGAGTTATCATCGTCTTGGAAGATCCGGATGATGGAAACTGATTGGGGAACTGATTTTTCCGTTGCTTAAGTAAGCTAATCAGCTAACTGCCGCACTCAGAGACGTCTATTAACTTTAAAGAGTAATTAATAGTTTAAAATGTCAATCAAAACTAGACCATAGATCCGGCAAGAAAAACGACTAGTTTTGAATTGTCATTTTTTTGTATTAAGTGCTCGTTAACGTTAATTGACGTCACTGAGTGCTAACACTAGAATAATGCTAACCTCCTGCTTAACCATTTCGCCGTATGGTGACGGCAGATCATAAAGCCATCGTCACCACCCCCAATAGCCAATGTTGATTATAGTAATGGGCAGCAGTGTGTCGCTTAAGCAATATATTGTGATTTACGCGCCCGATAGATGACAATAGGCTCATACATACATACCTAAATCACGCCTATATCCCCGAAAGGGCAGGCAGAGGTAAACCAGCACCCACGTTTCACCATCCATGTCAAGTCCCATGTAATAGGTGGCGACCCTATTGCCATTTATCGGCACAAAAGTCGCAGTACATCGCTAGGTGGTATAAGAGGAACGCTGCTGCCTATTCCTCATCACAAATTTATCCTTAGTCGGCTTGTACGACACCCACGGGAGAGATTTGGGGAGGTGACAATTCAACACGGCTCATACAAACATACATAAATCACGCCCATCTAAAGGAGTGTCGTGCAAGGTGACTAAGGGTACACATTAAGCACCTTGACACCCGTGGGAGATAAGGAGATGGTGACAATTGTATTCTGCTCTGTGGTTGGTAGGTACTGTATCCACTACTCTTCCTGTATTATTACATCCCACCCTGTGTCCATGTAAAGGGCAGAATGCAGAAAAAAATATATAATATAACTTTCCTCATTCTCCCCTACCGAGCAAGCGAGTGACATCAGTAACTATTACTTTGTTAATGTCACTGTACACGCTTATCGAAGCACTGATAAAGAGACAATCGAAGAACACATTAATGATACTTCTCTTACATTTGACGCGACGGCCGCCATGTTTTTTCTATGTAATACGTCAGTTTCATACATTTGTATTCTATTCGTTCCAATAGGTTGGTCATTTGTCTGGACTCTAGAGAAGTATATTCGGACTATTCGGACGAATGTCTAAAGGAACACTGTTGTCCATTACTCATCGCTGCTTAACCCTTACTCGCCTCGTACGACACCCACGGGAGAGATTGGGGGTGGTGACAATTGTATTCTGCTCTGCCGTCGCCTCACTTCTGCTATTTATAATTTTCGCCAAATTTAAAAATGGCACATTGCTGGCGGAATATCTGACTTAGCTTAGTTGGAATATCTGACTTAGCTTAGTTGGAGTGATAAGAACGTGCCTTTTTATTATATCCAAATTTTTGGAGTGATAAAATGGCGTATATTTATTATTATTTTCTAGTGGAAAATCTGCTTTAAATCCCGCTAAATTTAAAGCATTCTTATACAGAAAACTCTTTGCAGTAAAGTATGTATGTTCATCATAATACTTACTGGCTTGGAGTTTCAGATTTCATCATAGAGTGTTACGATAACTCCCGGTCAAAACGCTTTTTTGTAAAATTGGTAACAGTTGATGCCATAGTTTTTTTTTTTGTAGTCTTAAATTTTTAACTGACGCACTCAAAGATGAACTCAACTTTAATGAGTCATAAAATTTCATTTAAATCTAGTTCATAGACCCGGCAAGAATAGCGTCTAGATTTGAATAACTTATTACAAATAAAATATAGTAAAAAAAATTGTAATAAGTACTGTACACTATGCAGGTCTCATTAAGGTTAATTGAAGTCTCTGAGTACGGCAGTAAAGGTGTAAGTCTCATGGTTATGTCAACACAATGCTAAAGAACTAATCTTTTGCATTCACCATTTTCCTGTAATCTCATTTCATTTCGGGTCAGCGATATTTTTCTTCCATTCACATTCCTGTTAGCCGTCTCCTCCTCATTCACTCCATGCACATTCATATCATCCTCACGCAATCCATCCATCTCTTCTGCGGTCTTTCTCTTTCCCTCCATCCGTCAACATTCATGCTCATCACTCCTTTAATCAAATACTTGCATTTCGTTTCTTCTCATAACATGTCCATACTATTTTGCACTTTTGTCAGGTAAATATTGTAATTCAAGTATATTGGTCGTAGCGTGATCTTATAAGTATTACAATAGCATATAACCTTTTTTATAATATTACATACATAAATCACGCCTATATCCCCGAAGGGGTAGGCAGAGATGAACTAGCACCCACGTTTCGCCAGTTATGTTAGGTCCCATGTAATAAGTGGCGAACCTATTGCCATTTATCGGGCACAAAAGTCGCAGTAGGTACATAGCTAGATGGTATAAGAGGAACGCTGTTGCCCATTCCTCATCACTGATTTATCCTTAGTCGCCTTGTACGACATCCACGGGAGAGAATTGGGGTGGTGACAATTATATTCTACTCTGCCGTCACCACACGGCTGGTATAGATAAATTTAACTAAGAAAACTATGGTATATTTTGTTCGACATAATTTTTATTTGGGTTTTTATGAAAAGGGAAGACACTGATAGGCCCTTGATCCTTGGAATCGGTTTTTTCCTAAAGGACCCTAGGGTCCTGCTCTTATCCTAGGAAGATCACTTGACCAGATAAATGTATCAAATAAATCACATTCAACCAGTGATTTTCGATGTTTCGAACTTTCAAATAAGAAACATTAAAAGTGATATTTAGTAGGAGTTTTCGTAGATTGTAACAACATAGCTACATTATTATAAAAACTTCACTAAAACTCAGGGAAAATCATGCTCTCAACCTTACAAGAAATATTATTCCTACTACCAAAGAATGGACCCTGTTATATTTACACTTAATTATTGATCTGTGTTCTCAGATCTTCAAATGGCGATCATTTTTATCTCGCATTAAGAACCATTTCTGGTTATGTTAATTAACAGATAAGAATACTGGTTCGTGTTATCTGATTGGTGAAAATGTATTTTGATATTCCTTTTAAAGTCAACTTATGTATTAATAATTTGTTTACATCATCATCAAAATAATAAAACATCATTATTTAAAACAATATAGTCAAAGTTAAAGCGATAGTTTTTCGATAAAACTAATATTATTGGCGCTAATCGTGTCCGTAACAACAAATTAAACAATATAAGACAACGAAAACAAATGAATTTTCCGTGCAAAAACTGCCAAAACTTTTAGTCAAACGGAGACGACAGACCAAAAGTTATTTTGCACACGAAAAAAATAGCACAACCGTGTGATAGCCGAAAAAATCTCAAACTTTACGAACTCAAGAAAGAGTTGACAACACTTTCGCGACCGAAACTTTCTTACTCTAACTAAACTAAACTTAGTCGAACCGAAACCCACGAAAAACTCCTTTCAGCTTCGGTTTGTCATGGGCTCCGCACTTACAAACGAAACCGTTGCACTGTCACAACACAATCCTCCTTACGTTTTAAGGGCTTGGGGTTGCTCTGCTTTCGTCGGGACATGACCTATGTAGCGGGACACATGTCACTACACTCGCGGACGAAGCGCCGACACAACCGCGCGGGGTGCTCGCGGCGCGCGACTGGGCGTCAGACGAAGGCGGCGCGCCTCTCCAAGCGCCGCCCATCGCCCCCGCCGCAAAGCCTTCCTCTGCCGCACATAATGTAAACAAATGAACTACCCATACTTGCAGCCACCTGAAAAGTGTGCACTGCCCAGCTCTCAATAAGGGCTATTATACGGGATATTATACCTAATTTCAATAATTTAGTAATTAGTTATTGTACATATTGTTTCCTTATACTGCAGGTTGCCTGGGAGAAAGTGCTGCTAAGCAATAAGGCCGCCTCTTGTACTGTACTATCCTGTGTAGTTGTATTTTTTCATCATTTTAGTTTTATGTGCAATAAAGTATAATTATTTGTATTGTGTTATAATTTTCGCGAAGCCTTCCTCTGCCGCACATAATATTTGTAAACAAATAACTACTACCCATTGTTGCATCCACCTGAAAAGTGTGCACTGCCCAGCTCTCAATAAGGGCTATATGCTTGCAATAACACGGTATTAGTTTCCAATATAATTAGTTAGCAATAAATAGTATCAATAAATAGTTTTTAACTATACCTAATGCAATAAACAGTATCAGTATTATACAATTATTGCAATAAATAGGACGAGACAAATTATTGTACTTAATTGAGAAGTAAAAAGTCTTTTTACTTCTCAATTCTTGAAACTGCAACTGATTTGACAACAATATTATTGTTAATCAATATTAACAAAACAAAATGTGAAAAATACGAGCATTTACTGAGAGCGTTATTGCAAGCGTTAAAGTGTAATGATTATTGTATTGATTTATTATTGTTTTTTTTTAATTAATTATTTACCTACCTAGGTACATTTGAACAAAATTAAGACGATAATTGCAAGCGAATAATGTAATCAGAATAATAACAAGTATAAACTGGATTTTTTTAAATTAAATAAGTATAATATTAAAATATAGAATACATAAATCACGCCTATATTCCCGAAGGGGTAGGCAGAGGTGAACTAACACCCCCGTTTCGCCAATTATGTTAGGTCCCATGTAATAGGTGGGGAGCCTATTGCCATTTATCGGGCACAAAAGTCAGTACATTGGTAGGTGGTATAAGAGGAATGCTGCTGCCCATTCGTCATCACTGATTTATCCTTAGTCGCCTTGTACGACACCCACGGGAGAGATTTGGGGTGGTGACAATTGTATTCTGCTCTGCCGTCACCACACAGGTATTAAAAAATATATTACTAAAATAGCATATAAACGTAAAGAACCTTCTAAAAAAGTATGCTAAGTAAGCCAAATATTCCTAATAACTAAGATTGTTTATATTATATTTAAGGAATATTTAAGGAAAGGTCTTTTAAAAAATATGCTACTTGCCATAGTTAACCTATTCGTAATAATACCATTCCTATTAAGATGATTCCTTTTCTGTAATTTGGCAGTTTCTCTGTCCCTTCTTTTAACATATTTATAACAATTAATAAAGTTCAGGTACCTTACAAAATTAAATAAAATGTTATTAGGTACTAGGACTTTTTAATTGGCAAACCGGCTAACTCTATTATGATCAAAGTTTGCAGGAGACTGTTAATTTTTTTTTATATTTTTTGTATAGGTAAAGCGAGCCAAACATCCTTTAAGTTACTTCGGAAACTCCTAAACTGATGCTCATCGCCATTTTCACAGATTGCTTAAAGATAATTTTTATGGCTTGAAAATATGCGCAAATGACAACTAATAAAAAAAACAATTTAATTTCCCGAAACACGATTATTGATTACGAATATAAATATATTTAAATTAATGATGACTTTAAAATAGTTTTGGCTAAATATGCATGCATTTAAAAGCGTCACTTTAAAAAAGCCAAATTTAGCCGTGTGGTGACGGCAGAGTAGAATACAATTGTCACCTCCCCAAATCTCTCCCGTGGGTGTCGTACAAGGCGACTAAGGATAAATCAGTGATGAGGAATGGGCAGCAGCGTTTCTCTTATACCTACCACCTAGCAATGTACTTCGACTTTTGTTCCCGATAAATGGCAATAGTTTCGCCACCTATAACATGGGACGTTGGTGCTAATTCACCTCTGCCTACCCCTCCGGCGATATAGGCGTGATTTATGTATGTATGTACTTTAGAAAAAAAACTATTTATTTTAATTATATAAAGATGTCCATTACATATATAAAAACACGTCGACAAAATCTCTCTCCACCACTTTGACACTGTTTTGTCTCGGCATTTAGTGGGAGTTGGAGCGAGAGGAAAATTTTTCATTTCCCCGAGGAGATTTTATCCACGTCCCATGCTACGTTGGTAGGTAGCTAAACATCTCGTGTCATTGTGGCTTGTTTTAGTCCCTTGTTGATAATCTACTATTATGTCACACCTGATCTTACCTCGGGCGATAATAAAGAAGGCCTCAGATCGCGTATTTATCAATATTATATTCTTTGTTTTATCGCCCTTGGTATATAAGGTACTATTCTAAACATCCCAGCGAAAAGGACTTATTAAGCTTTTTATTGAACTGTTCAAAAAATCTCCTTACTTTTACAAGTTCAAAACCGTATGGTCAAAATTGAATTTAATTTACCTACCTATTTTTTCTTTGCTTTTAAGGTTAATTAGCTGACCCGACAGACGTTGTCTCGCTTAGTGTTTGTATATAACTGCGTATTCGTGCGATTCATGCGAATTCGCAATGCAAAAATGCAACGTGAATTTCTGCGATGCGATTTGGTGTGGCTAAGTAGATACAGGAAAAAGAAACAAAGCAGTAAGAAATTGAAGGAACGCGCGATGCGAATCCTTGCGATGCGTCGCGCGTAGATTTTTACGATGCGACGTAGCATCGCAGTTTTGTGTACACGCCTTTAGCTATGAATATTCTTTTTCATTCATCAAACGCGCTAACTGTCAAACATGCGAAGTTAAATTAGTCGTTATGTTTCCTGAAATTATCCGATTTTCTGCACAATTTTATTAATTTTTCTTTCCGTGATAACCTTTTACAAAGCATCAGAAAACATTAAAAAATGATAAATTACAATATCATCCTAAATACATGGATTCAGTTGCAGATAGGTACCTCTGTCAGCATTATTAATTTTAATGATAATAGTGAAATTTTTAGTCCACACGAAGCTTTGTCGGAGACCCCGGAGTCAATCATTATTTTCGACGATGGTGTTTGCGAAAACACGAAATTATTTTGCCATGGGTCGACATAAGAACATTGATTGCTATTATATCAATCATACTTATACTAAAGTGCCCAAACAACTCATAAGGGTTAACTCTAATTCATTAATATTATTTAATAATGGTGATGTAAATTCAAGACATTTTTATGATGAGCACGTGGTATCTGATATTTCATTGTTAAGATGAATGTGTATGAAAGACAAGATTAGAAATGAGCACGTCAGAGGAAGTTTGAAAGTAGGTAGCGCCGATGATACAAAAGTTGAGGAGCAACAGGTTAGCGTGGTATGGGCAATTGAGCAATGCATGTGATGAGGAGATAAGAGAGGTATAATAATTATTATACTATACTTATAATACCTCTAGTGGATATACATACCTATGTACAGATGTGAATGAGAGGAAGACCGAAGAAGCGATTGATGAATTGTGTAAAAGATGATATCGATGGCCCCAACGAATAAACGTGCAAATGCAAAATTACAACTTTTCAGGAAAAAATAAAAACGTATGGGATCATATTATTATAACTTTATTATTATAAAAAAATAGGTATCTATAATGTTTAATCAAATTAAAGGTAAAAGAAATATCTTTCAACTGATATACTTATTTCAAAATTATTATCGATTTACGAGATATTCAATAAAAACCATATTATTCTATTACTCTAGTGAATATTATGTGACTATTATTCGTGTAATAATATGAAATATGTACAAGTGTACTGAAATGTTGCACGGTTATTAAACGCAAATAAAGTTTACCCTGGGTCCAGCTCCGGCCACCTACACACAGGGCCTGTTTCACAATCGACAAGTTCGAAGTAGCTTACTTTGCAGTTCAATTGACATATATTTCATATTACAACTGTCAAATGATCTGCAAAGTAAGCCTACTTAGAACTTACTTGTCGATTGTGAAATAGGCCCTTATTATTGTATATTATATTTCTTTTTAATGACTGCAAAGATGAAACGCACGTATGTTAGTGTCTAGGAGATCGATTCATTATTTGTGTAATACATCTCTGTTAGTGAATGGTACAATCATGTAAATTGGCTAATATCTTTTGTAAAAGGGTCAATTGATGAAAAATTTATCAATATGAATAATTATTTATTTATCTTATTTAGAACGAAGTAGGTGCCCATCAGGTACCTATTACTTTAAAACAACAAGAAATACGCATTTGAAGTGGTCCCTCAGTTCCTTAGCACATCCCTTAACATCGCGAGAAGCATTGAGATCCTTGGTGTCGAAATCTCCTGTGACGATCAGTTCCGCAGTGGCTGGCATTAAAAAAGCTCGACGTGTTCAACAGAACGAAGCAGTACTTCACACCTGGGCAACGACTGATATGGTACAAATCGTCCATATTATGAAGTACTGCTCTTATTTATAGACCTAGATGCCAGCTAGGACTCGATGCAGTCCAAAGACGAGCTGTGAGAATTGACAACATTTCAAAAATTAAAACCCCCCAAAATATAAATACCGTTTCTTTATTTTCCAATCCTGACTTCAAAAATATGTTTTTTACATTTTTTTCTTACTTGATTACATAGAAAAAAAAGTAAAAAACATGCGATGACGTCACAGTCACACAATCAATCAATATCATGTCTGTCAGTCATGAATCAAATCATTAATTGTCGTCGTCGAAACTAACATTAATAAAGTAACAATAAATTAGAAATCCTTCCGAGGCTTTTATTTTAACTAATTTAAAACGTATTTTACTTGAAAATTAATTTCAAACATTTCAAATAATATGTTTTTATTTTTGCCACCGGAAACGCCAGATTGTCATTTCGCCAATTTTTCGTAACTGTGACGTCATTTGGCGTTTACGTCCGTTTAATGACCGGAATTTTAATCATGATTTTTTGTATGAAAACGACGGAATTCAGAAAAAATAAAAAACATAGGTGTCTTCATTTTCTGTCTAATTTCATATAACATCATAATAAAAGTATGTTGAAAAAATGATATGTTGTCAATTGTCGACGATCCAATGCTTACAACCCCTATTGAACCACTACATCTTAGAGGAGCCCAACCTACCAACACTCACTGAGCCAGTGACCACGCTGGCCTAACCCACCAGGGTTATGGCCCATTCTCCCTTTATTCTTCCACCCATAGGGAAAGCCAGTGCCTCAGCAGTGGGGACATTAAAGTGCTGGCGATGATGATGATGATGATGATGATCTTAGTAGAGATTTTTCCTCCTTATGCGTTTTTTAACGGTTTTAAGGAATTTAACAACACTAACTCTGCCTACCCCTTCAGGTATGTATGTGTGTTTAAGGAATGTGTTCTGAGGAACTATTTGCCATCATGCCTACAGCTTCTTTCTATCACCACACCTTTGCCATCGACGGCGTATTCACCCTCACACACCGGAACCGAGTTAGTCACGTAGTAATGTGCGTTGCAGAAGAAATTTTCATCCGCGTACGCTTCGATTGTGAAATGAACTCACATTTCGAGGTTTTCCCTAAGGACTACAACATGGGTTTCTTTAAGAAAAGTGTGAAAAAGATTTACCTGGTCAGCAACGTGCGTTTTGGTATGGCTGGTATCCATTTGCTGCGGTAACGGCTTACCATTGTGTGCCAATTATCCTCGCCACTCCATCGCTTTCGTTGGTAAGCGAAATGGATTCTACTGGCACTAGATGTCTCTAGACACTCTGGTAATAATTTGATATGGCTCCTGAGTTATACAAACTTATCAAATCCCTAAGTATATAAAAGAAGAGATATGGATAGCATTCCAGTGTATGCGACTTTTTAGACTTTCAAACTCTTCTATAGGTTCTCCAGGTCGCCTTCTTGAATTAGTCCTCGCGATAATTTACATCTCTTGTAATTCGTCATCAAAACTGTATCTAAAGTAAATTGTAATGGGATGATCATGTGAAAAAATAACTTCTTTTATTTTGTTCCAGTTAATTTTGTCGCCATTCATACCGTTTAACCAGTTTTTCCTTTTTTATTAACTCTTTAAAATATATAAAGTCCGCTTGCCTCATTTGTTTTATTTGATACTTGTGTCCGTCTATACCGTATATAATTATGCTTTTTCTTGGAACGCTCAATATAGCAGCATGCATGGAGTTGCCCTGCCATTGACCTGACCTGACCATTCCTCTAAAAATCTATGAGATATTTTTATGTTAAGCTAGCTGACCGGGCATACATTGTTATGCCATATAAATTATCCCGTTAACCATGGTTACGATTTGGTTGCCGTGGTTGCGTCAAATGTTTGACAGGAAAGCAGTTTATATGGGAAAATGAAATTGTTGTTTTTACTATTTTCCTCAAAATTATTTCATATTTTCTGGCCCAAGGCAATCATTTCAAAACCAGAATCAGCTAAATCGGTCCAGCCGTTCTCGAGTGTTAGCGAGACAATCGCACAGCAATCCATTTTATATATTATATAAGCAGATTTCTTCGACGCTATAGAAAACCACATTGCAAATACAAAACGATTGCGAAGTTGCGTCGTGTGGAATGAAGCATTACTATTTGAAGTTGCATGCATTTTCACAGGAATAAACGTGTAAGAAGTAACTACCCAAAGGAAAGGATAGACACAAGCGGCTAATTGCTTTAACAATTTTATTCTTGTTTACTCGAAGAAACAAATTATATGCAATAAGCGCATGTTTTGTCCCTTCTATTCTGGCCTGGGAGCGAAAAAATAACGTAGTCCAGCCCCAACTCATCCCATGGGTGTCGTAAAAGTCGACTAAGGGAGATTGCCCGGTGTACACCAATAAGCACCTTGGGGCACCCGAATGGTGAAGGGTACACCACCAACAAACGCATTCCCAAAGAGGGTTGGTGTCAGGCAGGCGGCCGGCTGTAAAACCTAAGCCAAAACTTTGAGCAGTATGGATTGGAATTTTGTCATTCCAATCAATCTCTCCGTTCATCGATCTCTCGACATGGTCCGTTCCGCCTCTTTTCTATACATTCATTCATCACTTGCACCTTTACGGTGTGATGGATGATATAAATCAAAAGGGAGTGGATGGCTTGATGACGTCTGACCGATATGAATATATTATATTCAGATATTTTGTTTTCCATCACGGCCGTGTGGTGACGGCAGAGTAGAATACAGTTGTCACCACCCCAAATCTCTCCCGTGGGTGTCGTACAAGGCGACTAAGGATAAATCAGTGATGAGGAATGGGCAGCAGCGTTCCTCTTATACCTACCACCTAGCAAAGTACTGCGACTTTTGTGCCCGATAAATGGCAATAGGCTCGCCACCTATTACATGGGACCTAGCATAATTGGCGAAGAGTGGGTGCTCGTTCACCTCTGCCTACCCCTTCGGGGATATAGGCGTGAATTATGTATGTATGTATGTATTTTGTTATCCATGTAACATAAACTTATTTGTTTCCGCACAAAAAACGTTTATACTGCTATAAAAGCCTTATTTCAAGTCCAAAATGTTTGTAAAAACTTAATTAGGTGTATGATAGGCCAAATAAACGAAAAATACGAAAAACAAAATTTTGGATAAGAGCTGTTGCACGTTTATGCGTTGGGGCCATCGACATGAGGAAGAGAGGAGTTCATGCTGAGCTCACATCTGATAGAGGAGAGTGGAAGAAGAAGACATGTTATGCCGACTCTACTTTTAAAGTAGAATATGGATATAGAAGAGTAGGACATATAATAATATACATACATACATACATACATACGTCACGCCCTTCTCCCACAGGGGTAGGCAGAGATCACTTCCTTCCACTTGCTACGATCCTTACATACTTCTTTCGCTTCATCCAATCTCATCAATCTCTTCATGCATGCCCGTCGGTTTCGGGTACTCTTGACCTGGCCCTTTTTCAATAGACTTTCAATTTGATTATGAAAGATCCGCCTAAGCCTTCCCCTTGCCATTTCTCCATTCACTTTCGCCATGTAAATCCTTTTTGTCATTCTCCTTTCATCCATTCTTTCGACGTGACCAAACCATGCGAGCATCCCTTTCTCAATCTTCATGATGAACCTTTGTGTTCATTATTGTTAATTTCTTTTTTGCCAAATAAACTTTATTTCATTTCATTTCATTTCATTTCAATCCTTGTCATTACATCTTCTTTCAAACCACACCTTTCTCTTATCACACTGTTATACAATCGGTCGCTCAGCCTTACTCTAGCCATACTCCTCAACGCTCTCATTTCTACTGCATTTATTCTACTTTCATGCTTCTTCTCCCATACCCAACTTTCGCTTCCATACATTAATGTCGGAACCAGCACTCCGTTATGAACAGCCATACGAGCCTTTCTGGACACGCTTTGGCTGTTCATAAAAGTGTGCAAAGCCCCGTTTACCATATTCCCAGCTTTCACCCGCTTTTCAATATCACTATCACACTTTCCATCTCTCGTAAATACAGATCCTAAATATACAAACTCTTTCACTTGTTCAACATTCTCACCCGCTATCTTAATTTCACACTTTGTCATTTGTTCATCTCTTTCAAAAACCATGATCTTTGTCTTGCTTACATTTACTTTCATCCCTTTCTCTGTCAAAGCTTCATGCATAACTGTTACCATCTCCTGCAAATCTGTTTCTGATGATGCTAATATAATCTGGTCATCAGCGTACAGCAGACATTTGATAAGTAACTCGTTCATTCGTAATCCACAATCAAATTCTTTTAGTCTCGTCAGACAATTATCCATGTATAAGTTGAACAGCCATGGTGACGCTACACATCCTTGTCTCACACCTGTACCGATGCGAAACGACTCTGTGTATGCGCCATTTATCCTAACACAAGCGTTCGAATCCTCATAAAGAGATTTCAACGCCTGTATCAGGCTGCTGTTCACCCCATACATCGACAAAATCGACCACAGTTCATTCCTCACCACTCGGTCATAAGCCTTTTCTAAGTCTACGAAAGCGCAATATACTCGTTGGCTTTTAGCCAGAGATTTCTGAGTAATGCATCGTAGAGAAAAGACTTGATCCGTACATCCCATTCCCTTCCGAAATCCTGCTTGCACGTCCCATATTCTATCATTAGTCTCTTTCATAATCCTTTCAATCAGAATCTTTGCATACAATTTGCCGACAACACTGAGAAGGCTAATACCACGGTAATTTTTGCATTCCAGCTGCGACCCTTTACCTTTGTACAGTGGCACAATGACGGCTTTACGCCAGTCTTTTGGTACTTGGCCACTTACCCAACAAAGGTTCAAAAGGCGGTGCAGCTGCTTAGCAATGGTACCCTCACCAGCCCTCAGCATCTCGATCGATATCCTATCACACCCTGCTGCCTTTCCTGCTCTCATACCTTTCAATGTTTGCACAATCTCATGCATACTTATTTCATTCTCATTCAAATTTTCTTTCACATGATTAGCCTGGGACTGGGCTATATCATCTGACCTTTCAAATAAACTCTCGAAATATTCCTTCCACCTATTCAGCACTCTTTCTTCGCCATTCAAAACACTTCCATCCTTGTCTCTGACTCGTATCAACTCCGAGTTTGCGCTCTTTCCTCGAGCTGTCCGTACAGATTTCCAAAAAACTTTAATGTTATTTTGGAAATTGTCAGAGATTTTTCTATCAGACTCATCTTTTCGTTCATCTTTCTTTCTATTCACTAACAAATTCAATCTTTTATATTTCTTTTTCGCTTCGTCTACATCCGCCATTGTCACCTTACATATCCTTTGGTCAGCTCTCTTTGCTAACCAATCTTGCCAAGCTTTCTTCTTATCTTTCGCTACCTTCTGTACTTCTCCATCCATCCATTCACTCTTCTGTCTCTTTCCTTTCCCTCTTTTCGCCACACCGCATACTTCAGTAGCTACATTCACAACGTCATCTTTAAAAACCTTCCATATGTCTTCTATCTCAGCTATTGAATCTACGTCAGATTCAATTAACCTTTCATTCAACTTTCGCACATATTCCTCATGCACCTCTTGCAAATTTTCTACTTTTATCCTTTCCAGGATACTTATAGGGGCCGTGGTACGGTGCCGCCATCGTTTAAACAGACCACTTATTTGGCTAACTACCAGGAAGTGGTCTGAGTAAAGACCGCTACCTCGGAACACCCTTGTATCCTGAACCTTGCTTCTCAATCTTTCATCCACAATCACAAAATCAATCATACTTTTCGAGTATTCATCCTCTCTTGTATACATATGGATCCTCTTGTGGGCAAACATCGTATTTGTCACTAAGAGGTTCATTGAGTTCTCATTCCAAACACACATCTAACAAGCTTTTCCCATTCTCATTAACTCTTTCATCCCCAAATTTACCTAATACCTTTTCACATCCATCTCGCTTTATTCCTACCCATCCGTTAAAATCACCTAACATTATAATTTTCTCATTCTCCTTGCACTGTTTCAGGCAATCTCTCATGCTATCCCAGAACTCCTCCTGACTTGTAAGGTCTGTTTTGGACCTAATAACATTTGGACATAATAATATACCCATTATTTAATTAATAAATAGTACCTAATGTGACTCGTTGATATCTTTTCTTTGTTCCATATATTCTTTAATTCACTATACGCCAGTGGCGTGGCGTGAAAAAAAAAGTTAGGCAAGCCACAGTAAAAATTAGGACCCACAAAAAATGGGTACTCGCAGAAACTTACTTTAAAGCTCGTAATTTGTACACATTGTAACATTTTTCAAAGTGAGATTCTAATACATACATACATACATAAATCACGCCTATATCCCCGAAGGGGTAGGCAGAGGTGAACTAGCACCCACGTTTCGCCAGTTATGTTAGGTCCCATGTAATAATAGGTGGCGAGCCTATTGCCATTTATCGAGCACAAAAGTCGCAGTAGGTACATAGCTAGATGGTATAAGAGGAACGCTGCTGCCCATTCCTCATCACTGATTTATCCTTAGTCGCCTTGTACGACACCCACGGGAGAGATTTGGGGTGGTGACAATTGTATTCTACTCTGCCGTCACCACACGGCAATTCTAATACGGAGTCATAATTACTCAAATATTTATCAATGTTTCAGTATAATTACCACGATTATCCGAATTTACACTTTCGTCGTGCCCGCGAAACGCTAATTCTTGTTCACCTAAGAGAACAACTGTGTCTATGAAACGTTTTAACAGAATACGATTACGCTCGACTTTGCGATTATGAGCGTCAAAATTATTGTTTAAATAGTTTTCTATTCTACTATTTCCAAATTCATGCAACGCTACACAACTATGCATATGTTTCTCACTTTGAACATGTTTTTTAGCAAAGTTTGATAAATTATTAACATCAGAAAATCCCGTTCGATTCCAAACGCTACTAGAATCAGAAAACAAAAGACACGGAAAACAAAACATTTTATTTATTAAACAACTGCCTGTAAGCCAACTATATTTATCATAAAGTTGCCTGTGGAAATGCTTGAAAAAACCGTCTTTACACTTGTAATCTATTGACATATTTGGACGAGCTCGACCTAACTGTATGACATATTTTTTATTTTCAAAGGACAACTTTGTAAACTGCTTTCCTTCACTTAGCAAGAAATCGGACAATCTATGTGCATCAAAGCGGCCATTATTGTGCCGAGAGAGAATAAACCAAAATTATTTAAAAACTAAAACATACCAATTAAATCCCTGCAGAGCTACACTACACAATTCACAAAATCACAATACACCTTTAAAACAACAACACAGGGTAGTTAAATTTTACTATTTCACTGAATTACTGCTAAAAATACAATAAAACTAATTAATTACGTTAAGTTTATGTGAGTGCAAGCAAATTTCAAAACAGAATAACCTCGCTCGCGTCTGTGGGCATGACAGTATTTCTCAGCAAGGCCAGAAAGAGAGATCATTATACAAACAAAAGCCGTGTTAAAAAGGGAAGGACGATTTAACCCGCTCCGGATCGGCTTGTTGGAGCGGCGCCGACCGCGATATTGAGTGCAGTTCAGTGCAGTGAAATTCCGCTTTTATGGCTATTGTAATAAGATCTAAAATATTTACTTTTGACGGACTTGTTTTCGTGGTAGTTTATTACTAATGTGTGCGTAGGCTGCCGAAATGCCGGCTTGATGCCGGCTTGTAGGCAATCTTTAGGTACTATTTCTCGTTGCGTGCGCCTGACAAGACTACGCTTGTCTGTGTGCGTGCTGTAGTAGGCGTTCATAACTCGATATTTAGCGAGTTAGTTGAAGGAATCTAGAGAGCGGGAGCGAATTGTATGTACCTGTGTTGCATATTGTTTCGCGCGCGTTTAATACTGTTATGATAAGATTTTATTGGTGGATTTTTTTTATTTGTTTATAAAATGGTATTGTACTTGCATTATGGTAATGATTTTTTATGCTCGCTCGTTTGGTACGGCTGTTGGGAATCGGGTTATATGGACGCTCCGCCACTGCTATACGCACCTATAATACATCCATATTTTTATTGCACTAATATTATTTATTATTATGGCTAATGTTTATTTTAAAACTGTTTTTTATAGTTATTGTATAATTCAGTTGTTATGTTTTATAAAAACTAAATTACACGTGTTTTTTTATATTATTTGTAACAACAACTTAATACTTACACAGAGCTCATTGAAAATCTTAAATCATTGTTATTTTTTAAAAAAATAGCTCATCAGGTAACTTACATACTATTCGTTGATTTATTTTCTAGTATTTTGCTTTTCAACTGAAAACGGTTCGATTCCCGTAGGAGCACATAATTTTTTCGATGTTATCTGTCCTCTTTTTCTTTTTTACATTCAGTTTTGAAATCCTACTGGATACAGAAGTAGAGTTCCGTATTCTATATTATGCAAGATTTCATTGATTTAATATAGCAGCTATATGAAATGAATAAATAAACTAAAAGCAAGACAAAAGTTGGTAGGTACCTACCTGCCTACTTACCAGGTAGGTGGTAATTTTTAATTAGTTGTTAAGAACACAACCATACTGTTTGATGAATTTATATCATGTCTCGAAGAAGGATCTGTAAATCCACATAATGAAAAACTTACCTGATTAATTATATTATACGTACCTTTGCATAAAAATCAATGTAAAAGAACCACTGAAACGTTCTACCAGCTAAAATCAGCACAAAATAACTTTGTTCAGTATTTTTAACTAACGTTTGTACATGGCAATACAAGCACCACACGCAACTGAGTATTTTTAGTTAAGATTTCTTTTTCTAACATTTATATAATGTTGAAATTAAAATCGAATAGTTTAAGATTTCTTATTGATTTTCAAACAAATTTTCACTCAGTTTTGCTGATTAAGGAAATAAAATGTTGTAGTTAAAAAAATATAGTTTAGTATAATTTTTTCCATTAAAATTAATCAGGATTCTGCCAAGAGAAACTTTTTTGGTTTTGTGTCTATTCACCACGCTATTTCTATTCACTCTGTTTTACGGTACCTAACCTACCTACCTACCTACTTATGGAATGATAATGCATTGTTGCGACCTCTATGCTAGCACATAGGAACTAACTTCTGTGACGTAGCACGAAATTCGTAGCAAACAGTGAATACAATGCTACAATTTTCTAGTATGTAACCACTAAAAGAACTTGCTTCGAAGTAAAACAATTTAGTTAATAAAACGCTCAACAGATGTCGCTACCGATACCTTTGCAATCTTCGAATTTTTGTGGATTTTACTCCTTTTACCCGTCGAACGATTCTTACAGATATAAAAAAAACCGAGTCGGACTCTCGCACGAAGGGTTCCGTATCTATAAAAAATACGGCAAAATGTCATGTCTGTTGTATGATGGGACTCCCATTAAATATTTATTTTATTCTATTTATTAGTAGATAGGTATTTGTTGTTATAGTGGCAACAGTAAATAGGTAGGTTAACGATTTGTAAAAATTTCAACTGTCCAACTATCACGATTCAGTGACAGACGGACACGGACATGCATGCAGCGGAAATGAGAATGTTGAGATGTGGGGTGTGTGGGGTCACTAGGAAAGACAAGATTAGAAATGAGCATGTTAGAGGTAGTCTGAAAGTAGCGCCGATGATCGAAAAATTTATGGAGTATCTACTAGATGAGGAGGGATGAACGATAAGCTAAGTACGGATGTGCATGGACCTAGAATGAGAGGAAGACCTAAGAAACAATGGATGGATTGTGTGAAACATTATATGAGGAAGAGGGGAGTTCATTCTGAGCTCACGTCCAATAGAGGAGAGTGGAAGAAGAAGACATGTTGTGCCGACCCTACTTAGAGTATAAGGAGAAGAGCTTAATTAGTTAAACAATTCACTTGTAGACTTTACTAGAGGGATTCGATTAAGAATCGTTTAGAGGGGACGCCATGAGTAATACCCTGTACGTCACCGCGAGTGCGACGCGGTAACAAAACAAACACACACATGCAAACTGATAGCGAGTTCAACGGACGCACACAAACAATGTGACGGCGTGCAAGCGATTAAAGGTTGGCGGGTCAGTAATAAAAATAACAGTACTATAATACCCAACGAGGGTCGGTGTCAAGCAGGCAGTTGGCTGTAAAAACTAAGCCCTAAATAACCTTGAACAGTATGGGTTGGAATGCTTGGGAAGGGAAGTGGATTGCTTGACGATGTCTGACCGATGTGAATGGAAGAGGAAATATAGTGCCGACCTCAGATAGACTGGGAACAGGACATGGAGAAGAAAAAGAAGAATAACAAATATGCCGTGTAGAGAAGGCAGAGCAGAAAAGGCGTACAGTTGTCACCACACCCATCTCTCCCGCGGGTGTCGTACAAGGCGACTAAGGGTTAAAAAAAACAGCAATGAGTAATGGGCAGCAACGTTCTTATGAAAACTAGCAATGTTCTGCCATTTTCGTGTCCAATAAAATTAAGTGGCATTTTTTATTTCGTTATGTTTATATTATTTGTTTACTCGGCTTGTCTTATGACATGGGCCAAGCGCTGTGATCACGCAGACAGCGCGTGGCCTAACTCGCTTTCACGACGCAGGCGCGTCTGCGAGGAGTTACTCATGCGCGCGCGCAACCTGACTCTACACAGAGGACGCGCATAATTTATGCAATGTTGTTGTACAATGTACACATAAAACCGCAGATTTCCAAACTTAATTATTCCTAATACGGTATGCGATGTGTAGGCATACTAGTAGCAGCAGTGCATTTGTATACTTACATCATCACCAGAACTTTTAAGTCACTACTGCTGGGTCCTGTCCTTCAACCCACCACGCTGGGCCCGTGAGGCATTAAAGACTGCAGATGCAGCCGCGAACAACGGCTTAGCCTGCCTTTCGAAACACGGAGGAACTCGATGTAATGTAATATGTTTTTGGTCACCCATCCAATGACCGGCCTTTGCGAACGTCGCTCAGTTTGCGCAATCGCAGGCCGAGCGCGCTAAGCCGGCTGCTGCTGAGCCTCCTACCTGCACAAAGATAGATTGTGTTCGTAATACAATTTTGTATTTGCTCTGTGTAAGATGTAACTACACCGAGAGTTCTAGAATTGCTTGATGAATCACAAAAGCGTGAATACTTGATATTTGACATACATTGGAGCACTGTTCTGAGCTTTTGTCTACGAGTCCCCGTAGCACAGGTCGTGGACAAAATGTTCTCGGGTAAAATAAACTATTTTCCTCTCGCTCTAACGCCCACTAAATTCCGAGACAAAGAGAGATTTTGTCCATGTCCCGTGCTAGATCTAGAGACAGAAAACTTTATAGACAAACTGCCACCATCGACGTAAACAAAGCTACGATTTCACGTGGTGTAGGTAATGTAAGTAAACTGAACAATCGCCTCTTCGTAATCTAATCAGTGCAAGGCTATTATTCGAAACTTAATCGATCTCTTGTACTAACGATGCTCTGATAAGCCTCTAGCTGAGGCAGCTGCCGCTCGGCAAGCGATACAAGTAATACGTTTCTATAGAACAAAATAATGACAATTTTTAACAACTATTGTCAATACCATCTAGCTATGTACCTACTGCGACTTTTGTGCCCGATAAATGGCAATAGGCTCGCCACCTATTACATGGGACCTAACATATGTGGCGAAACGTGGGTGCTAGTTCACCTCTGCCTACCCCTTTGAGGATATAGGCGTGATTTATGTATGTATGTATGTATGTATTGTCAATCAGCTTGACGTCAAGCACGTAGATTTTAGCTTGCTTCGAGCATTTTGATCGTCTGCAACGCTTGCCTGATTCTTGAGTCAAGCATAGATTTCTTTCACCAAGCGACCGACATCAGAAACACAAAGAAAATCAACATGTTTGTTTTCTAATACCGGCGTCAGTTTTTTATTCTATTCGTTCGAATGGATTGGCCACTTCTCTAAGGTCTTCATGACAGCTTTAATATTCCTACTTAATTCGATCTATTCATTTCACATCCTCTAATGTTTTGCTGCCTGCAGTACTGTCACAAAACTATTCTTGTTGAAAATAGTTGCAATAATAATATTTATTTAAGGTAACAATGAGCCACTTTTTTAGTTGCGTTACTTTTACTAATTTAAAGAAATATAATATAGGTACCATTTAAAAGAATGATAATAATTAAACATTGTGGCTTGATCTGGTCTGTATACTAAGCCCTGCACCATTCCAGCAAATGTTGCGGTACAATAACCAATGAAGGTACCGACAGTCAAGCCTACTTGAAATCGTGTTTAGGATGCTAGATTAGATTGGTGCTGCCCCTCGCTATAGCGACTACATTGCCTACTATAGCCTACTATAGCCTACTATAGTAGGCAATGTAGTTGTAAACAAGCCGAGGGCCCAACGGTCCCGTGCAGCGGCCATTAAGGGGACGAGGTCATCGACACACCACTGTCAAAATAGTAAGGCCGCGTTCAGACGCACGCCGCCCGTTGTCAGCTATGCAATGCAAGCGGCGACCTTGCGTGCCCGCGCCCCTCGCGCGACGTCATGCGGGGGCGCGCCGGTGACGTCACGCGGCCTCGCCGTCACTCGGCGGGCACGTGAACAGCACGCGCGGGCACGCGGCCGCTGCGTGATCGCGGCCCCCCCATTGGCCGAGCCCGCCGCGCCGCCCGATCCCATTGGCGGGCTGACACCCCCCCCCCCGCCCGCCGCCCGCTCGCTTCTTGCCTCAGACACTCCTGGAGCGGTTTACTCGTCTGCCGTCCGCTGATCGAGGTGCACGGCTCCCAGGAGCGCGGACGCGAAGTGAAAACAATAAGTTTGGTGAATTAAAAATTTTAGTTTTGCAACGGTGCATGCCGAAGTTGCCATCGAAATGTCTACCGTACTAGAAGTCTGTGGGCCTCTCTCGCCGCCATCGACCCCGCCGCTAGTTGAAAACAAAGTGAGTTGCGAGAAGATTTCTTTTTTTCTTTATTAAAAAAAATTAAATCAATTAAAAGAAAAAAATATTGCTCCCCTAAAATAGTTTCCCAACGAATCCAATCCAATTTTATCGTGCCGTTTGTGCAATCGAAAGTGCGGCAAGAGCGAGCGGCGCGATCACGCAGCGTGCGCGTGTCAATCCGAGGTGGCGACCGTTCACTCATAAGCATCTGTCTTTGTCCCACAGGTCGAGTTACCTCTGAAGAAGGCTGCAGTGAAGCGGGCCAGGGAGTCTCCGCCGACGGGTCTGGTGACCCCTCAGCCTTCAGACTCCGAGGGGGAAGAGGATGTCTCCAAGAGGGCCAGGTGCGAGCTAGCCAGGCTGCTCATGAGCACGCCCCCGCCCGAGCCGTGCTACCGGCCCTCCGTCATCATGCGCGCGCACAAGGACGGCACCTGCAGCCCGGAGCCGCTTCCTCCGCCGCCATCCCCCATGAACATCCTCAAGACGCTCAAATTCAAGATGAATCGCGGGCATTCGTACTCGCAGGTCAAGTACATCGCCACACAAGCACAGGCCGCAGCGGCTGCGCCTGTTCAGATACCAACCCCGCCCCCGAAAGTGGAAGAAGCTCGCGTGCCGTCTCCCCACCCAGAGAGTCAAGCGAAGACCCAACCCAGAGAGGAGCAGCGAGCGCCGACCGCTTGCCCCGCCCCAGGCTGGGTGCCCCTGGCGCCGCGGCCCACCCCCGCCGTCCTAGTGCCCGGGGCGCTGCTCCCCACCACCGCCCTGTGGCTAGTGGCGCCAGCGCCCGCCGCCAGGAGACGCCTCTACGAGTGCTCGTACCCTGGCTGCGGGAAGAACTATTTCAAGTCTTCGCACCTGAAAGCGCACGCGCGGACCCACACCGGTGAGCGGCCGTTCAGGTGCGCTTGGCCAGGCTGCGAGCGGAGGTTCTCCAGGTCCGACGAGCTGTCTCGCCACAAGAGGACCCACACAGGAGAGAAGAAGTTCGGCTGTCGCGTGTGTAACCGCCGCTTCATGCGCTCGGATCATCTCGCCAAGCACGTCAAAAGGCACGCCAAGGAACGCGCGCCAGCCCCGCCAGTGATACGGCTGCTGCCGTCACCCGCGCCCGCGCCCACACACTGATCTCCGCGCCCCCCCTACTGTGATTCAGATCTCATGATCGTATAATTAGCTCTACTCACCTTTAAGACTGTTCTGCTACTTAAGTAGTGTATAGTGTTAAGTGTTCTAAGTTAGGATTCAAAGATGGTATTAAAAAGATGTTTATAGATGATTGTGGTTTTACTTTTTACGCTACACCTGACTGACAGTACCAGGCAGGCACTGCTACACTTGGGGCTAGGTCGGGCGATAAAGGCAACTATAGCTTATCACTACCTCAACACACTTGGCTGCCCAAATTAGGATGATAAATAATGAAGTCTAGTTAAATCTTGCAGCGTAAAAACAGTACGACACTAGCTCTTGCCAGTCTTAGGTAGAGTCAATTATTTCAATAAATTAAGCTTCTCAAAGTCAAAGTTGATTTGGCCCAGTATTTAAGGTCGCCGGTCTCAATTTAACTCTAACCTCAATTAGGTTCGCTCACTTCCGAAAACAATAGTTTTCCGATCTGAAACTGACTTTCTTTGTAGTTTTCCGATCTGAAACTGACTTTCTTTGTAGTATTCCATTTGTTCATATATAAATTTAAATTTTTTTTCGAAACTGTACATACATACATACATAAATCACGCCTATATCCCCGAAGGGGTAGGCAGAGGTGAACTAGCACCCACGTTTCGCCAGTTATGTTAGGTCCCATGTAATAGGTGGCGAGCCTATTGCCATTTATCGGGCACAAAAGTCGCAGTAGGTACATAGCTAGATGGTATAAGAGGAACGCTGCTGCCCATTCCTCATCACTGATTTATCCTTAGTCGCCTTGTACGACACCCACGGGAGATTTGGGGGTGGTGACAATTGTATTCTACTCTGCCGTAACCACACGGCTTTCGAAACTGTAAATTTCATATTATCAAGACGATCTCAAACGAAAATAGTTTATCTAAGATAGTATTCGTAAACAGTTCACAGAAAGAAAACATGACAGACATAACATTATAGTAATGGCAGAAATGAAGTCATGGTTTCGATATTATTTTAGTAGAAACTGCGCGGAAAGCAACACCAGGATTTTCCCGTTGCTGTTGAGAGAGAAATCATATATTATGTTATGTTTGTTTCTTGAATAATTCATAAATAAATGTTAGAAAAAATATTACGAATAAAATAAATCGGAAACAAATAAGCTTATGTCCTGATGGAGGAAAATCGATGATTTGTTGTGTAATTTAAAACAGCACGATTTTTTCAGTAGCTCTACAATTGTCTCTCTCAAATTCAAATGATCTCTCATAATGTGAAGTGAAGAAAGGAAAAATCTTGCTAAGTTCCATATCCGTTCTTACCTCGGAGTAAACTTACCTCCTGGTAGTTTCCTAGCGAATGATCCATTTATCGAGGAAGGTTATATACCAGGAGACTTTTTGGTCGCTGCAACAATTTTTGGAATTCGTTCAGACCACCAAACTGAACAAATTTCACCATGGGAGCAACTCCAAATTCACGAAAAAATATCACCTGTTTCATACATTTGGGTCACGCTCTTCATGTAGGTATTTAACTATTATTTAAATTCTATTATTTTTTATTTTGTATTTGACATTCCACCCATCCGCACGAAGCGATTTGCTTCTGCTTTCATAATGCGAACAGCTAAGGTGTGGAACTCTTTGTCGCGGTCTGTTTTCCCGGATCAGTATAATCTGGACATCTTCAAGGCCAGAGTGCAGGCATCTTCTAGGCGAGCGTGTACCATCTTAGGCCTCATCATCGTTTTCCACCAGGCATGATTGTGGCCAAAGGCTCTACCTATTTCACTTAAATCAGATATTGTTTTAGTTTATTCAAGTCCACAATGCATGCGGTGGTGTTCTTAATTAAAAACTGTACTTAAATTAAGGTTTCGTGGCAAATTTCTAGCTGTAATTTTTTTGTTAGTACATGTTTTCGTTGACTGCCCTTAAATAAATTAAATAAATAAATTTAAAAAAAGACTGTTTATTTAGTTTTAAAGGCGTGTAATCTTACAAAGTGCCAGTTCGTCGCACTTGGCCCGCTATGACGCGCGGAGCGACCACGCCTAGCGGGCTCACGACACCACCGCGTGTGCGCCACGCCGCGCCGCCGTGATCGTGACGTCACCGAGCGCGAAAATTCTCACAGGTTGCGCCAACTGTGCGCGCAAGTACATACCCAGTGCGCGCAATTCGGGAATGTGGGCTGAAAATTTGACTACGACAACCGCTACTCCGAATTCACGTCATTGCTACCAAACTTCTTCAACCTTCTTCTACCCCAAGAGGGTTAGTGTCAGGGAGGCGGCCGGCTGTAAAACCTCAGCCAAAACTTTGAGCAGTATCGATTAGAATGTTGACATTCCAATCACTCTCTCCGTTCATTGGTCCGTTCCGTCTCTTTTCTATACATTCATTCATCACTAGCACCTTTACGGTGTGATGGATGATATGAATCAAAAGGGAGTGGATGGTTTGATGACGTCTGACCGATATGAATGGAAGAGGAAACATACTGCGCCGGCCGTAGATAGACTGGGAACAGGGCAGGGAGAAGAGCTACCAAACATCATCATCATCATCACCAGCCCTTTAATGTTCAATTAAAGTGTAAACGCGACTAGCTCCCCAATCTTAAGGAACAATTTTAATAAGTGATTACATACCTAGTCCGCGAATTCGGAATTTGGACTAAGGCAACAGTAAGCGACTTTGACTTAAACTAAGCACTGTTTGCTAAGGCCAATGTCAATGGACGGGTGAGCATAATTTTTCTATCTCGAGTTCCTCCGTGCTTCGGAAGGCATGTTAAGCCGTTGGTCCCGGCTGCATCTGTAGTCGTGAATACCCACCAACCCACACTGGGCCCGCGTGGCCCATTCTCCCTATATTCTTCAATCCATAGGGAAGGCCTGTGTCCCAGCAGTGGGGACATTGAAAGGCTCGAGATGATGATAAATGACTGCAGATTCAGCCGGGCCCAACGGTTAAACGTGCTTTCCGAAGCACGGAAGAACTCGAGGTAATAACATTTTTGGTCACCCACCCAATGACTGGCCTCATCGAACGTTACTTGGTTTTCGCAGGCCAAGCGTGCTAAGCCACGTGCTGTTGAGTTCCTCCTTACTACCAAATAGATGTAGGATACGATTCCTATATTTCACAATTTAAAGATGAAAGTGACCACGTAAGCTTAAAACAATATAGATGTAGGATACAGTTAGGGTTAGGACTACAGTATTCTACTCTTCATGTTCTTGTCACCGCTTACTACAGTCCCAATTGAAATAGCTAAATATTGTGCAATTTTCGGTTGGATTGCTGCCAAATTGGCCATAGTCATCTCGCGTGAGAATTAAAATACTATAGGTTTGTTTGAAAATCGAAAAGCATTTCTTTAGTTTCTGTATATATAATATTTCCATAGCCGTTCGGCCTCGAATATCTAGATTCTAGACGTTGTACCATACCGTGCAACCCAGACGAACGACCCCACTGACATAGAAGTCCATTTGTTAAAACGTCTATTTTTATAAGTTTGTACATTTAATTAATGTTTCCGAGAATCAGCTTTCATTAATAAAGAAACAAATAACATGGGATTATTATGTTTTTTCACCCCTCATAAATGTTGCTTACTGCCGCACTCAGAGACGTCAATTAATTAACATTAATGAGTACTTAATGTCCAAAAATGATAATTCAAAATTGGTCACTATTCTTGCCGGGTCTATGGTCTACATTTAAATGAAAATATTTGTCAATAAGTACTCATTATAGTTAATTGACGTCTCTGAGTGCGGCAGTTAGACCATTCGTTGTGTAAAACAACGGTTGCAACAGTTAAACATCGACAGTGGCATGACCTTCTGAACAAGAGGTAGTAAAGCGGTTTATTAAAACACGCCCATATTGGTCCGTTATCTATGATATAATAAACACTTTACCTGCACCAATCAAATCAAAAGAAAATATGGTTCATTGATTTACATAGACCGGGGTTAATTACAGACTAATCAATATCATCATCATCATCATCCGGGTCATCCGCGTCGGTGGTAGCTCATGGCCCGGGCATGAACTCAGGGGACATCAGTCCCCCGGTGGTCTGGGACTCCGCCGTCTTAAACGGCGGGGCTCCCCTTCGCCTCCCTCCACTCGACCCCGGTCTGGTGGCGAGGCCCTCGGCGCGGTCTAACCATACGCCGGGTGGTTTGCCGTTGGGCAAGGTTCAGCTAGGTGTCAGCGAGCGAGCCTCGACTTATGCCATGTACCCGAGGGAGCGGAAAGGTAATGAATAGTCAAAAATTACGCTAAGGCCCAAGTTCACCAACACTCATGGCCGGTTTACACGAACTTAGTAGCTAGCGCTCAGTATGTGTCACTAATACTGAGCCTCAATATGACAAACACTAATACTAATCAGCGTGACACATGAGGACTTACTGCCGCACTCAGAGACGTCAATTAACGTTAATGAGTACTTAATGTCAAAAAAATTCAATGAAATTTAGACCACAGACCCAGAAAGAATAGAGACTAATTTTGATTTGTCATTTTTTGACATTTAGTACTCATTAACGTTAATTGACGTCTCTGAGTGCGGCAGTTAGTATAAGAGTCAAGTACTAAGCGCGTAGCTACTAAGTTCGTGTAAACCGGCCATTAAACAGGCGATTATTATTGAACCGTCGAATTTTTACATTTTATCCTATGGAGGAACTGTCAAAAACTTACGGTTATCTTTATAATCCGTTATTTACCGTGTTGGTGAACGTGAGCCTAAGAATTGGAAACGCCTGTGTCACGGTCAAAATGTTTCCTTTATTTGACGCGATAAGCTACGCCATTCATTCGTAAACTACCAGGGGGCCTTGTTATGAGAAGAAAGGTCAAGTATCTCAATAATCATAGTAGTCTCAAAGTAAGCAGTTATCTTATAAACACTACAACATGGAGACTTGTAAGGCTCGAGATCACCAAAATGTAAATCAAGCGATTAAAAGACAATCGTTAGTTTTTGACTGTTCTTCCTTACGATAAAACGTCAAAAACTAATGGTTATATTTTAATCGCCTGCTTAAGTGTTGGTGAACTCCAGCCTGTCTTCGTGTGTGTTTATTTAAACACACCATCAATAAAAACCATTACAAATATACAACAAAAACATGAACAATATCACACAAACATTTGTCTCTACCAGGATTCGAACCCGGGACTACAAGTTCGCTTCTGCCTATTAACAGAAACCACCGTCAATTATTTTACAAGTTGAAAAAATATTTTATCTGAACCCGAGCACAAAGACCACATATAGATACTTATAAATGACAAACACAATTAGGTATATACTTTCATTTAGAAGTTAAAAATTTGCTTACCACCATATATAATTTTGAACATCAAATCCATAAATCGAGATCAAATATCCCTCATACTTTACCAAATTTAAACCCATAACGATTTTGCATTTAACCATTTAATGGAACGAGCTAATTATTTTTGGGCCTGTTTCACAATCGAAAAGTAAAGTTCTAAGTAAGCTACTTCGAACTTATCTGCTCAGTAAACAGATATTTGCGTTTCACAATCTCTGAGTAGGGTTAATTACCACGTAATCTGCAGATTAAATTAATCATAGGATGCACTACCAAGTAGCCGTTTACTTGTGAGAAATAAATCTATTTATGACAAGATAACCTCAAATACGACATTTCTAGATTCATCAACAATGTTTATTTTTTTCATTTAAAATGGAAATTTTTGATCTTATTGAAGATGAATTTAACGAATTTTTCGGTCGCATGACGGGACCGCGTAGGGAACCAATATTTCGGTATCGTGTAAACAACATGGAAAAATATGATGATACTGACTTCAAGATGAGATTCCGACTTTCTAAAGAGGGGGTTAATTATTTTTTTTCTCTAATAGAGCATTCAAGAACTGCTCCTACGTCGAGGTAAGTTGTTATGTATTTCTACATCTATGGCGACAGTACGTAAAATTTACACTTTTCATTATTTTAACGGAAGGATTTAATCTGTATGTAATTTACTCGTTTAGTAAATACTTAGAACTTTACTTTTCGATTGTGAAACAGACCCTAAATTTTTTTAATTAATTACCTATTACTTTGTCATCTAATGTGCCAGTAATTCTCTCTAAAACAATATAGAGACACTACACACTAACGTCTACAACCTTTTTTAGAACAATCATAATGACATAATAATTTCCCAACTAATCTACTATTTTATCCCCGTAAAGTAAAAAAGGAGTACTTATTCCCCAGAAATCTCTTTTTCTGATTGTATGCCACAATAGGAAAACTTATAAAAGAAGTATAGATAATTCACTAAAATAGTGCGTAAGCATATAAAAACTACTAAGCAATTTTATTATAGAATGAAGTTATTTATTCTTCGGAAGATACTTTTGTTGGGATAACGTTTTTTAGCTTATGAGGCCAGCCCGGCTAGCATGACCACCAAAACACGATATGATTGTAGCCGTTTATCGCTTTGAAGTATTAAAAATCATTGGATTTTTGACAGTTCGAGGCGATAAATGGCTATATCATAAAGCCTTTAAGGCTATAACATATTTATTTAGCCATTCACCTCTTTGAACTTTCAAAAATTCAATGATTTTTGATCGTTCAAAGCGATAAATGGCTTTATCATATCGTGTTTCGGTGGTGACGTGCCGTATGGTGACGGCAGAGTAGAATACAATTGTCACCACCCCAAATATCTCCCGTGGGTGTCGTACAAGGCGACTAAGGATAAATCAGTGATGAGGAATGGGCAGCAGCGTTCCTCTCATACCACCCAGCAATGCACTGCGACTTTTGTGCCCGATAAACGGCAATAGGCTCGCCACCTATTACATGGGACTTAACATAATTGGCGAAACGTGGGTGCTAGTTCACCTCTGCCTAACCCTTCTGGGATATAGGCGTAATTTATGTATGTGAGTTTAGGTGGTCATGCTAGAGGGGCAGTATTAATTAACAAATAATAAAGTTTAATTTTTTTTTCATCCCACCATCTCGGAAAAAGCGTTTTTGCTCTTCGATATCTGAGTGCAAAAGCCGTTTTTATCCTCTAGAGGTTAAAGTAAATTTGAATTTAGAACATCGTGTGCAATGAGTTTGTGAATTCAAAACATCATTATACCTATTTATTTCTACCTCCATGGTGCCGAAATTATCATGCAACCTATTTTAATTTGTTAAAAACTCAGACTCGGAACCTTCATGGTGTACTTTTTTTGTAATTTGCTTTGCGCGCGCCATTTTCTTTTCACGTCACAAATTTGTTAAAACCTAGGAGTTCCGTGACGGTCAATCAGCTTGGCGTCAATCTTGCTTTAAACATTTTGATCGTCTACAACGCTTGCTGGATGCTTGAGTCAAGCATTTAAAAGCTTTTTAGGTCTGTTTGATTTGTTTACGCTAGCAACGGAACAAAAACATACAGAAAATCAACGTGCTTGACTCAAGCTGATTGACCGTCTCGGAACTCCATTAGGGACGGTAATTTTTATAAGGGACTTACAGGTGTGTCTGGATGAATGTTGCGAGTGTGGCTGGGTGGATGGGTGGCTGTTGGAGGTGTGTCTGGGTGAATGGGTGTTTTGAGGGTGTGTCTAGGTAAATGGGTGTTTTGTTGGTGTGTCTGGGTGAATGGGTTTTTGTGGGTGTGTCTGAATGGATGGGTGAGTATTGTGGGTGTTTCTGGGTGATTGGGTTTTTTTTGGGTGTGATCAGGTGTTTTGTGGGTGTTTCTGGGTGATTGAGTGTTTTTTGGGTGTGATTGGGTGTTTTGTAGGTGTTTCTGGGTGAATGGGTGTTTTGTGGGTGTTTCTGGGTGAATGGGTGTTTTGTGGGTGTTTCTGGGTAAATGAGTGCTTTGTGTGTGTTTCTGGGTGAATGGGTGTTTTGTGGGTGTTTCTGGGTGAATGGGTGTTTTGTGGGTGTTTCTGGATGAATGGGTGTTTTGTGGGTGTTTCTGGGTGAATGAGTGCTTTGTGTGTGTTTCTGGGTGAATGGGTGTTTTGTGGGTGTTTCTGGGTGAATGGGTGTTTTGTGGGTTTTTCTGGGTGAATGGGTGTTTTGTGGGTGTTTCTGGGTGAATGTGTGTTTTTTGGGTGTGTCTGAGTGGATGGGTGTGAATGTTGTGGGTGTTTCTGGGTGAATGTTGAGAGTGTGTTTGGGTTAATGGGAGGGTGTTGTGGAAGTTTCTGGGTGAAAACAGAAACTGTTGTGATTGTATTTTTTTTTATATTTTGCAATTTCCTCGTAGGGGGGGATGAAAAGTTACGTGTTGCACTCGAGTGCAAAGATTTTTTACCTTGTGCTCTTTTGATTCCCTCGCTATCGCTCAGGATTCTAATTTTAGAATCCTTCGCTAGCTCGGTCATCAAAATTGAGCACGCGGTTAAAAAACAACTTTGCACTCACGTACAACAAATAACTATTAATTATTTGTATTACAGTTAAAATAATCATTGGGCAATTAGATTGGCATAGATGCTACATGTTTTGAGGACATGGTCCATTCCGTCTCTTTTCTCTATTACACCTTTCCTGTGTGATGGATGATGATAATATGATTCAAAAGGGCGTGAGATACACCCCAGATATACTTGGAACAGTAAATGTGCTAAATAAATAGAGATGCTGATTTTTTTCATATTAACGACCTTCGATCATTTATATGACTAATTAAATATAATTGGCCAAGATAAGAATATAATTTGTATGGAATGTAGTCATTTTAATTCACAATAAGTTCCCAAACTAAGCCGTATTTGCATCACTGTTTCATCATATTAAGTATAGAGACGCCACAGTCTGGAATATCCGCTCTGTGACTCACTGCCCGCCACTCTCGGTTCACGGTCGACAGTACAAATTCTGTGCCCAAACGTTCCACCCGCGTCCGCGTTGTTAGTTTCGCGCACTTCGATTTAACCTACCAATTAATTGAACTTAATTCCAATCTTTCCATAACATTCCCATTGCACCGCCCGTTTTAGTTTCAACAAAAAATATGAACGCTTTAGACAGCATCGTCAAGAAAGAACCGGGGTCCTACGAAGCGATGAAGAGGGACGCTTTAGACAAAGTCGTCAAAAAAGAACCGGGGAACTATGGACAGGCGATGAGGGTCTTCAAACTTGAAAACGAAGAAGTATTTGTCGACATTTGCGCTTTGCCGGTGGAAGATGAGAACGGCATAAAGACACTGTGGTTCATGGCGGACGATATTCCCAAGTATCTGGAGCTCAAGCGGCCCAAGCAGGCCTTTGAGGAGATTCACGACGAGTGGAAAATGAACCTCGAAGAACTTTTTGGAAGAAACGCTTTCTTGGAAGAAATTCCGGATGAGTGGTCCTTGAACACCATGTTCCTGACCGAGCCAGGACTGTACTCGCTGGTTTGCCAGTCGAAGAGCCCTCGGGCCATAACCCTGATGAATTGGCTATGCGAGGAGATGTTGCCGTTGGCTAGGACGGACCAGTACTTCTCGCTGCGAAGGGAAAATGGAGCATTGACCAGAAGACTAAACTGGATGATACAGGCAGCGGTAGCCACTTATAGCCGCTTCCAGAATGCTCTGAAGGACCTAATCGCAAAACCGCAACGCCAGCAACTCTTGCACACTCTAGTGGTGAACAAAATCAATCCCCCTTCCGACGATAAGACGATAAAATGCAGCTTGATATTCACCCGTTGCCAGAAACGGTCGCTTGGCCATTTGCTTAACCTCTTGAACACGAAATATCCCGAAGCGACGGAAGTTTACAGAAAAGAATACGTGCCGAATGGCATCAACGTTCTCAATTGTCTGAAGGAGGCATTGAAGTCGACTGGAAGCCGATACAGAGCAAGAAGAAATATACTGGACCTGATAGATTATGATAATCCCGAGGAGATAGTGGGTATGGTTAAGAATATCACACGGGACAATACCGAGGGATAAAACCGTTGATTTGTAAAACAAATTATTATGTTACATGAGTAAAAAATATGAAATGAAAAATACCAGATACGCCTTGGACTAACCGAATTACGCTACAGTATCGAAGGGTTAAGAAGAGGTATCCAAGCATATAGTCCACATCAGCGGGCCATGAAATGCTTGAAGGAAATTTGATTTCAACAGTCATCATTCAGTGACGAAAGTTCGAAGTTGGATCGGAATAATAGACTACACTTTATTGTATTTGTAGTAAACTAAAATAGAGGACATAATAATACAGGAAGTAAAATACACAAGAGGCGGTCTTATCCCTAAAACCGATATCGTTTTGTTTTTTCACCTTAAATAATTGTAAGAACAATTACTACAAGAAAAAATAGATCCAAAATCTGTTTTTTTAATAACTTTACTTCTTGAAGCGAATTATTGTCAATAAACTTGTTTAAAAGTCTCAACTATTACCTTTTATTTTTTTTATTTTTACCTTATAAACATGTTAAGGTTGAGAATCAATAAATTGCATGCGATGTGCGGTATATTCCCTTCAGCATTATTAATTGCTCCATTGACATGTGGAAATTGAAAAATGGAAATATAATTAAAAAATGTGCTCTACAAGCTAGCGGATCTCTTTCATCTTCCTGCCCAGCTGCCCTAGCCACTTGGCCAATCTATCGAACTCATAGAATACAAAATGTATAAAACTGACGTATAAGACAGAAAACAATACGTCAGTTTCATACTTCAGGGGGCCTAGACAAAGTAACATACCGACAAAGATAACGAAGTTCGATAAAGCAAAATGTATGGGATTTGACGTTAGTAGTCGTCAAATCACGTGACCAAAATCGTCGTCGTTCCTAGTTATGTTGGTAGCGCAAGCTCAGACGCTGTAGATACCAAAGTAATATGGCCGATCGTGACGAACTTCGACACGTTATCGTTATGAAACGATTGCCACTTGGCTACGGGCCCGTTTTCCATGCGTTCGAATAGTTGGCGCAGTTTGTTTCCTCTTTCATTAATATCGGTTCAAACCTGGGACCTCTTGGCCAATACCCAGCGATCAGAGCATTCCAAGCCGGCCGTCAAACGTAGGTTTTACAGTCAGCCGCTAGCCCGACAAAAGCCTCTTTGGATATGCTGTTGTTGTAAGTTTGCCCTCCGCCATTCGATAGCCGTCCTTCGATTCAAATCAAGGTTTTTACCTTCTATGCGGTCCATCGAATCGCGGGGAAACTTTTTCCTTAACAAAACTAGTTAAAAACGCCTTTGTGTTTTTGTGATATTTATTTCATTCTCGTATTTCACAGTTTATATATTGATTTTGTGGAATATTGCATTTGAATATGAGCAGGACGATGTTGACGTATAAAGAAAATTCACAAAGCTAGTCTAAAAAATGCGTTAATACACGCATCTATTGACACTAATATTGCTCTACTTATTATTATTTATGTAACAACTGACCAGAAAGTGGCATTTTCCGCTCGCTACGCGTGAAAAAAATGTTGTTGCTTATAATATATTATAATATTATAAATGATAATAATTTCTGCTGTTCCTACCGCGGGTGTCAATTATTAGGTAGAGGAACGGCCAATAGCCTTCCTGGGACCCTAGGACCATCGGAAGATAATATGGAAGAGTATTACATGGAATCTAACAAAGTTCAAATTGAAGTTTTCAAATTTTTATTTTCGTATTTTATAGTTAAAGACTCATCAACATAGTTAACGTTGTTTATTTCGTTATGTCTGTGGTCTGGAGTGTTGTAACTTTGGTTTTAGTAAGGCATCTGTTTAGTTTAATTTTTAGTGTAATTCACAATCCACACCTCTTAATTCATTTACAAAGTATTGAACTAGGCACCAGCCCTTGCAAGAATACCAATGCCCAGCAGTGCCGTAAACATTACCCAATTCATAGCTCCACTACCGCGTCTGAGAACTAGAATATCAAGAGTCCCTTTTATGTATATAGTCTGTACCATCTAACTTGTACATACATACATACATAAATCACTCCTATATCCCCGAAGGGATAGGCAGAGGTGAACTAGCACCCACGTTTCGCCAGTTATGTTAGGTCCCATGTAACAGGTGGCGAGCCAATTGCCATTTATCGGGCACAAAAGTCGCAGTAGGTACATTGCTAGGTGGTATAAGAGGAATGCTGCTGCCCATTCCTCATCACTGATTTATCCTTAGTCGCCTTGCACGACACCCACGGGAGAGATTTGGGGTGGTGACAATTGTATTCTACTCTGCCGTCACCGCACGGCATCTAACTTGTCTTATTTGCTAAACAATCTTGGCACGACTTTTTTTAAAAATCACCCATATAAAAATAAAATAATAACAGAGTCAATAATCTATTACAATAAATCGTTATTATAGACTGAAACCTATTGGGTCTATTTATCAGTTGATTTTTAATGCTGCATTTTCAATAAAAAAGCGTCTTAAAATTGTTTACCAAATAAGACAGTTAGATGGTACAGACTTAAATTGTTTCAGAGTAGCTGAGGAAGAGAGAAAGAACATTTCGAGATGAATTTCAGCGAGCAGCAACAAGAGGCAGGTTCACAATAATTATTGAGAATTCGTCCACGCACCCGCGGCATGAATCAAGTGACGCAATGCGGCCTATTCTCGACAAGTGCGCCTGCGCCGGTCGCGGGTGTGGTGCTCTCTACATACTTCAACATAATTCATACATATGTGCATTATGTAGACAGATGAAAGCTATGTTGGCAGAAGAATGTTAGGCATGAACGTGGAAGGATGTAGAAGGAGAGGAAGACCAAAGAAGAGATGGATGGACTGTGTAAAGGAGGACTTTATAGCGAGAGGAGTGGATGAGAAATTGATGAAGGATCGAAAGGACTGGAAGACGCTTAGAGCGGGATAAGGGCAGGAAGTAGAAGGTACATTAAAATCACGCCTAAATCCCCGAAGGGGTAGGCATAGGTGAATTAGCACGCACGTTTCGCCAATTATGTCAAGCTCCATGTAACAGGTGGCGAGCCGCAAAGTCGCAGTACATTGGCGTGGTATAAGAGGAACGCTGCTGCCCATTCCTCTTCACTGTTTTATTCTTAGTCGCCTTGTGTCCACGGGAGAAATTTGGGGTGGTGACAATTGTATTCTACTCTGCCGTCACCACTTGGCACGGCGACATAATCCAATAATATAAGGAACAACCCTCACCAGATAGCCTGGGAGGACAGGAAAAAGAAGACTCTATTTTTGTATACTAGACAGGGAAGCTCTAGCCCTTCATCTCACCTGATGGTAAGTGACGGTAAGGGCTGAAGATGGAATCGAGCTTCACCTGGAACCCTCAGAGGGACTGGCTATCTTATCCTAATAGATATAGGGGATATAGGCTTGATTTATGTATGTATAATAATAATAAATATTTTTTTTTACACTCACACCTATCATCTAGCCCAAAGTAAGTAGCCTAAGCACTTGTGTTATGGATACTAGATGACGGACATATTTTTAATATAAATAAGTATATAAATGTTGAAAATATACTACATAAACATATACACAACCATGACTCGGAAACAAACATTTGTGGTCATCACAAAGTTTACCCCTACCAGGATTCGAACCCGGGACCTCTTGGCCAATACCCAGCAATCTGAGCATTCGACCAAGGCGGCTGTCTATACGCCATTCTATAGCTATTCAGTTTTTCTGTCATATTTATGAACGATTTCGGTAATTTGTAGCAATAATAATTAAAATAACTAACTACCGCACTCAGAGACATCAATTAACGTTGATGAATACTTAATGTCAAAAAATGACAATTCAAAATTGGTCGCTGTTCTTGCCGGGTCTATGGTCTAGATTTAAATGAAAATTTTTGACATTAAATACTCATTTAAGTTAATTGACGACTCTGAGTGCGGTAGCTAAAGTGTAATCGTGCGTTGGTGCTGACAGTACAACGCAGGCATCATACTATTATGTTTACCATGCCCTTGGTACGACCAATCGCGCGTGTGCCCTTCGCACTAACGTAGGTACCTACTTAAATAGTTTTTGTACATTTTGCATATTGAGGAAACGCTCGATAATTCGAACACGGAAGTCGACTAAACGGGAACGCTATGCTGTTGAGTTATAAATTAAAAGCGACCCAATCCACAAGCAAACAAAGCTCTGTTTAGCACGATCCCGAAATTGTACGGGAGACCTTGAAAAAATTAGGAATTTTTATGTGTGCATGCGTGCGTTTATGCCTACATGTGTTGACAATACAGCAGAGAGTTGTATCTGCTATATTCACCTGCCTTTAGCATAATATACCATAATATACCTACCTATCTGTTAGATTATGATTCTGTGAAACTTCTTTTTTTTGCCTACTTGTATCTTTAAATAAATATCTACATATTAAGAAAAATAGGTTACAAAATTTTCTTTTCAAATTTTTCTGTCCCAATATTTTTACAATGAATACTTATTTCAGAAAAAAATCCAAAATTGATTGTCCTTATGCGGCATGCTATTATTTTACTTCTTTTTTTTGTGACTTTTTCTTGCTTAACATTCTTAATTTTTTCTCACAAAATTATAAAATGTTGAAATAAAACTTAAAATAATTCTATTATACCTAACAATCGAATCAATACGCTGTGTGGTAAAGGCAGAACTAAGATCACCCCCTTTAACTCAAGCGGATGACAACTTTTTTATTTATTTCGTTAACAAAAGATATAAACGACAATGACAAAAGAAATATGTAACAACATTCCGTCACAGCCGCCAGTGTTTTATATCAATGGCGATAAACCCTTAGTCATTTTATTATGTTCTGAATGTTTCAATGCCTACGCATGTGATAATGACAACTGACTCTATAATAATGTAGCGAGTCACGGAAATATTACAGGGAGTCAATTTAATTATATTCATGCTGCGTATTTGGTGGTCAGCACGCTCAGCCTGTGATGGATACGCCATCGTAAGTATTATTATTATATTCTGATGGCGTGTGGTGACGGCAGAGTAGAATACAATTGTCACCACCCCAAATCTCTCCCGTGGGTGTCGGACAAGGCGACTAAGGATAAATCAATTATGAGGAATTGGCAGCAGCGTTCCTCTTATACCACCGTCCTGGCAATGTACTGCGACTTGTGTGCCCGATAAATGGCAATAGGCTCCCCACATATTACATGGTACTTAACATAATTGGCGAAACGCGGGTGCAGTTCACCTCTGCCTACCCCTTCGGGGATATGGGCGTGATTTATCTATGTATGTATGAATGTGTGTGATAAAGTAGAAAACAATAATAATTGTTACCACCCCGAATCTCTCCCGATGGTCGTGTAAGGCGATTAAGGGTAAAGATAGCCGGCAGCATAAGTAATGGGCAGCATTGTTAGGCACTCTTATACAACTTTTTTTTTGGAGTGGATTGCTTTGAAGCACCATACCAGCTGCTAGCTAGGCGACTGGCGTGTGTGGGACTCGCCAAGGCACGAAACGACCAGCACTACCTCCGGTGTTCCTCCTAGCCCTGTAAACCCCTCCGGTGTTCCTCCTAGCCCTGTAAGAGGGGAAAGTCTGGGATCTGCCTCGCGGCAATTCACCAGTACTCTTAGTTTAGTTTAGCTGGGCTTTATCCGCACTTAGCCCCCTGATTGGGCCATTGTACGTGTCACCAGTACTCTTATACCACCTAGCAATATACCTATATACCCATATACGGATTTGAACCCGGGACCTCAGAAGACCGTTCGACCAAACCGGCCGTCAATATTAGTTTCTTTCTATGTTTATATTAGTTATACAACATCTTCTTCTTCTTCTTCCTGCCCTGTTCCCAGTCTATCTGGGGTCGGCGCAGTATGTTTCCTCTTCCATTCATATGTCAGACGTCATCAAGCCATCCACTCCCTTTTGATTCATATCATCCATCCCACCGTAAAGGTGCTAGTGATGAATGCATGTATAGAAAAGAGACTGAACGGACCATGTCGAGAGACCCATGAACGGAGAGAGTGATTAGAATGACAACATTCCAATCCATACTGCTCAAGGTTTTGGCTTAGGTTTTACAGCCGGCCGCCTGCCTGACACCAACCCTCTTTGGGTACGCTGTTGTTGGTGGTTTGCCCTCCACCATTTGGGTGCCCCAAGGTGCTTATTGGTTTACACCGGGCCATCTCCCTTAGTCGACTTTTACGACACCCATGGGATGAGTTGGGGCTGGCCTATTCTACGTTATTTGTTCGCTCCCAGGCCAGCATAGAAGAAAGAGCAACATAGTAGTTATAACATAGTAGTTATACAACATAATGTAACAGAAATATCGCACACCCTGAACACTACCCATGCTAACACAGTCATATAATATTCTAAATTGTAAGATTAACTCTAGAATTTTCTACATTACACATACATTTCGCTTTATTGACCGAACAATTTGTATGGAGGAAGAAAAAATAAAAATTTACAATTTCGATTTTTTAATGACACTATAGTATGTATTCTGTAAGACTATGTTAGCATGGGTATATAGTATTAAAAATTAGCGTTTTTTTTGTTACATGTTGTATTGTAGTATGATAAATAAATAAACGTCTTCCTTGTAGCTATCTTTCCGTATAACTATCGTGTCCGCTCTTCCTTCTATAATTAATAAAGCACCAAATAAAAATAACCTGCACCAGGCAATGTTATTGTCAAACGTATAATATAATATACCTCTAACATAAGCTCCACGGTCGATAATACTTCAATTGTTATTATTATTTTTCATATCTGCCCTAAGAATTCGATAAATGCCAGATAAAAGGCTAACTACGTTTCATTTAATAGTATTGACACGTCACGTTTAATGTTTCTTTCTTGTCATCATCACATCATCACCAGCCCTTTAATGTCCCCACTGCCGAGGCACAGGCCTTCCCTATGGATGGAAAAATATAGGGAGACTGGGGTATAACCCACCCCGATGGCCCAGTGCGGGTTGGTAAGTATTAACGACTGCCGGGACAGCCGGGACCAACGGCTTTATGTGCCTTCCGAAGCACGTAGGAGCTCGAGATAAGAGGAGAGAAGATAGAGTTAAGAAGTCACCCATCCAATGGCAAAAACATTGCTTAGTTTACGCAATCGCAGGCGCACTATGCCACTGCGCTAGCGAGCTCCTTCCTTTTTTTGTCACAAAGCTTAGAACACAAAATAATTTGTGTTATTTTTATCACTCATTATCACATTTCATTTCAAATATACAAAAGCTCTATTCAAGCTCTATATAAAAGCTCTATGGAAGCAGTGTTATTTATTTATAAAAAAAAATATAGATACAAAATGTTATCTTTGTAAATATAATATTGCAATAACTAAACATTCAGTAATTTGTAGGTAGGTAATAAGTATTTTTTATGTAAAACAATTGTTTTATTTTTTAATTTGATTTGCATATACTGCGTTTTACTTGCCCAATAGATGCCAACCTCTGCCTAACCCTACGGGTAATTTATGTACGTTTGTATTTATCAATTTAACAAGGAAACAAACTTGACCTACTCGCTGAAACCTATAACGAGAGACATTCCTTGCCAAAGTCATTTGACCGTGTGACGGCGATGTGCAAAATAAAAACAAAAGCGACACGACCAAGTACCAAAATTGGCCACGACTGTCCAAAACTGACGTGGCCAGCGCACTTGAGCAAAGTGAACGGAAAACGTGCACGGTGCATTGCACAATGCAGCGCAAGCGGCGGCTTATTACTAATCAATAAGGTCGGGAATCGAGTGCGCCCGTGGCTCGTGGCAGTTTTGACGCGTCGTGACGCGCGGTGACGTCACGAGCACGCACCGCCGGCGTGTATTGGCGCGGGCGCGCCCACTACCTGTTATGCAGATACGCCGTTTCCACACGGCGATGCGCTGATTACCCGGGCCGCTGTAATGCCCGAGCCTACCAGTTACGCCCACATTTTCTTGTGGATATACAAGGTGTAACAGAGAGGTGTATTCATATTTAAAGGGGTTATTTAGGCCATCAAACTGAACAACTTTCGCTAAGGGACCAAAATCGTAATCTCAGTAAAACAAACACTCCCCCATACAAAGTGATGTCAGCTGGTTCTCGGTTTAGTATGAGGAAGTGATTTTTTTATTCTTCTTCTTCTTCCTTCTTTGTTCTCAGTTTATCTGGGGTCGGCGCAGTACGTTTCCTCTTCCATTCATATTGGCATTCGTAAAAAAATACAACCTATGTTACGTACGACTTGTTCGTAATGTAGCTTTCGATTGGTGAAATAATGTTTGCGGTTTGGTGGGTATTAACGACTGCAGATGCACTCGAGGTAATAAATTTTCGGTCACCCATCCATTGACCGGCCTTAGCGGACATTGCTTAGTTTACGCAATCGCAGGCCAAGCGTGTCAAGCCACTACGCTTTCGAGCTATTTAAGAACTATTGTAAAAATTATGGTATGAAATAAAACATTTGAATTTGAGCTATTCGAAATTTGGGAATTCAAGGTCGAAGGGGCGCGCCCTAATTATAAAACTGAGTAAGCGTACAATTAATGTCTGTAGTTGGGATGCGCAAGAGTCATCTTCAAAAACCCAGCATCGTAAGTGAATCATGTCGCTTGTAACATGCTTGATTTAACACGGAATCTGTGACTCGTAGAATAAATAAATATTTCTTACACACACACGCACTTACACACTTTTCTTCTAGCTCAAATCGAGCAGTTTTAGCGATAGTATTATCGATAGATACATAACATATACATCTCACCTATTTATCCCCGAAGCGGTAGGCAGTGTTAGTATTATGTAATGGTGGGATATAAACATACATAAATACATCACGCGTTTTTTCCACAGGGATAGGAAGAGATTATTCCTTTCCACTTGTTACGATCCTTACATACTTCTTTCGCTTCATCCAATCTCGTTAATATCCTCATGCATGCCCGACGCTTTCGGGTACTATTCATCTGGGCCTTTTAATATACTTTCAATTTGATTATGAAAAATACCATGCCTTTTCCTTCCCATTCCTTCTTTTACTTCTGACATAAAAATCCTTTTTGCAATTCTCTTTTTCTTCCTTCCCTTTGATATTAATTACTCTTCTTTCCCCCTATACTCTACCTATACTTTCCCTGTCATCTTTCTCTCCATACCCCTGGTTAGTTATATAGATTTGACCATAAAATCACCCTAAATAACCGACCTCACCTCTCCACACGCAATAAAAGGGTCTCCGTGTGTGTTTTCACTTAGATTTTTTAAAATAAAGACACATTTTATTATCCAAGTGAATCTCTATTTTGGACTAGATATTTGCGTACAAGGCAAGCGAGTTGGTTAGTAATATACAACATAATTTACGCACGTTATTATAGTCTCGGAACGCGAATTTGCTTTGAGATGTAACGCTTCCTGGCCAATGGTATAAACATTTTAACGCGCAACGGCCAAGAACGTTCTCTGTTGATTTCAAAATAGAGAGATGGTTATTCATAGCGTGTATTCAAGCCTTGTGCAAACCCAGAGGCCCAGGTTTTAATTCGCAGTCCAATGAGACAATACATTACAAAATATTCTTTATGTCACACCTAACCAAAGAAGAGACTTTTCCGCCCGCTACGCGAACGGAAAATCCCACTTCCTGGTCAGGGGGTGACATAAAACTATGATCTTCAGCTCGGGCGTCAAATACTTGCGGCCTGAGACAAACTTTGTTTTATCGCCCTTGGCATATAATCTACTATTATTGCACACTTAAAAATACAAACAACAGAAAAGTTTATGCACGGACAGTAAATGAGGCGATAATACAGTACCTAATACCATAATACTTCCTCATCATCTTCCTGCCGTGTTTCCAGATCACCTGAGGTCGCAGTATATTTCTTGTTTCATGCCACACATTTGTCAGACGTCATTTCATATCATCCATCATATTGAAAAGTGATCATATAGAAAAAATAAATATGTGAAATTTACTGAGTAAAAGTGATAAAGAAGGGAAAATTACTCAGGAAAAGTGATGAATAATTGAAAATTACTGAGGAAAAGTGATGACACAAATAGTGTCGAGTAGTCGAGAGACCGATGAACAGAGAGATTGATTTTCAGAACAACATCCAAAAACATGCTGCTCAAGGTTTTGGCTTGGGTTTCGCAGCCGGCCGCCTGCCTGACACCAACGTAACTACTGACTCTTCGGGCAAAGTCCGATCGTATTTATGGTAAACAAAACAGGAGATTCCGAGGTCAGCCACGCTTTTATCAAATTTTTCAAGTTGACAGATAATGTTAAGTGGGCAAAAATAAAACAAAATACTAATTACATGATAGGTTTAACAAAAAGAGTGCAAATATACCTCTTTTATCTGTTCTGTAGACTCCATCATTTTAAGACATACTTACCTAAATACGTTACGCCTTTCTCCTACAGGGATAGGCAGAGATCACTTCTTTCCACTTGCTATGATCCTCACACGCCTCTTTCACGTCATTCAATCTCATTAATGTCCTCATGCAAGCCCGTCGATTAAGGGTACTCTATCCTATTTTATAATACTTTCAATTTGTTTATGAAAGAAAGACAATAGTTTAAAATTATGTGACGACAGTCACTGTCAAGAATACTATTGAACGGAAACAAAGACTGCACTAATTAATAACTATTATTATTAATTAGACAGATAATGGTGTTATTATATTTTATAGACAGACAGTAATGTTTTGTTTTTAAGTTGCCTGCGCCTAATCTGTCGCGACGTATGTCAACAGAGGAGCGGCAGGCAGACCACGCCCCCGACACACATCCACTCAGAAACTGCAATCACATAGTGAATCATTGAGTGAGTTCTTTGTTCCTAAGCGATGTTCTTGCGAAATCGAAAATACGCTGTTGCGGACATGGCGTCGGGTAGCTAATTTTAGATTACCGTTGCCAGTTCATTATGCCACGGCCTCATAGTTTTATATAGAGTTTTTGACAACAACAAAGCTTTCTAATTGGCAAAAATAAAAATGATAAATTCTTGTTTGTGTAAACGCACCTGTGAGATGTTTCGGTTGTGTACAAACAAGCGTACATGGTGAACATGCAAACATTGAGCTGCCTATAGCCAAGTGACAAACGTTACAACGTTTCTAACGAACAAAATATATGATGTCAAGTTTTGACATTAACTACTCATACATCTAAATTTGGTTTGGTTATTTTCCATGGTGATTTCACAGTAATACAGTAATTCATAAATTTTTTTATCCTATTCGAATAGACTGGCCACTGTCTAGGCCCCCAGAATGGATTTGAAATTTCTGTCGTCCCAATCGCTCTCCCTCTCTATTGGTCCAAAAGCAAGATCGTTTTCATCACCTTTCTCCAAGTACATTAATTGATCACTAGCATATCCTGTGTGAATTAAAAGATCCCGATGACTCGATGATGTTATACCCGATACCAACGAAAGAGAAAACCGAACGTGAAACTAATTTTGGGCTTCCCCTAGAAAAAATATATTTACCAATTCATTAAGACCAAATGTTGTTCCGAGGAAGAGCATTGCTACAAAACAAATGACGTAGCTGTATCAACAAACACGGAAAATTCCCACAAAATATCAAACTTTCTCCACCGGTCTTATTACACATTGTAAGATACACGTGTAAAATTTGTCAAGTCGTAGGTGCTGTTGACTGTACGCAGAATCAAAACAAATTATGTTCACCTCGAGCAAACACGTTTCTCAAGCAACAAAACCGTTTCTCACTTCCGAAATAAATGAGATTCATTTTTTTTAATCAAGGTAAGTAAATTACTACTACATTGAGGAGGAGGGGAAGACCTCAAACCACCTGGTTGACGAATCTACAGAGGGACATGAAGACGCTAGGTCTCAAAGAAGATGATATTTACCAGCGAGATACCTCATGCCGCATTATTAGGAAAGCCGACCCCGCGTAAAGGGAAGTGGTGAGGCAAGAAGAAGGTGAGTAAATGGCTCAACTGGTAAAGAAGTTTCAATATTCTTCTTCCTTCTTCCCCCTGTCCTGTTCCCAGTTTACCTGGGGTCGGCGCAGTATGTTTCCTATTTCATTTATATCGTTTCGACTACATCAACCCATCCACTGCCTTTTGATTAATATCATCCATCGCACCGAAAAGGGTGCTAGTGGCGAATGAATGTATGGAAAGGACCAGGATGGTCAGGATATCCAGGACGATGTCGAGAGACCGATGAACGGAGAGAGTGATTGGGATGACAACATTCCAATAGATGCTGCTCAAAGTTTTGGTTTGTTAAAAGCCGGCCGCTTTACCTGAGACCTTCTTCTTCCAAGTAATTTCTTCATACCCTCTTTGGGTATGAAGAAGTTTCTTTATTATTTTTAACACAATTAGGCTGTCACGTGTGGTGACGACGGAGCATAATGCAATTTTCACCACCCCCTAATTCTGTATAAGGTGATGAGATGGAGTAAAAATTAATTTGATAAAGAATGGGCTTCCTGGAGTCTGATTCTGCTAATAATAATATGAAACGAAATCCAAGATATTTCATCAAATTTGGTATTAAAGATCAAGTTTATTATATATTTTTTTTATTTCATCAAATTTCGTATTGAAGATCAAGTTTATAACAAAAACATAATCTATTGATTTCGGTGCGGTGGTCATTTTTTCGAAATAATCCATTTTTGAGAGTATTTTACGTATTTTTATTCAGAATTATTTGCCTATAATTAACTGTAAGAGACATAATTAAGGACTGCTTAGACAACATTTTAAAACTTTACCTAATTACAATGAGTAATGAATCTACCTTCACATTTATTTTACAGCTGCGCTAAAATGTGTTGAGTCGGGGCACGCAACATTCAACCTTTTGTCTGCAGTTATAGAAACGATTTGAGGCTACTCGGGTGCGTGCATCGTGGGGGTAGCGGGGGGGACAGGTGTGATGTTTAGGAGCATTGTGGCTCAGTGGTTTTTCAATAATAACAAACACATTAGTTTCGTCATGTGTTATTGTTATGTCTGTGCTATATCCAACTAACTTTTAATGTAGGGGAAGGCTGTCTATAATGTCTATTCTGCCTAAAACAGGCACTCTCATGGATATAATCATTTTTAAAAATAAATTTAAATTAACTTTTTCTTGATTACAATCAAAACAGTCTGATAGAAAACTCTGAAAAACGTGATGAATTAAAGAATTAACGGAGTTATTACAAAAAACTGTCTGAGAAGGGTTTAAATCAGATGCTGCCTCTGTCACAACGTATTGACCAAAACGGGACATCAGTTTTTTTTTAATAAAACACGTTTAAAATTACTTTTTTTGTAATAACACCGTAAATCTTTTGATTTGTAATAGCCCCTTTATTTTCGCTTAAGACCGTTAGTTTTTTATCGCTATACATATACAAGCCAACGTTTGCTTCATAAAAAACGCGATAAACACTTGCAATTCAATTATACTACAACACAAGTGATAATAATCCGTAAACTACTACATATTTTGCATCGATTGCTTTCGGCCAATTACCTAAATTACTCAATTTTTTTCTAATTATTGTCAATGGTAAGTAAGCCGTTTAAACAGATTAAAATAGTTTTTGTCCAATACTTTTTTTTCCTATTTTTACATACACCTTTACTTAACGTGTATTCTAATAATTATTGACAATGGTTAGACAGGTTAAAATATTTTTTGTGATACTTTATTTACACCTTTACTTTTTTCTGTTGCACATCATCGACAACATGTTTTCATTCCTCTAGTTTACTATTTCAGTTCACTTTTCCGTTGTCAACAACAATGTATTTAAACATCGAAACAGATTAAAGTCGCGCCAAAACACCATTTCAAAGTCCAATGTCGTCGCTGCCAACGATTTCGAATTTGGAACGCGGCGCCCGCGCAGGGTGTGGTTCAAGACCGGAGATGAGGCGCTAACAGCCGGCCACTATAAGGAGAGCCCCGTAGTTCTGGGAAAATGATCCGTGGGCGTCAGGCTTAGGAGCGACAGGCGGGGGGAGGTAGGTCTTGTAAAGTTGGTCGGTAGGTTATAATGCGATTCTATTTCTGTTCGGTCGTGTGCCGCCACGCGCGGCCCGCGTGGCATTGTTTTGCTCGGATACGTAGCACGCACCGCAGTCACATATTTACATCGTGCCGGCTCAAGCTATCATATCATATCAGTTGTAACTATGTGTACTGTGGGAACGGTTGTCGTCTTATCGGAGCTATAAACACATTAATTGGACTGACTGATATACTAATTAAAGTTAGCGGGAAAAAGTGAATTCGCGATAACACAGCTTTCACACGGACTTTTCGTGACTCATAATTTATGATGACGTTGTACAAAGATAATCTTGACAATGTATTCAAATTGTAATTTACGGTAATGTGACATTAACTAAGTTTATTTCTATGAGTCATTAAAATGTATATTTTCAGAAACACCAATATGATATTAATGAATGTTGTGTCCCAAATATTTTCTAGTACATTATAGAAGCATTCTTGGTCTCTTACCCTGATAGAAGCAGACGATGAGAAAACTAATTAAAATACTATCAAACAGTTATTTCAGTAGTGGTTTATTCAATTTGTTTTAATCGCACGCAATCATTCAGACTTTAAAGAAACCAAGACCGGGTTTGCGTCTGGGTTGGCGACTGCCGATTGGTATAATAGGTATCTGCCCTTATTGCTGGGGACGCGGGTTCGATTCCCGATTCGATTTTTTTGTATACAAATCTTTCTACATACATACATAAATCACGCCTATATCCCCGAAGGGGTAGGCAGAGGTGAACTAGCACCCACGTTTCGCCAATTATGTTAGGTCCCATGTAATAGGTGGCAAGCCTAATGCCATTTATCGGGCACAAAATTCGCAGTACTATTGCAAGGTGATATAAGAGGAACGCTGTTGCCCATTCCTCATCGCTGATTTATCCTTAGTCGCCTTGTACGACACCCACGGGAGAGATTTGGGGTGGTGACATTTGTATTCTACTCTGCCGTCACCACACGGCAAGTCTTTCTAAACAAATTTTTCTAACCTTCGTAATTTCATATGTTCAAATTAAAATCAAAATAAACATTGACAGCCGAGACGTCAATTAACGTTAATGAGTACTTTATAAAAAAAAATGTTCATTTAAATCCAGACTATTGACCCGATAAGAAAAGCGACTAATTTTAAATTAACGAAAAGCACGGTAATGAAGACATGTCTCTGAGTAATGAAGAAAATCTCTCTCCACCACTTGACAGTGTTTTGTCTCGGGATTCAGTGGGAGTTAGAGCGAGAGGGGAAAATATTTCCCCGAGGAGATTTTGTCCACGCCCCGTGCTACGTGCCCTGGTGATCCCATTACACGTCCGCTGTCGGCGACGATCCGTCACCGACTGAGCACTGATAAAAACCCAGACCCAACATTGCCTACTCCTGATAACATTGTCCAGCCATACTTGACCCCGTTCGGCGCTAGTATTGTTTGCAGCGATGTGTCTGACAAAGTGGTGATTACGATAAGGTGCTTACTTACGCAAATTCCTGCTATGTCGATGGTAAAAGTCAACATGTGATAACAATGTGCAGTAGCGCGGTCGCGGTATTTATGTATCGTTATATAAGACAGGACGTGTGAAATAAGCTACATAGTAGTTACTGACATAATTTAAAAAACACTAACTGCCGCACTCAGAGACGTCAAATAATGTTAATGAGTACTTATCGTCAAAAAATGACAATTCAAAACTAGTCGCTATTCTTGCCGGGTCTATGGTCTAGGTTTGAATGAAAATTTTTAACATTAAATACTCATTAAAGTCTCTGAGTGCGGCAGTAAGAAAGATTTCTTAGTAGTAAAGCGTTTTAATTTGACTAAATTCAGTTAACTAAATTCAGAGACAGGTCGGCAGACAGGACTCTGGTTGTCTAAGCAGTGTCGAACAATCTGAAGCGGCCTTAACATGTCTAAATTCAGAGTTTAACTGCCGCATTCAGAGACGACAATTAACTTTAATGAGCACCTACTTAACACGCAAAAAAGTCTAAACTAGACCATAGACCCGGCAAGACAAGATGACGATAGTTTTACTTTTTTATTTTATATGGTAAAACATTTTAGACCAAATCGAGGGGTTTGTTGGTGATCAGATTTCTTTACATTCGCCCGTTTGCAGAAGCGAAATGCCCTAAGTGTAGACCTTCGTTTATGTCCAATAGCAGAAAAACAAACAAATCTCAAAATGATCAACTTTCTAAAAGTCTGCGCCTCAGATTGACCAAGTTGCAAAATGTTGCAAGAGATACAAATCAAGTGTTCGGTTGAATTCACCATTTCCTACTAGGTACGGCGATGTTTATCGACGTTAAATTAAGTAATTATTAATAATTTGAAATTATTAATAAAGTAATGATTAATAATATCAAAGTAATTATTAATTAAAAAAGGCTTTTTACTTATACATACCTAAATATTACTGGTTAACTATTCAGAAAGAAGTAAAAAATATATAGGTACGCAATAATAGTTATTTGTTGTACGTGAGTGCAAAGTTGTTTTTTAACCGCGTGCTCAATTTTGATGACCGAGCTAGCGAAGGATTCTAAAATTGAATCACGAGCGTAGCGAGTGATTCAAAAATTAGAATCCTGAGCGATAGCGAGGGAATCAAAAGAGCACAAGGTGAAAAATATTTGCACTCGAGTGCAACACGTAACTTTTCATCCCCCCCAACGAGGAAATGGCAAAATACAAAAAATTATACAATCACAACAGTTTCTGTTTTCACCCAGAAACTTCCACAACACCACCCAAACACACTCTCAACACCCACCCAGAAACACCCGCAATACACACCCATCCACTCAGACACACCCAAAAACACCCATTCACCCAGAAACACCCACAAAACACCCATTCATCCAAAAACACGCACAAAACACCCATTCACCCAGAAACATCCACAAAACACCAATTTACCCAGAAACACCCAAAAAACACCCATTCACACAGAAACACCCACAAAACACCCATTCACCCAGAAACACACACAAAACACCCATTCACCCAGAAACACCCAAAATACACCCATTCACCCAGAAACACACACAAAACACCCATTCACCCGGAAACACGCACAAAACACCAATTTACCCAGAAACACCCAAAAAACACCCATTCACACAGAAACACACACAAAACACCCATTCATCCAGAAACACGCACAAAACACCCATTCACCCAGAAACACCCACAAAACACCAATTTACCCAGAAACACCCAAAAAACACCCATTCACACAGAAACACACTCAAAACATCCATTCACCCAGAAACACCCACAAAACACACATGCACCCAGAAACACACACAAAACACCCATTCACCCAGAAACACCCACAAAACACCCATTCACCCAGAAACACCCACAAAACACCCATTCACCCAGACACACCCACAACATCCATTCAGACACCCACAACTTCCACCCAGTCACACCCACAATACTCACCCATCCATTCAGACACACCCACAAAATACCCATTCACCCAGACACACCCATTCACCTAGACACACCCACAAAACACCTATTCACCCAGACACACCTCCAACACCAACATTCATTCAGACACACCTGTAAGTACCTACTAAAAATTACCGTCCCTAATGGAGTTCCGAGACGGTCAATCAGCTTGAGTCAAGCACGTTGATTTTCTGTATGTTTTTGTTCCGTTGCTAGCGTAATCATCCCCCATACAAATTTTTTTAACCATAAAGCGAAATGTATGGAAACTTGGTGAATTAAATTTACAATATTGATTTTTTTATACACACCACGGTTTTTTTATGTATGGAGTTCAGGGTGTAGATACGTTATTTCCACAGATATATCATTGATATATCTGTGGTTATTTCTGTTACATGTTGTTTAAAAATGTAAGAAAACTTATTCCAAGCCTAAAACAAATCAGTATCATTATGTACTATGACAATAGTCGAGAACTTACATACTATTATGACGTTATTAGATTACCTAATTATTATTATACAAAATAAGATATTAACTAACAATCCGCAGATAACAATATAAACAAAACATTGTACCTACCGACATCTAAGCCTCGTAATATAATATTAAACATAACCAGTGCAGTTTGAATTAGGCACTATGTTATTATCACAGCAATATTCGTAATAGCTGCCTTATCACAATATTGTGCCACGCGGCGTCTGCGTGACTACCACGCTCAGGCACTTAGCATAGTGTGTGCAAAAATTGTACTGTATTTTTCCTTGATTAGTCCGCCAAAACGTTTGTTTTATTAGCAATAGGTAAGTACCTGGATCATGAATGTTTTGGATGTTGTTCCATTTCATTTTTGCTAAGAGTCTAACTGCCGCACTCAGAGACGTCAATTAGCTGTAATGAGTACTTAATGTTAAAAAATTTCATTGAAATCTCGACCATAGACCAGGCAAGAATAGCGACTAGTTTTGAATTATCATTTTTTGACATTATACGTACTCATTATCGTGAATTGACGTCTCTGAGTGCGGTAGTAAGAGTTTGGTAAGAGCATCATCATCCTTTAATTTCCTTACTACTGTGGATGGAAGAATATAGGGAGAATGAACCATAAGCCATCCATCACGTTCTCCCAGTGCAGATACTACACTAATCTTGCTTTCCAAAGCACGGAGGAACTCGAGATCATAAATTTTTGGTGATCCATCCAATGACCGGCGTTAGCAAGAATTGCTGCTTAGTTTACGCTACTAACTAGTAGTCCAGGGTGTATACTTACCAAATTCAATTGGCTCCTATCAATATACAGCTTTTTAAAAACAGGTAAATACTCATGTCCTGACTATTAAAAAGATCCGTTAAAAACCACGAATGCCATGAACGTATCTCATTTTTCGACCAAAACCGGTCGTCTTTTGTTTGATTCGAATCGAAATTACGCAGTTGTCAACTGCGACGAAACTGATTAAATTATCAGGTTTTTTTTTAACTAATGCCGTACATATTACATATAAAGGTGAAAATATCTGTTAACGGAGGCCACAGTTATAGGTAGCACGATTATATGAAATGCTTCCATGCTGGCCTGGCGAAAAAATTACGTAGATTAGTTCAGTCCCGACTCATCGCATGGATGTCGTAAAAGTCGAATAAGGGAGATTGCCCGGTGTAGACCAATAAGCACCTTGGGGCACCCGAATGGTGGAGGGCAAACCACCAACAACAGCATACCCAAAGAGAGTTGATGTCAGGCAGGCGGCCGGCTGTAAAACCTAAGCAAAAACCTTGATCAGTATGGATCGGAATGTTGTCTTTCCAATCACCCTCTCCGTTTATCGGTCTCTCGACGCGGTCCGTTCCGCCACTAGCACCTTTCCGGTGTGATGGATGATATGAATCAAAAGGGAGAGGAGGGCTTGATAGAAAATAGAAATAGAAAATAGAAAGAAAGAGAGAAGAATTTATTGTTCCCAAAAATATTATTTACAATTTGTTGGGGGAATTCTCTCTTTAAGTTTATAATAAACCTGTACTGAGAGGTTGCCGCTCTTCAATCGGTGTGCAATAATTCATGTTTATATGGGTGCAAGCAAGACCAAAATGTAACAACATAAAAAGTCAACTGTATGTCACGATAGTATACAGTACAATTTACCACTTAGATTGTGTTCATGTATTTTGCCACAAGAAACAACACAAACCACAAAACAATTGATGGCGTCTGACCGATATGAATGGAAGAGAAAACATACTAGGCCGACCCTAGATAGACTGGGAACAGGACAGGAAGAAGCTTCTTTGCATTTCATATTATTATAATTTTTTAGATAATTATATGAAATGCAAAGTTTGTTATCTAGTTGAGGTGGACAATTAACGTCGATATCAGGTTGGTAGACGTGCATTTACGTCATGTTGAATTGCGGATGGCGTCACAGAGAGATATACTACAGGAACCCGACATTATTTACATTAAAAATATGATAACATTCTGAAAATAAGTAAACAATTTTTTTATCGAGCGGTCCTCTGACCTCCGTGTTAAGCCGACACGAATTTATTATATTATTACTGTGTTACATCAGTAGGTACAAAGAGTGAGAAAATATGTAATTTAGTTACTTTTATTTTAGTTACATAGTACATACATACATAAATCACGACTATATCCCCGAAGGGGTAGGCAGAGGTGAACCAGCACCCACGTTTCGCCAATTATGACAAGTCCCGTGTAATAGGTGGCGAGCCTATTGCCATTTATCGGGCACAAAAGTCGCAGTACATTCCTAGGTGGTATAAGAGGAACGCTGCTGCCCATTCCTCATCACTGATTTATCCTTAGTCGCCTTGTACGACACCCACGGGAGAGATTTGGGGTGGTGACAATTGTATTCTAATCTGCCATCTCCATACATTTATTTTAGTTGGTTATCATAATTTGGGATCCTTTGCCCAGCAGTGGGACCTAACAGGCTAATAAAAAACATCGGAATATTGTTGGTACAAATAAGAAATAATGAGAATAAACAATTATCACTGTTCACTGGTTGCAAATAACGAATTTTATAATATTTAATTGTATCTTAATAATTATTTAAAGGCTTATATTAATTCAATAAAAGCATTGATGAAAATAATTTATTAGAAAATACTATTTTACTAACTGAATAAAAATTATGTAATATAAGATGTATGTAATTAATAAACTCATATTTTTATATTGAAATAAAGTTAACACTATTAAGAGCATTGGCAATGTAACCTCATGAAATTAACTAAAAATATAATCTTTTGATTAGAAGTGTATCGCGTATCATGACGTTTTACAGAACCTGCTAGAAAAATGCGTAGACGATCATAAAATGTACACATATCTGTATTTTAGAACGGGACAGAAACAACACTAGTATTTAAAAAAAATATCAGTGTAAGCTGTTCACATATTTCGTCGCCCTACGCATCGGCCCATTAGCTCAGTTGGTTAGAGCGTCGTGCTAATAACGCGAAGGTCGCGGGTTCGATCCCCTCATGGGCCACTTAGCTTTTGCATTTTTTTCTACACAAAATGAGTTTTTGAAACGTATGCAATTTTATAGGAAAAATAGATTTTTACTTATTCTTATTTAAAAGTGGAAAAAGGAAAAACATCGAAATTTGTAAGACTTCATTACACAAACATTGAAATATAATGCAATAAAAAATAAATTGAATTATTATTTGATTTATATTTGAACATTAAATAAGAGGAAAATAACTGTTTAGAAAAAATATGATTTAAAAACAACTTTTGCTGATTTCACTCGAGGATATTTAGGTATGTTATCATTGTTAATAATTATTATTTTCGCAACTCCGTGGTCACAACCAACTAGTGACCATGGTCACCGCGAAAGTGTATTAGTCGTTTTATTTCAAATATTAATTAAAACACACGCATACATAGGTATTACGCATACATATTAAGTTTATATTCAAAGAAAAATAGGTTAGAAAAAGTTTGAAAAATTATAGTCTGCTATAATTTTTTGAACTTTTTCCAACCTATTTTTCTTTGTAATATTTAAATAACATTTATTTATACAATTATATAATAAGATTATATTCATACAAAATGACTTTCATTAAAAAAGTAGGAATAATTTACTACGAGAAATGTAGCAGTTCGTAACGTCTCCAGCTGCTACGAGTAGCGCAATATCCATATTTTCGTAGCCATGATTTAGTGATTTGAATGCCATGATTTACAGTAATTAGAAACCTTACTTTTTTTAATACAAGGAAGGCACCATTACATACACTCATAATCGTCAAAGACATATATGTTGATCATTGGAACCGTGTGTCAAAAGATTTCCAATTACGCCTTCCATTCGTAAACTACTAGGAGACCTTGTTCTGAGAAGAAAGGGCAAGAAATTCAGCAACTTTCGTTCCTCCCTTTACATGAAGTTGTAGACTGTATAACAACTGGCAATCGGGCGAATTCACAAAGAAATTGTGATTGATAAAAGTAAAAAAAAATGTATAGTCTTAATGCGGGAATCCAATACGCGTCCTCTGCATTCCGAGCAGAGTCCTTCACCACTCGATCAATCAAGACATCAAACCTGATAAATTTTCTCACCACAATTTTTTTTTGTAATAATTTTATGTCACACCTGACCATAAAGGGTCACTTTAGTCCTGGTTAGTGGGTCCAGGGGCCTTACCACCAACTAAACGCGACTCAATTCCCATTGTCAAAGTGAGACAACGCTATAAGCCGCGTTTGGATCGCACTGACACTTCATGGTACGGCCCCTGGTCAGGAGGTGACATAAAATTAAAGTAATAAAGAAATGTCAAATACTTGCGATCTGAGACATTCATTGTTTTCCCGCCCATGGTATTAAATCTACTATTCCAACTCAAAAAAACCCGAGTTTGAGTACACATTAGCAACGAAATATACCTCCGGACAGCATACCATTATGTCGTGCAAATGTAAGCAGTGCGTATTACGTTATCTGGTTAAAACCGGTCGCTTATCTCAGGGGCAAGCCCTGCCCTATGACACGACCCCCCCATTGTATAGTATATCTGTAACCCCTATCTCGCATGGCGCGTCGCTGTCAGCGGATCTATAAGCAGAGCGGATTGATATACATAGATTCTTTTTATGCTGGACAGCTCTTGGCATACATATCACCTGATGGCAAGTGACGTTAAGGGCCGGAGGTGGGATCGAGTTTTTTCGGAAACGCTCAACCTCAGAGGGGCTGGCTGTCTTATCACAAATTTTCGGACCAAATATTTAATGCTGTTAAATTTATTAATATGGCGACAGTGCGTGATTATGATAAGATGGTGGTGGCTAGCCAGGCGGACTTTAAAAAGGTTTACCACCTACCAAACCGAGCTCAAATTTGTACTTCCCTAGGAATCGAACCCGGGACCTCGGAACGGGACCACTAGACCATGGAGGCGATTAACCATACAAACATATATCACGCCTATTGATCCCCGAAGGGGTAGGCAGAGATAAATTAACACTAACATTTTGGCTTAAATGTTAGATCCGACTTAATACAATTATTATTGTAATCAGAATTTTCTCTAGAATTTTATTGGAAAATATTTCACCAAAATGATAATATCCAATATTAATTCGTATTGCGAATATCACGCCTAAATCACGACCGACACAACCCTATGACCAGAGATCCACATACAATATTGTTATTGGTTATATAATATTTGTAGCTGTAATTAACGGTATAATTAATATCCAGTCTATATATAAGTAACTATTGTCATGTAATACAGTCTATTGTCATGTCTAAAATAAACGTGTGTTACCAAATTTATAACAATTAAAGATTTTGTCGGAGCAATAGTAATGGTACAGTTAGTGACTATTTGCAGACACGCTTCGCAATTATCTGAATAACAATAAAAACATAATTGGCGCAAGGCCTAGAATTGTTTAAGATAGTGTTAAAACAAACACTTGACTTCTGTTAAATTTGTTATTTCCGTCATTGAGAATGTCCCGCCTTATATTCGTAGCAGATGTTATGATAAAATGTCTCGTAAAGGAAGAATGATTAATGAGTCTATAGGGATAAAGTTAAGACTGGAAATCTACTCTCCCTCATAAAAATAGACTTATTCATTTAATAACCGCCTTAAACCTTAAATAACTTAAAATATTATTCAACTTTAATACTCCTACTGTGTTTTACTAATCGAATGTGTTAACGCTGTGATAAAGAAACGGATCAGTGATTTATGTAAGCAGTATCTTAAGAACTGATTTAGTTTTTATGAAAAAAATGGGTTTATTTTTTTCGGAAAATGTAATAATTATGACCATTTTAAGGTTATTTACAATAGTCATACTTATTATGATGTCTTCTTAACCCGTCTGTGGTCATTCGTATCTTATTTTATCCGTGATGTAACAGAGAGATGTCAACTGTGCACTCGTATTAGGCGTGAAGGAAATTTACAACTAAAGATGTGTCTAGTACGTTGCCCCTTGAGATTGGCTCCTACGGCTGATAGCAATAGTAAATTTTAATAAAAGCATATGATAGCCGTGCGGTGACGGCAGAGCAGAATACAATTGTCACCACCCCCATCTCTCCTGTGGGTGTCGTACAAGGCGACTAAGGGTAAAGACAGCGATGAGTAATAGGCAGCAGCATTCCTCTTATACCACCTAGCAATATTATGCGATTTATGTGCCCGATAGATGGCAATAGGCTCGCAATATTGCATGGGACCTAAGTTAATCATCTCTGACAATCCCTTCGGGGATATATGTATCTCTGTAGTAAAAAACCTATACTTATGGGTTTAATGTGTTATCTCTCCCCTGTATTCAGTATCGCCCCTGATTAGTTAGAAAATAATAAATAATTAATAAATTGTCTGGCTGCTTTTGAGACATGAACATAATACGTGTTTCCATAGAATACAATACCGCTGCTTTCACATCTAAGATATCCACAGAATCTCAGCGTAGTGGCACAGATAAATCTCCCTCGGGGATACATAGGCATGGTTTATGATTTCACTTACTTTTTATTTATTTACTTCACGGCGTGACCTTCACAAAACATACCAAAATAATGTAATATATCTGCGAAATATGTCATTTTTATCGTGGGAGCGGCGATATCGACAACTGCTTGACGGTAATCGGGTCAGATAAGTTGTATCAATCGGCAAGGAACTGGTTTCGGTCTATGGCTATCTCGAATTCGGCATTGTGTCAACATTGAAATAGTTGATAACCATTATCGAGGTATCAAAACAATCACCCACAGCCACTGTCTTCTATCATTCGCAATTTTATCGCGGCCTTATTTACAAATGGTAATTAAATGGTGTTTATTTATTTATTATTCATTGTCAGCAACATATTCGAGAATAAATAAAGCGTAGCAACCGACACGGTAATAATTAGTATAAAAAAAAACTATTAAATGGGACCTAACATAATTGGCGAAACGTGGGTGCTAATTCACCTCTGCCTACCCCTTCGGGGATATTAGCGTGATTTATGTATGTATGTATGGAAAAAACTATGAACATGGTCCTTTCCGTCTTTTTAGTATTCACTCATTCATCACTAGCACTTTCCGGTGACGATATAAATCAAAAGGGAGTGGATGGTTTGATGACGTCCGACCGATATGAATGGAAGAGGAAACATACTGCGCTGACCCCACATAGGCAAGACGAAGACGAAAAGAAGAAACAAAGAACAAACATACGTTTAATTCTGAAATGTCTGCCGTCTCTGAGCCATCAGAAAACATACATTCAGACTTCTTCTTGTGAACTTAAAAGCTTGTTGACACCATAAAATAAAATTAAATTAATTAAGATGTGTATAGTAGAAAAGCCGTAATTCTGGCTGGGGCAAAACAGTCCCTATTCCTCAGGCATTGAAGCACATATATGTTCTTAAATCAATAGTAAGAACAAAGGATTACTACAATGAATCTCACCAATCCGCACTGGATGTCGTCAACAAAAACGAAGTACTCTCTCTCTCTCATATAATTCCTCTCACTCTCCATCTCTGTCCCTATCACTCTCCCTTTCTTGGGAACGAGTCCCGGGAATGTTGATTCGGAAAGCTTTCTCTATCCACAACCAATCCCTATACCTTGAGAGCAGAGATGGAAATAAGGCTTATTGTGATTTTAATCAACCTACAACACGTCATGATGACATGTTTTTCTCCATCGCAAAAGAGTTTATACACCTGGATAAACAAACGTACATAAATCATGCCTTTCCCCATCAGGGCCAGACAGAGGTGTTTTAACACCCACGTTTGGCCAGCATATTCTGCTCTGCCGATACCGTCACCACGCGGCGACTGTGCAGAATTAAACAAAAGCAATAATCATTATGATTGTTGAAACGCAGCTGTATAAGTAAATCGTTTGTTTGTGGTTAACCAAATGAACCCAAAGGATGGGATAAGGGCAGGGTAATGTTTGTGGTTACCGTTTCTGGTAAGTTTTAATAGGCTTTGAATAGCTACTAAATAATGAAGTCATTAATATTCCTAGCCTGGCCTAGCAACAACGTAACGTAGAATGCTCCGGCGGCAAGGTGTCTTAAAAGTCGACTAAGGGCGATTGCCCAGTGTAGACCAGTAAGCCCCTTGTAGCACTTGATGACGTCTAACCAATTTGAATGGAAGAGGAAAGATACGGTAGGCGCAGTACCTTCCATAGTTGACAAAGTGTGGGAATTAACATACTCCTCTGGCTAACACTACACATTAAATTCAAAGGATATTGATAAATTATTCGGAATTGACAAGTAAAGACTTGAAAATTACATAAATATTAGAACAAGATAAATAAATAGGCCAGAAACAGTTCGAAATAATTATAGTCTTCCGCACTTCTTAGTTGATCAAGTGGTTTCGATTCCCGCATCAAGGCTATAATTTTTTCCAATTTTTTGTAGCCTATTTTTCTGGGTAAGTATTGTTTTTTTGCTCTCTGTTTTTTTAGATTGCTTCGATTGACAAACAACATCTTTACATTACGCCTATATCCACGAGCGTATACATGCAAAGTTGTCAATTGTAAACACATAGAGGACGAGGCGCTTCCAACCAAACGCGCATGGCTACGTGACCAAGCTGTCGTGCGCTCGCGCGGGCGTGGCTTATCCCGCGACCGAAATAAGTCGTCATTAACAAGACCCTGAACATGCTGTTTGAAAGCAATCAAAAAACAGAGAGCAAATAAAATATTACTTACCCAGTTAAATGGGTTAGAAAAATTTGGAAAAATTATATAGTCTTTATGCGGGAATCGAACCCGCGTCTTCCGCCTGTCTTTGTTGGCCGACTGCTATAAGCAGCCGCACAGATTGCGTCAGACGCGGGTTCGATTCCCGCATCAAGACAAGAATAGTTATAGAACTATTTGAACTTTTTCTGACATACGTCAGAAAATTTATTTTCATCCCCCTCAGAAAAAGCGTTTTTGCTCTTCGATATCTGAGTGCAAAAGCTGTTTTTATCCTCTAGAGGATAAAGTAAATTTGAATTAAGAACATCGTGTGCAAGTGCATTATGTTTGTGAATACAAAACATAATTTTTTCATTTGTTTTTAATTCTCCCTGTTTTTTTAGGGAAGGCATGTCTTTAGTATTAATTATTTAAATTAATATGAATAAATGAGTGAGTGAAATGAATGTATGAAGTTAATTTTACATTAAAATATGAGTGTCACACATTTAATCGCATCTAGGGAGTGATTGGCGCGAATTGAATGATACCAGAATTCGTGATGGCGACTGATGAGGTGGTGAAAACTACTTCAAAATTCTCAACATCAAACACATCAAAAGACTTTTTTCAATGATTCTGCATAATTTCACACCATCCCGTATGGTTGTGCATCAAAACACTTTCACTGCACAGTCTGCACAAAGTCAACTTTGAAAAACATCATTAAACCTATTGGACCTCTATGGTGTCGAATTTATTAAGCAACCTTTTTAATTTGTTAAAAATTCAGATTCGGAACGTTCTTGGTGTACTTTTTTTTAGTAATTTGCTTTGCACGTGCGCGTCTGGCCGAGGTCTGGGTGGATGTTGTGGGTGCGTCTGGGTGGATGTTGTGGGTGTGTCTGGGTGGATGTTGTGTGTGTGTTTGGTTGGATGTGTCAGGGTGTAAATAGAATTGACTCAATCTTTTAATAATGTGATTGTAATTTTTTTTGCATTTTGCCATTTCCTTGCTAAAGGGGGATGAAAAGTTGTTGCACTCGAGTGCAAAGATTTTTCACCTTGTGCTCTTTTGATTCCCTCGCTATCGCTCAGGATTCTAATTTTTGAATCACTCGCTAGCTCGGTCGTCAAAATTGAGCACGCTGTTAAAAAGCAACTTTGCACTCACGTTTAACAAATAACTATTATTTATTTACCTTACTATTTTTTTTTTTAATTTATGCAATGTTCAAATAAAAATCTATGATTGTTGCGGTTTCCAGACTCTCTTAGTAACAGAGACAGAGAGGATTTCACGTGGCAAGAAGAAATATAGGACAGATAATAGATCGCAACCGACTTCGACTATTAGTTTTATAATAAAAAACTCCAAGATTATATAAAAGTAGAAAAAAAATTTCAAACAAGAATATTTACGATTAGTACTGTCTATATACTTTCATTTTATAATCTTAGGTAGGTATGTTTGATTTAAATACTTTTAATAAAAATTGATAATACATACCAAGATACACATTGTATTTAAACCAGACGTTATCTATAATATTACTTCCAAGGCCCACTCATTGTCCTCACTTATGATAATTTTGCTGATGACAAAGTTCAGACAATCTTTTGATTCGTGTAACAAAGAAAGGAGTCATTGGAAATGATGGACATACATGTGATAAGCAAAATAAGTTGCAAAAAGTAATTATGAGTAGAATAGAAAATTAATTAAAATTATTGGACAGCCGGTTTGGTTTCAATGAAAGCCGTGGGTGTCGTACAAGCCGACTAAGGGTACCTTCTACACACAAAACAGAGAAAGAGGTTTCTCTGTTCTGTGGTAATTTAGTTCTGTGGTAACCTAGCAATGTACGTGCTTTAGTAAGTGCCCGGTATGTGGCAATTCAGTCCCATGTTATAGGGGTATTGTGGGACTGAAAATAGTTGTCGAAACGTGGGTGTTAATACACCTCTGCTTACTCCTTCAGTGAGTAATATTAAAGCCGTGATTTGTGTATGTAATTATTTTCGTGAACAACATGACGCTCGCGCTCTAATAAAGCGCAAAGAATGCTTTAAAACACACACCGGACAACAATGAAAACTGACGTCAAAATGACGCAACGTCCAAACTGAGTCACGTCAATCTGACAAAATGACGTCCTCCGAGGCCGCGGTGTCGCCAGAGCCAGACGTCTTGTCGTCGGCTTCCCGAACAAAGGACAGACGACAGCACGGCCCGTTGTGCAATACAGAGCCTCGCCTTATTAGAAAAGTAACTGCCGCACTCAGAGACGTCAATTAACTTTAATGAGTATTTAATGTTAAAAATTTTCATTCAAATCTAGACCATAGACCCGGCAAGAATAGCGACTAGTTCTGAATTGTCATTTTTTGACGTTAAGTACTCATTAATGTTATTTGACGTCTCTGAGTGCGGCAGTAAGTCATAAAAAAAAGAAATTTGTGGGTACAAAAAGTTCGAAAAATTCTAGTCCAGGCGGGAATCGAACCCGCGTCCTCTACAATCCGGGCAAGCAATTTATTATTTTGTTAACATTTATATAATGTTCAAATAAAAATCAAAATAGTAAGTCCTAAAAATGTGTAAAAATTTTAGCCTAACCAATAAAATAACATAACTTAAAATTCCCCTATCCGAGCGACTGCCTATTATACCACTCGGTCATATTTTCCTTAAAATCATCATCCATAACAGATTTGCTTTATATTTTAGTAACCTTAATGTTCGAATATTCAAAATTTGGTTTACAAAGTTTACATACTCATTGTTAGTGATATATGTATAATAATTATGTAACATTAAGCTAGGACCAGTTATCATTCTTAAACATAATTAATAGTTAAAAAAATCTAACAAATCGCTGTATTTGCCAAAAACACAATGCAAAATTTTCTCTGTGTTATATCTTTTACTGCCGCACTCAGAGACGTCAATTAACTTAAATGAGTAATTAATGTCAAATTTTTTTATTCAAATCTAGACCATAGAGCCGGCAAGAATAGCGACTAGTTTAGAATTGTCATTTTTAGACGTTAAGTACTCATTAACGTTATTTGACGTCTCTGAGTGCAGCAGTAATTCCCTAGCCTAATTAAACTCCCCATTAATGAGCCAAAGTGCTGCCGTAACGGCGATACATTCTGAAAGAGCGTCCTCGTCGACCCCTGCCCTTAAGTAAGGCCAGAACCGCCAACGCCACGGGCAAGGCTATTCCAGAACGTTGCAATTCAAGTGCAGGGCCACGATCGATGAGGTTCAAGGCTGCGTTGGGCCTTCGCCCCCGCCACCCCCGCACTCACCCCGTCCAGAACCCAGTGACGTAAGCGAGCCATTCATGCCCGGTTAGTATTGATCCGGCAGCTCTGCCCGTGTGGTCCAAGGTATCAAGTGTCAGCGACTGAATCTGATTTGTAATCTAGGTTTGCTTGCTGAGGTGTTTGCCCTTTAGTAGTATGTAGCTATGACATAGAGGCAAATTATTATCAGGCTCAGATGCCAGCCTATGGCGATCTAATACGTAACATTATGGTATTTATTCCAGACCTTGTTAACCTACAACTGTGTTTACGATTGTGGAGAAAATATTTGTAGAGACATAATTTGGGAATTTTCCATTTAAAGTGCCATAATCTTCTTATTAATGTAGTCCAAAAAATATTGTCTTTTGGCAATATTTTTTATAACATATTAATCTAATTGGCTTTAAGGAAGTCATCATGAGGATTCTCTTCCATACTATTACTATGTTGTTGACTATTAATGCCTCTGTGAATCAAAAAATAAAAAGTACCTATCCAAAATTAGTAATGTTCGCCCGTTTTCTGCTTATCGCTTGGACCAAACTGCGGTGTTAGAAAATTCTGGGACATCAGAGTGAAACATCTGTGCCGAACGAGATAGAAAATCATGTCTCATAAATAAATAAAATGAATGAATAAAGGCAGTAACAAAGGATTTTGGAACACAGGATAGGGTATAGTCGTTATTCTAAAATACACAGAGCTGAATATCGCTACATCACTACACGCGTCCCTGCTCCAAGATTTGTTTTTATGTAAAAAATGTAAAAATACGACTACGAGTTTGCTGTAGCATTTTAAAATTTTCTATCAGACGTGAGCTCAGTATGAACTCCCCTCATACATACATACATACATTAATCACGTCTATATCCCCGACAGGGTAGGCAGAGGTGTACTAGCACCCACGCTTCGCCAACCATGCTATATAGGTCCCATGTAATTGGTGGCGAGTCTATTGCCATTTATCGGGCAAAAAAGTCGCAGTACATTGCCAGGTGGTATAAGAGAAACGCTGTTGCCCATTCCTCATCACTGTTGTATCCTTAGTCGCCTTGTACGACACCCATGGGAGAGATTTGGGATGGTGACAATTGTATTCTACTTTGCCGTCACCACACGGCACTCCCCTCTTCGTCATAATATCATCTATCGCTTCTTGGGTCGCCCTCTCTTTCTAGATCCATCCACATACATGAGAGGGTATTCTGGCAGAACAGAATAAGTTCAATATTAAAAAATATACAGGGTTATTTTTAAAACACTAAAAACCACCCATGACTAGATAGCTAACATCATTGGCATCAACGTTTGTTTTATGAGTTTTAATATAACGCAAGACATTGCGCAAAATTATTTTTTTAAGTTTTTATTATACTGTCGTGACATTTTGATTCATAAGCGAAAGGACGACACTACGCTAGGCCCGCACGCTGCTTAGTAGGTGTACGTAGAATTATTGACTTTTAGAGCAGCAAATTAAATTAGTATTTATTTTTGTATGAAAGTAAAATCTTACGAATCATCAAAAGTCGTAGAACAAACATTGTTGCTTATGATGTTAGCTATTTACTCCTGCAAGGTTTTTGGTGTTTTAAAAATAACCCTGTATATGTAAAGGCGGCAATACACATGCCTGTAGCACGCACACTTACATGGAAGCTCCTTGCACATGCCACCTACTATCACGTGTAGGTATACGCTAACTGGCATGCCTGTATCTGCCACGCAAGTAGATAGCACAACATTTGATTTACTGCCTTGCAACAGTTGAAACATGCATGTGTCAGTGAAAGTTGTGACTAGGTTTGTTGACGTCTTGCAAATACAGCCATACAAGACGCAAATTGCATGCAAGTTTAACTTGCAAATGTTGCACATTGCGCCAGTTAGCTCTACATGCCATTAACAAGCATCCACGCTACTGTTCCATTTTACGGGCATGTGTATCGCCACCTATAGGTACATACATGCATGGGCGCCCTTAGTTTTTCTGCTCTTTTTATCTGACAAACCGGTATAACTACAGAAGCTTTATCTACGATTTTATTTTCTGTGCAAACCAGTTTACGTTTTACTATGAAGATCACTCGAATTACTATTAATTTTATTAAATATTTTCTCATAATTACATATTTAGCACTTATTCAGATCTGTCAGAATACCTTCGATATGTCTAGTTACGTAACATTCATTCCTCTTCATCACAAGTACAACGTCGTGAGATGAATTTTGGTGAACTTTGTCTCCTAACATTCACTTAGGTCAATGTAGCTTGCGGAAAAACAAATGCTATTCTTTGAATTCCTTGGCTAGCGTGCGAGCTCGCCCGGCCATAGACCTCCTGAAAGATTTCACGGGAAAATCGACTCTCCCTCTGTGATATAATGGGCTATGTTGTTTGCACGAGACCGTAGCACTTTTAGGCTGATCAAAGCCATGAAGGAACAGAACGCTGCAATCTTACTGTCGCACTCTAACACATAGCCACGTTTTTACGTAATTCCCTGCCCACGTAGCACGGGACGTGGACACATCTCCTTCGGGGGAAAGAAAATATTTTCCTCTCGCTCTAACTCCCACTAAATCCCGAGACAGAAGACTGTCAAGTGGTGGAGAGAGACTTGTCCACGTCCCCGTGCTAGGCCCGCTGCGAGGCTCTCCACAACAGTGAGTGGGACTGCCCGGGAGAGGCCTGCCGTAGAGAAACCCTCTCACGGAGTGCTCGATTGTAATGCTCGAGGACCATTCGAGGTTTTCGCCGTCGCCAAACAACCCGGTAGATGCTGTAAAGGCCTCTCGACCAACAGCTTCTCAACAGGTCCTTTAAAAACAAAAAAAAACACATTTTTCTTATGCCTCCGATAAGTAAGACTCTTCGCATGAGCACTACGGTCACGGGAGACAGTAGTTCAAAGGGATTTTCACATTAAGTAATAATAATATAATAATAATTTATTTATTTTTGAACTAGACAAAACAATCGATACAGTGAAGGAAAAAAATGTGCAGATGCCTGTATCTTGGACGACCATTAAAATGTTTAAAGTTATAGTTAACAAATTATTTATTATCAATTAAGTGGTTCGACTGATATCGGCAAACTGAGCTCAGATTTTCTATAGATTTGGCAATATAAGGACGGGATTATGATTTTTAATCTGTATGGATGATTGGGTCTTAAGCAGGTGGTATATTTAAACCATTATCCCTTAAGACCATTAAGTTTTTACTAATGACGTGGACACCCGCGGGAGAAATAGAGGGAGACAGATCGTCTCTGGTGACTGCCGAACATTTACAATTATCACCACCCCTCCTGCGGGTGTCGTACAAGGCGACTAAGAGCAAAGACAGCAATAAGTAATTGGCTGAAGCAGCGTTCCCCTTACCTAACTACCTAGGCAGCAATACATTGCAATATTCGTGCCCGATGGATGGCTATAAGCTCGCCAACAATAGGACCTAATCTGATTAGGCTTATCGTGGATGTCATTTCACATCTGCTTACCCTTTTAGGGATGAATAGGCGTGATTTATAAATGTGTGTATATGTTAGCCGTGTGGTGACGGCAGAGTAGAATACAATTGTCACCACCCCAAATCTCTCCCGTGGGTGTCGTACAAGGCGACTAAGGATAAATCAATGATGAAGAATGGGCAGCAGCGTTCCTCTTATACCACCTAGCAATAGCAATGTACTGCGACTTTAGTGCCCGATAAATGGCAATAGGCTCGCCACCTATTACATGGGACCTAAACGAACCGAAACGTGGGTGCTAGTTCACCTCTGCCTAGCCCTTCTGGGATGTAGGCGTGATTTATGTATGTATATATGTATGTGTATATGTTGTTAAGGTCCGGGTTTACCAACACTCAAACAGGCGATTATTATTTATCCATCGGTTTTCGACATTTTATCGTACCTATGCAAGGTCTGTCCAAAATTTGCAGTTATCTTTCAATCGCTTGTTTTACGTGTTGGTGAAATCGAGCCTTAGTCATCTTGCTATTTTGATATTTGACCATAGGGCCTCAAGTACCTTACCGTCATTTGCGTCATTGACTAAGTGGCAGACTCCGCAGCGATTTCATTCACCAGCGAGGGTGGCGGGGTCGCGATGTAAACACGGCCTTGCGCCGGTCGATACGGCGGCGAATGTCAAGTTGAAGGGTGGGGTGGCGCTGACGTCAGACGAAACACCCACGCCGCCCAACACACCCGCAGTGACGCCCACGGCATCATAGCAGTGCTCGCCGCGGCGGTACTGTCGCCGCCACATCATTTTAATCATACTTCTTCTTATTCGATTTTAATTTTAACATTATATAAATGTTAGAAAAATTAGTACGAAGATTTCTTAAAAAATCTTTGTACAAATTTTTCTAAATTCGGAAAAAGAATTCTTTTTCTAACCACCGAAATCTTTATACTTCTTCTTCTTCTCCCTGCCCTGTTCCCAGTCTATCTGGGGTCGGCGCAGTATGTTTCCTCTTCCATTCATATCGGATAGACGTCACCAAGCCATCCACTCCCTTTTGATTCATATCATCCATCACACTGTAAAGGTGCTAGTGATGAATGAATGTATAGAAAAGTGACGGAATTGACCATGTCGAGAGACCGATGACGAGAGAGTGATTGGAATGACAACATTCTAATCCATACTGCTCGAGGTTTTGGCTTAGGTTTTACAGCCGGCCGCCTGCCTGACACCAACACTCTTTGGGTATATCATCCTCTTAGATATTATATCATTATAATCATACATACATACATACATAAATCACGTATATCCCCGAAGGAATAGGCAGAGGTGAACCAGCACCCACGTTTCGCCAATTATGCTAGGTCCCATGTAATAGGTGGCGAGCCTATTGCCATATTTATCGGGCACAACAGTCGCAGTACATTGCTAGGTTGTACGAGTATAAGAGGAACGCTGCTGCCCATTCCTCATCACTGGTTTATCCTTAGTCGCCTCGTACGACACCCACGGGAGAGATTTTGGGATAGTATTCTACTCTGCCGTCACCACACAGCTAATATCGGCATTATAATCAATATTCATCAATTTAAAATAACATTATGATATAATAAAGGAGTAATAATTGAGTATGCGTTCTAGCACACAGTGACACCTAGTCACCCACGATATCAGAGGACTGCTCGCAACGGCGGTACTGTCGCCGCCACATAACTAAACAATAATTATTTATGTCACACCCAAAAGTGGACTTTTCCGGCCGCTACGCGTACCTACGGAAAATCCGACTTCCTGATCAGGGGGTGACATAAAACTATGGTCTCCTCGGGCGATTAAAAAGAAAGCGATTCAGATCGCATAATTAAAATAATAATAAATATTATTACACTCACACCTATCAATTAGCCCAGAGGCTCCCAAACTTTTTTTCTCATAGACCACTTTAAAAATTTTGTTGGTTCTGGTGGACCCCCTTGCAACTAAATTTCTACCATATTTCCAAAAATCGACAAAAAATTTAAAGATCTAACTATGGTAATTAGCTCAAAGGACGTTAAGTTTACGAAAAAAGGGAGAATTGAATGGTTAATTAATTATGATCTGAGTGAATATGCAAGTTTTAATAAAAATCAGTCGCTGAGATTTATGAAATAAATTTTTATGGACCGCACCCCATTTTTTTGTCACACCAATGTAGACCCCCCGTCGAGTTTCCCGTGGACCCCTGGGGGTCAATGATGAATCAATGATCTAGCCCAAAGTAAGTAGCCTAAGCACTTTTGTTATGCATACTAGATGACGGACATATTTTTAATATAATTATGTATATAAATGTTGAAAATATACTACATAAACATATACACAACCATGACTCGGAAACAAACATTTGTGGTCATCACAAAGTTTGCCCCTACCAGGAAATGCTTAGGCCGGACGGACGTTCTCCATACCTTTCAGTCATTCGAATCTTTCCTATAGCAAAATATCGAAGCCGGAAAAACAATAGGTCGTTGCGTAGTCATTATGTTCGATCAACGGCCGACTTCAATATTCTATCAAGAATTCTAAAAAGACCTACCATAGTCCGTTTAGTTACCTAGGAACCTCTGTTATTTTTTACGGCTATTATGTACGGCTGTGTGGTGACGGCAGAGTAGAATACAATTGTCACCACCCCAAATCTCTCCCGTGGGTGTCGTACAAGGCGACTAAGGATGAATCAATGATGAGGAACGGGAACGGGCAACAGCGTTCCTCTTATACCACCTAGCAATAGCAGTGTACTGCGAATTTTGTGCCCGACACCTATTACATGGGACCTAACATAATTAGCGAAACGTGGGTGCTAGTTTCACCTGTGCCTACCCCTTCGGGGATATAGGCGTGATTTATGTATGTATGTATGTATGTAATTATGTATATAAATGTTGAAAATATACTACATAAACGTATACACAACCATGACTCGGGAACAAATATTTGTGTTTATCACAAAGTTTGCCCCTACCAGCAGGATTCGAACCCAGGACTCTTGGCCAATACCCAGCAATCTGAGCATTCGACCAAGCCGGTCGTCAATTATATCAAATAATTGCGATCTGGCACATTCTTCGTTTTATCGCCTTTGGTATATTTGCATAAAAATAGTATAATAAAGGTTTAATAATAGTGTACGAGTTCTAGAACACACTGACACCCACGGTATCAGGGAATGCTCGCCGCGGCGGTAGGTACTGTCGTCGCCACATCAATAGAGTACGCGATCTAGCATTCTACAATGATGTAGCCTTACTGTAGAATGTAGGGGAATGGCATTTGACAACATTTCATTTTTTCAACATATAATACTTTTATTATGATGTTATATGAGATTAGACAGAAAATGCCGATGTGGACTACTCGAAAATACAAGATGGTGCACACAAGCCTTGTGTTCAAAAGAAACGTTGCATCTACATATTAGGAGATGAACAGCTTAGAGGGCTATCTACCGTTATTTCACACTCAAGGTCTGGAAAATGGAACGATGTATATGTCGTGGCCAAATCGTAGAATTGATCACTTCATGATGTGGCCGAGCATTTCATGAAATGGTGGCATTTCATGAAAGGGCCAACTAAAACTGACCATATCATGATAATGGTCTGGCCAGATCAATGAATAAACAACGTTTAACGATATGAACAGCTAAACGCATGGCTATTTCATGATATGGCCAAATATTATTAAACATATCGTAAAATAGTTACATTAACCACCGTAAGAGGCGCTTATTTCAATTTGTTTTTGTGATGCATAATGGTGGCGGCCAATTATCTTATATTAAACAAACTAATAATATTGTTGTAATAGAAGATAAAAGTGAAGTGAAATGTCGTTACGACATCAAATTACTAGAATTTTACGTTTTAAGTCTCTCAAAAAACGAGCGCAACGTAAAAATACCAAACATTTACTACAGTAATGATATGGCCAAACGTGGATGGACATATCATCAAACGTTGACGTTTCAACGATATGGTCAGTTTTAGTTGGCCATTTCATGAAATGCCACCATTTCATGAAATGGTCGGCCACATCATGAAGTGATCAATTCTACGATTTGGCCACGACATATACATGACAATTTCCGTGTAGGTTCATTAATGTGTAATGTTAAGTTGTAGCTTTGCAAGAGGTCTTCTAGACGTTCTGTTATTTTACTTTTTTGCATGGTATTAATATTTATGTCACCAGCTATAACTACTTTTACTTTAAACCGATACTTATTGAAAATCTCATGAAGCAAGCAGTCTAACCTGTCTAAAAATATATTAGGGTCTGAAGTGGGTGTCCTATATAGGCAAATTATTATAAGTTTGTACGATAACATCTCTACAGCGCAACACTCAAATGCTTTTTGAGATGCATATTTTTGAACATAAGTCAATTTTCTACAACAAAGACCTATTCGAGACAATATACAAGTTCCACCTCTTTTTTTATTTCTAGAGAAGGCAGAAATTAGTTGATAATTTTGAATCCGCAAATAGTTTTCCTGGCCGGACTCTAAGAATGTCTCTGTTAGACATATAATTTCTGGAGTATTATTTTCTTCCGACAATTCTAGTATAGCCATAACTAATATTTCCTTTTTTGACAAAATACTAGCAATATTCTGATGCAACACTTTAAGCACTTTAGTATTCGATTTCTTATTAATCTCGAAAAAAATCCAAGTGGTTTTGCGGTTGCAAGGACGTTAGTGTAGTCTGTGCGGATAACAAAACATCAGCCCCGTCACATTTATTCTTAGTCTTAAAGTAGTACGGTATGGTGCCTTTTTTTTGTATGTTTGGATTTCCAGTCTCAGAAGTGATTTTGATATATTTTACATTCTTATTGTTTGTCAAGTTTCGTATATTTTTAAATGTCAAAAATTGTTTTTTATATTCATAATAATCGATATGTCGTGGTCAAATCGTAGAATTGATCACTTCATGATGTGGCCAACCATTTCATGAAATGGTTGCATTTCATGAAATGGCCAGCTTAAACTGATCATATCGTTGAAACGTCAACGTTTGATGATATGTCCATCCACGTTTGGCCATATCATTAATGTAGTTAATGTTTAGTATTTTAACGTTGCGCTCGTTTTTTGAGTGACTTAAAACGTAAAATTGTAGTAATTTGGTGTCGTGACGACATTTCAATTCCCTTTTATCTTCTATTACAAAATTACTAATAGTATGTTTTTTAGGTTAATTGTCCGCCGCCATGATGCATCACAAAAGAAATCGAAAAAAAGCGCCTCTACGGTGGTTAATGTAACTATTTAACGATATGATTAATAATGTTTGGCCATATCATGAAATAGCCATGCGTTTAGCTGTTCACATCGTTAAACGTTGTTTATTCATTGATCTGGCCAGACCACTATCATGATATGGTCAGTTTTAGTTGGCCATTTCATGAAATGCCACCATTTCATGAAATAGTCGGCCACATCATGAAGTGATCAATTCTACGATTTGGCCACGACATATAGATCATCTCATAAGTAATATAAAAAATGCAACAGCCCTAGTGCTACCACTTCATTTATCTGACCATGAAACAGCTCAGCTTCTGAATATACCTGTGAAATGCAAAATTCATGAAATTCAGTCCTACTACATTTTTAAATATGATTTCAGCGAAGAGAATATCTTGAAATTTAAACGATGTTTAAGTAGCCTTTTTTGGTCGAGTGTCTACAACGAAGCTGACTTGAATAAAAGTTTTAATAATTTCCATGAGTTTTTCACTCTGTTGTATAGACTATGCTTTCCTAAGCACAAAGTAAAAATCAGTTTGCAAAAAAGAAGGGAAAACTGGATAACAAAGGGATTAAAAATAAGCTGTAAGAATAAAAGGAAAGCACGTTTCAAATATTATAAAAATAAAACTCTCGCAAATAAAATAAGCTATTTAAAATATTCAAAGGTATTAAAAAAATGCATCTACAACTCAAAAAGAAACTCTAATATTGCCTATATCTGTAGGAGCAATAACAAATGCAAAGCATCTTGGAACCTCATAAATAAAGAATTGAATACTCCTAAGTCTCATAACTATATCTGCAAAATCAGGAAAAATGAATCGATTTTGACAGACCCTAAAGAAATAGCTACCGCTTTTAACGATTACTTTATTGCTTTATCTGACAATCATAATAATTATAATCAGGGAAAAGTGTTAAATAAACAAAGCGTATCTAACTCTATTTTTCTAAGACCTTTGACTGAAGCTGAGGTACGAAAGGAAGTGATGCTCTTGAAAAACACAAATTCAGTAGGCCACGATGGCATATCCACAAAGATTTTAAAAAAGTGCATTGACAATATCGTTTTTGTTTTGACCTATTTAGTAAACTTATCTTTCACTTCAGGTACTTTTCCTGAAGCACTAAAACAGTCGATGATAAGGCCATTATTCAAGAAGGGAGATAGCGATGATGTGGATAGCTACCGTCCCATTGCATTACTATCAATATTTGCAAAAGTTTTTGAGAAGTGCATGTATAAACAAATAATTGAATTTTGTAAAAAATATCACATAATAAACGTAGAACAGTATGGTTTCCAACAAAATAAATCGACGGCATTAGCGGCTCATAAACTTTTGGAGACTATACTTATGAATATAAATAAAAAGCACTTTACCACGGCAGTCTTTATTGATTTATCAAAAGCTTTCGATCGCGTTTCGCATCCATTGCTTTTAACTAAAATTGAGGCAATGGGTATTAGAGGCCCGGCTTATGAATGGACAAAATCATATCTCCACAACAGGAAACACTGTGTTGTTATTGATAATTTAAATAAATATAATGAAGTTGAGTCATATTTATCAACATACAACAAGACCACATATGGTGTACCCCAAGGCAGCGTGTTGGGTCCAATTTTATTTCTTTTGTATATTAACGATATTACAACTGTAACTAACCATAAATGTATTGCCTTTGCTGACGACATTTCCATTGTAGTGACATCAAATAATAAAAATAATACAATTCAAGACCACGAAGAGGACATTAATTGCACTATTAATAGGTTAATTGAATATCTTAACATACACAATTTAAAAATAAACCTGACAAAAACAAATTATATACAATTCAATAATCATAAAGTTATCAACCTTGACATTCATTATAAAAATACAAAAATAGAAAAAGTAAATAATACGAAATTTTTAGGCTTGATTATAGATAGAGACATAAACTGGAAATGTCATATAGACAGTGTTTGTAACAGAGTCAATAAGTTCATGTATGCTCTTAAGGAAGTCAGACATGTAACAAATGTGAAAACGGCTATTACTACTTATCATGCTTATGTAGAATCCTTAATTCGTTATGGCTTATTAGTATGGGGTAATGGTACAAGTGTTAACAAAGCTTTTATTGCTCAAAAGAAGTGTGTCAGAGCCATATGTGGTGTTCATCCACAAACATCATGTCGTACATTATTCCCAACTCTGAAAATATTAACACTACCATCACTATACATATATGAAGTATGTGTATTTGTATTTCAAAACAAGAGTTTATTCAAGAGAGCCTGTGAAATTTACCCTCGTAATAATAGAAACCCTAATAGACTAGTACTGCAAGTGACACCACAAACAATGCAATACAATAAGAGCTGTCTCGTCATGTCTGTCAAAATTTTTAATAATATACCCGGTGACCTAAAATGTTTGAATGTAAATCAATTTAAAAGAGCTTTATATAAATGGCTATTGACAAAAAATTTTTATGACATTAGGGAGTTGTATAACAAATAACAGAATTTTAATTCTTGTAATATTATATAATAGTGAAGGAACATTAGTTAATTAAATAATTTTATTCTGACTGACATATAAATTGTATAATTATTATTTTATTTAATAACAGTAATTCATGTTGATATTATAGTGATTCTGTTGTATTTTAGTTTGCATGCTTATGATATAGGCGAAACATGATGAACCTACACACCAAATTGTATTTACCATCCTAACAACCATGTTTGAAGCAAATAAATATTATTATTATTATTATTATTATAATGAAGACACCCATATTTTTTATTTTTTCTGAATTCCGTCGTTTTATACAAAAAAAATCATGATTAAAATTCCGGTCATTCTAAACAGACGTAAGCGCCAAATGACATCACAGTTACGGAAAAATGGCGAAATGACAATCTGGAATTTCCGGTGGCAAAAATAAAAACATATTGCTTAAAATTATTTTTCAAGTAAAATACTTTTTAATTTAGTTGAAATTAAAATCTCGGAAGGATTTCAAATTTATTGTTACTTTATTAATGTTATTTTCGTCGACGACAATTAATGACAATTAATTTGATTCATGACTGACCTGACAGACATAATATTGATTGATTGCGTGACTGTGACGTCATCCCATGTTTTTTACATTTTATTTTTTTTCTCTCTCATGAAAGAAGAGTGCATGTAACAGAGATGCGTATGTTAAGGTAGATGTGTGGTGTGACACGGAGAGACAAGATAAGGAATGAGTATATAAGGGGAAGTTTGAAAGTAACGCCAGTGACTGAGAGGCTGCGGAGTGATAGACTTGGATGGTTTGGTCATGTCATGCAAAGAGATGAAAGCTATGTTGGCAGAAGAATGTTAAGTATGTACGTGGAAGGACGTATAAGGAGAGGAAGACCAAAGAAAAGATGGATGGATTGTGTAAAGGAGGATATGATAGCGAGAGGGGTGGATGAGAAATTAGTTAAGGGTAGAGAGGACTGGAAGAAGAAAACATGTTGTGCCGACCCCGCCTAGAGCGGGATAAGGGCAGGAAGAAGAATTAAATAAGAAAAAAAATGAAAAAAAATATTTCCGAAGTCAGGATTGGAAAATAAAGAAACTGTATTTTTATTTTAGGGGTTATAATTTTTAAAATGTCAAATGGGAGGGAAAAAACGTAGAATATGCCAGCCCTGACTCAGGGATCTATCAGGGGTCGGTCTATCTACCTACATGAGATGAATTGATTGAATGAGGAATTATTAAATTTTAGAGCAAACTAGAAATTGTGGTGCCGCTGTGTGGTGCCATAAGGAGAATACAATAAATTGTCACCACCCCCAATGTCTCCTGCGAAAGACGTACCTACAAGGCTACTAAGGGTCAGCAAAGCGTTATGATTACCTATGCGCAACAGCGTACTACCAATATACCTACTGCGGTTTACGTGCCCGATAAATGGCAATAGGCCCGTCACCTGGGACCTTTATGGGACCTAACATTTGACGAAACGTGGGTGTTATAATATTCACGTCTGCCTCCGCTTTAAATAGGCATGATTGATTTATGTATGGACTATGGATGTAAACTAGCAAGGAAAACAAAAGATAATAATTTACATTACTTTCTTTTGTTTTCCTTTTGTGTTTTGGATACTAAATTGAAGAGGATCTAGGTGTCATCCTTGTTGACAGCTTGTCTTATCTACATTTATTCAGGACCTCAACTGTAAAAGGCATTTGGTCAATACGAATTTTTGGCTTAATTTTGCCTAATAATTGCTAAGCTAACCTGATCGTCGAAAAAAGAGAATAATCATTACTTGATTTGTTACATGAACATTATATAAATGTAAAAAATTGTTACAAAGAATACGCCGAACAATTTTTATTTTCAGACACGTTAAGCCGGTGGTATCCCCCAACCCGCGCTGGGTCAGCGTAGTGGGCTAATATGGCCAAGTCTCCCTATATTCTTCCATCCATATGGAAGGCCTGTGCCAATAAAAGGCTGGTGATGATGAAGCGTCAAGCATATATTTTTTGAGCCAATGGACCAAAAAATAGAACTAAAACAAAGGCATAATGAGGTGGCTTCTCCCCAAATAGCCCGAGGGAACCACTCTCGCCCCATCCCCTCCTGGCGGCTGACACCCCCCCTTCCCCCCACGCCACGCCCGTGACGTCATTGCTGCCGTGAACTTGACGCGCAGACGTCTTCCCAACCTTGTATAGGTACGGTTAACGTCTACCTACACTCTATAAAAGGTTTATAAATCAAAGTCTTTATTATTGTGTTGCGACAATATGTGGTAAGATAGCCAGCCCCTCTGTGGTTGAGGGTTCCAGGTGAAGCTCGATTTCATCTTCGGCCCTTACCGTCACTTACCATCAGGTGAGATGAAGGGCAAGAGCTTCCCCTGTCTAGCATAAAAATATATGAAAATAAACTTGTAGACAAAAAAAATAGTAAGTATTTTCTGTCTCCGAATATGTAAGCAAAGACAAGCAAAGTTGGGAAAGGATGGTCGTTGGACGGGTGACCTAAAATATTACAAAGAAAAAGAATTTAAAATAACGAGCATATTAAAGTATTAGAATTAAACAATCAAGTACATTTAAGAGGACTTTTGCTTAGGTAGCCCAACGCTAAGCTAATTATAAACGAGCAAAAATATTTTTTTAACGCCCTACCTAGCCAATTTTAGAGTGACCTCAATCACACCTATGTGAACTTATTAAGTACCTCCCTACCTAATGAGTACCTTGTTTATTTTTTGCGCACCTAATACCTACCTGTAACTTATAGTAAAGTGCCTAGTTTGTTTTCAATATTTTATACAAAACTGACAGATATCCTAACGTTATATAAATTATTTGGCAATCATTTAGCAATACTAATCTACTAAAATTTAATTTTAACCTAATTTATGTATGTAATAAATGTAAATAAATTAGTAATGTTAGATTGTTAAAAGTTTCACTTATATTTTTTTATGCTTTATTTTATTTTCCATAATAACTAACTGGTTGAAATATTTTTGAAATGGAATTTCTATCTGTAAACGATGGATCGCCGGCGTGAGGATTCGGGACAATAAAAATGAAACTTTGGGAATAATTTTACCGAACTCAGTGGCGAGTGTGCGGTCGCGGTCACAGTTCTCTTCGTACAGTTTTTTTATATATACCCCCCACTTAGCAATATGGTATAGAGGTAGGTACCCAATCGCATGACCGCCACTGGACAATATTTTATTAATTAAAAATAGGTACACAGGCGTGACACTGCTGTAACACACAGGATAAATATCGCAGGTAAGTGCAGTGGTAAGTTCTTATTATTAAATATACACAGAAATATATATATTTATTGTTATATTTCATACAATGTCCAAAGATCCTGCCCTAAAGTAAGTGACACTTTGTATGAAACACAGGATTGCGGAACAATAAGGACAGGCGCCTTGGAGACTTTCTGAATTATTATTAAAATTACTTATTTTCTAATACAGCAGTGTGGCCATCGGCAACATCCTCCCCCCTAGTGTCGCGAGAGCGACACTCATCAACGAAGGCAAGTGAAGCCACACGTGCGGCTGGTCTCTTTAGGACTCCTGACCTTGTTCTGACGTCAACTACTCTCACCCTCTTATCCGCCCCAACGTATACTCGCTCCACAATACCCTTTGGCCAAGTATTTCTAGGTGAAGCCGGATCGACGATGACAACAAAATCACCTACTTTGAGATTACGACCCTCCCTATTCCACTTACTCCGTGGGTTAAGTACCGGTAAGACCTCCTTCATCCACCTGCTCCAAAACAAGTCGATGAGACGCTGCGCAATTCGCCATTGACGTCGCAGGTATAAATCTCCGTCATCGAATACGCCGAGCGGTGGCAGGTGAAAGGAGGAAATCCCACCGGCACTGGAAGAACACAGCAAAAAATGGTTTGGAGTTAATGCCTCTGAGGTGGAGGGGTCCACTGAAACGTGAGTGAGCGGTCTACTATTTATCATATTCTCTATTTCGGCAAGCACGGTGATAAGCACTTCTTCCCTGGGAGCCCTTTCTTTAAGCACAACTTTAAGAGCGGTCTTAACACTACGAATAAGGCGCTCCCATGCGCCCCCCATATGAGGACTAGCAGGTGGTATAAATTGCCAGTCCACTCCATGATTCAAAGCTTCCCTAATGACGGTCTCCTGGTCCAACTCTTTAATGGACTGCTTTAGCTCATTACATGCTCCTCGCATATTCGTGCCGTTGTCTGACATGAGGATCCGCGGCCAACCACGCCTAGCAGCCATTCTACGAAGAGCCATTATTAAGGAGTCCGCTGTGAGGTTAGACACTACTTCAATATGAATAGCCCGAACCGTTAAACAAGTAAAAAGTACGCCATAACGTTTTGGCCGTTGGCGGGCTACCGATACGTCAATAGGGCCGAACAAGTCTAGTCCGCATACCGTGAAGGGCCTCTTGTGATGCATAAGGCGTCCCTCCGGAAGATCACCTAAGCGCGGTGGTTCGGGTTTAGCCTTTCTAATACGGCAGATAAGACACTGTGACGTAACGGTACGAACAGTAGGTCTTAAGTTGACTACCCAATATTTTTGTCTAAGTTCGTTAACGACAGTTTCATTGTTAGCATGAGCGGTCTTTGTGTGGTAATACTTTACTAGCAGCCGGGTAACATGATCACGACCGTCAAGTATTACGGGCCACTTTACCTGGTCATCCACACCGGATACCGCTTTGATACGCCCACCCACGCATAAAAGTCCTTCACTATTTAAAAATGGTGTTAACAAATTCAATCGACTATTTCATTCAATACTCCTATTTTGTTTTAATAAGTTTATTTCGCTTAAAAAACAACGTGCTTGCGCGTCGCGCAGCAAAATCACTTCGGCTCGCCTCATAAGCGCGAAATCAATCCGATGTGATTTATTTCCTCTACACCTTTCAATAAACAAAAGTACGGCAGCTGAACTACGCAACAATCGCAACCAACTAGAGAATCGTTGTGGCACGGGTACTGGTAAGTTACTAATAAGATTACTGCTATTGACAGCATACAAAGATTCTAATTCATTATTGTCTGTTTCAGGTACAATTCCCGGTTGCGGCGGCCACTGATCATCTAATGAATGAAGAAATAATGGTCCGGTAAACCATTCGCAGCGGCTGTGCAGCGCGCCACAATCCACTCGAAGTTTAGTCGCAAGATCTGCTATATTTAATTCCGAGGGAACGTAGTTCCAGTCGTTGACGTTACTCAGTTGATCTATTTCCCCGAGTCTATTAGCAATGAATATTTTATGATTTTTAGTATCGTTTCTAATCCAATTCAAAACAGTCATTGAATCAGACCAGAAATAAATTTTTGTATATTTTATCCTGTGTTCATTTTTTATTGTATTCGCCAGCCTACAACCCAGTAATGCAGCCTGTAACTCCAATTTAGGAATAGTAATTGTAGGCTTTATAGGTGCGACGCGACTTTTACTAGCTATGAATGAAACACATATCTTGTCATTAATAATTTGCCGCCAGTACGCTACGGCTGCGTACGCGGTGGGAGCAGCATCACAAAAAATATGTAACTCTAAGGCTGTCTCACTCTTAAATGAGGAACGTACATCAGGCGTCGTCGCCATCGTTGTTTCGCTCGCACGCGGCACATTTTTATTGGAATTGGATAAACTGTAGTTAAGCGACTTTGACTCTTCGGCGTTGGTAATAAAGTACCATCTAGGAATACGAATTTCACCTATACCTTTTAATTTAATTAACCATACACGAAACGATGCAAACAAACTATCGGGAATTTGTTGGTCCCATCCTAACTTTATTTTCCATGCTTCTTGAATATATATTTTAGATTGTATAGTGAAAGGAGCAAGAAATCCATGGACATCAAAAATGGACATTACAATACACAGCATTTCCCGTTTCGTAGGCTTTCGCCCTAAATCTAAAACATCTGTAGGTATACGCTTCAAAGAAACGTCAAATGCGAACGTATCACTACATGGATACCATAATAAACCTAAAGTACGCTCAGGCTTATTATCTAAATCAATTTTTATCGCCCCATCGCTCAATATCTTTTCTGGAATTTGTTTTAATACATTAGGAGAGTTACTCATCCAATTACGCATCTCAAAACCTCCCTGGCTATGAATGAATGATATGTCGCGGATCATTTTTATAGCGGTGACGTCATCAGGTAAGCTGTCAATATAGTCGTCAATATATTGATTTTCTTTAATAGCCCTAACAGCATCCGCATGTGTGTTTTGAAATCTTTCAGTGTTTTTATTTTGACAAATATACTGAGCGATAAATGGCGAACAATTCGCACCAAAAATAAGGGACGTCATAACGTAACTTTGCACATTTTTGTCTTTAGAATCTCTCCAAAGAAATCTAAATGCGTGGCAATCCTCATCCCTAATCTTGATCCTCAGAAACATGTCTTTAATGTCTCCTATCACCCCTACTGATTGCTCTCTAAACCTAAACATTATTCCTAATAAAGGCTGCAGTAAATCGGGGCCCTGCAGTAAATAATCATTTAGAGAACAACCCTTAGTTTTCGCGGCAGCATCAAAAACTAACCTTAATTTTCTTTTGTTTGGGTTGTCAACACCGAAATGTGGCAAATACCATACACGTTGACGCGAGACAATATTACCATATTCGTAATCACCATCGGTAACTTTCCTGGCAAAATTATTTACAAATAAATGATCTATCCTATCACGATACCGTGCCCCGTATTCCTCGTTACGTGCTATTTTGTGCTCAACTGTTAGTAAACGCTTGTATGCTGTAAGATAGGAGTCAGGCATCTCACAATCATCATACTTCCATGGAAGCCCTACATGCCACGTGCAGTCTACTAATTTAGAGGTACTGTTTATAATTTCGATAGCACGAAAATTGTCCGGATTACGGCGCGGCTCAGTCGATACGCCTATCGATTCTAATGAAAAATATTTATTTACCACGTCATGAAGCCGTGTGTCGTCATATAGGCCGACCTCAGAAGACATAGGTGCGTGAGTCTCCTCGTTATTTATGCTGACCGCACTGTTTAAAACAACTACCGAACTTTCCTTATTATTTTTATTTGCACACATGTTAGTGCTGTCAGCATAAGCAACACGGAAAACGTCATTCACGCAACCATGAACACTCCACCCCAACATGCATTTTGTAACGTATGGACCACACTGCTGTTCACTAATTCTAATACATTCAATTGGTGCCATCAAGTGATAATTGTCTTGGCCAATCAAAATCTTAGGTTCTATGTTACAGTTACACAACCCTAAATGCTTATATTTAGAATACAAATCAGACGAGACACATTGAACGGATAAATTTAATTCTGACATTTTACGGGCACACAAGTTATATACATCACCGTCATTATTTAATATATCAAAGGACAGAACTTCAGTTTGACATACCAGTTCGCTGTTCCATGCACTGCGCGCGCGCATAGACATATGTTTACCGCGCAGCCCCAGCTGATCGGCAAGGTCAGACGCAACCAAGGTCACGGTCGACCCGTCGTCTAACAGCGCATGTGTGTGGACACTCACACCACTAGGCCCACGCACTGATAAAGGCACGATTTTTAACAACACTTTCGAACACTGCGGCGCACTTGCATGATTCACTGTGTCACCAGAGCGGTGGTCTTCTGAATTCTCCTTAAGGGCCGGTCTTGGCCAATGCAAAAGTCGATGATGCGGCAGCCCACAGCCTTCAATATCACAGTTTTCGGCGGCACATTCTGATGGATCACTGTGTCGTTTACTAAGGCACTTGTAACATAGATTATTGACGCGTACAAATCGCCATCTATCTTTACGCATGGCGCGTTGAAATCTTATACACTTATTTAATAGGTGCAACGGTTTCCGACAAAAGGTGCACTTCGCAGATGAAGGTGTGCTACTGGTGGTACTCTCGTTAGCACATAATAAAACTGTTTGATTTAGTGTATTCTGTCTAGGTTGAAATTTATTTCTATTTTCAGAATTCATTTGTATATAGCTGACTCCAGATGATGATATTTTAACAGCTTCTCCATGTAGAAAATCAGACAGCATATCCAGCTTAGATAATAATCTGCTTTCCGAATGTATATGTAGGTAGTCGGCCCATTTTGTAATTAAAGCAGTGGGTAATTTTGAAATTATCACAGCCAACTGCTCTGGGCTTCGCAAATAATCATCTTGATTTAATGCTTTCATAGCTGCCACTGAATTTTTGATTTTTATAGCGAAGTTAACAATCTCACTATGATAATTTTGTGGTAGTGGCGATATCTTCTTCAGTTGATATGATATTTTTCGCATCACGTTCTCAGGTCTGCCAAATCTTAGCTCGAGCGTTTCCATTATTTCTTTAGGGGAAGTGGCGGTGATAAGAAGTGAGGAGGTAGCTTCTTTAGCTTCACCACGGAGACACTTGCGTAGACGCCACATATTTTCAGTATCCGAGTATCCGCATAACCTTGTCGACTCCTTAAATGCTTCGTTGAAATGTAACCACTCCAGAGGGTCTCCAAAGAACAATGGCAAGTCTTTAGATGTGGCTAACCTGGTAAGCAGCTGCTGCTCTGGGTTTCGCTGCTTGGATGAAGCAATATTAATAGCGTCACAAAGAGCGTCGGTCAGTCTTTCTACATCGCCTTTTTTGGTCGCTGGGCAGACAGAGACTGCTGTTTCCGGGTCACGGTACTTCTCTGACTCCTTTTCAAAGTTGCGTTTGCTGTGGGACCCATGTGACGTCTCCAACCACTGTCTGACCTTCGACTGACGAGATGACACTAACGACTTTCGAGATCCATCCATATCTGCCAGTTCAGCAGCCAACTTCTTTTCCAACAGATCCTTCTCTATGCGCGCTTTGGTCTGAGCAAATAACGCTTCTGCTTCGACAGCTTCTAGCTTGGCTTTAGCCTGTGCTGCTTCGTACTCCAACTGTTTTCTCCGCGCAAGTGAAGATGATGAAGTTTTTCCTGATGCATCATCTTTACCTGCTACACTCTTAGTGAAGGGCTTCTGCTGAGCATCGGTTTCACTCTTTACTTCCCGTTGTGCAGTCGCTTGCAGCCGTCTTGTAGCGCTACGGGTTGAAACACAAGGCGTGCGTGACATTGCAAACGACATTCCTGCTTCCAGGTTGTGTTCCTCGTAATGATCCAGCTCGAAGTGACCAACTTTGTAAACGATGGATCGCCGGCGTGAGGATTCGGGACAATAAAAATGAAACTTTGGGAATAATTTTACCGAACTCAGTGGCGAGTGTGCGGTCGCGGTCACAGTTCTCTTCGTACAGTTTTTTTATATATACCCCCCACTTAGCAATATGGTATAGAGGTAGGTACCCAATCGCATGACCGCCACTGGACAATATTTTATTAATTAAAAATAGGTACACAGGCGTGACACTGCTGTAACACACAGGATAAATATCGCAGGTAAGTGCAGTGGTAAGTTCTTATTATTAAATATACACAGAAATATATATATTTATTGTTATATTTCATACAATGTCCAAAGATCCTGCCCTAAAGTAAGTGACACTTTGTATGAAACACAGGATTGCGGAACAATAAGGACAGGCGCCTTGGAGACTTTCTGAATTATTATTAAAATTACTTATTTTCTAATACAGCAGTGTGGCCATCGGCAACACTATCAATATTCTTCTTCTCCCTGCCCTATTCCCAGGCTATCTGGGGTCGCAGTATGTTTCCTCTTCCATTCATATCGGTCAGACGTCATTAAGCCATCCACTCCCTTTTGATTCATACCATCTATCACACCGTAAAGGTGCTACTGATGAATGAATGTATAGAAAAGAGACGGAACGGACCATGTCGAGTGACCGCTGAACGGCGAGAGTGATTGGAATGACAACATTCCAATCCATACTGCTCAAGGTTTTGGCTTAGGTTGTATGGCCGCCTGTCTGACACCAACCCTCTTTGGGTATGTTGTTGTTGGTGGTTTGCCCTCCCCCATTCGGGTGTCCAAAGGTGCTTATTGGTCTACACGGGGCAATTCCTATCAATATTATCAAAACGCAATTTATAGGCAATACCACAGGCACCAGCGATCCGCATTCCAATCTGGACATGTTACTAAGCAATCTGTATTTAGTTTTTTTTTAATCATAAATGTACATTTTGGTTTGTGGTGAGAAATAAACGATTTTATTATAGGTAAATATACCTACAAAGCATTATAAGTGTGTATAGTCTATGAGTTTGCCTCTGTAGAAACCCCCGTCTTGCGCCATCCCCCGCATCTGAAGCTCTGACGTCAAACGGGCGTCGGTCCCACCCACGCGACCTTACAAAGGTCGGTCCCTAGTCCCAACACAGTACACGTTAGATTCATCTGAACACAGCCGATATCATTTTCAACCTTAATTTTGTTGCAACAGAGACCAATTCCGCTCGGGACCCTGACCATTTTGAGGAATTGCTTGAATTGTTGCTTACTAAGTGACGAAAAACAATATTACGACTTATTTTTGTACGTGTATTAACATTGCGCGTCCCTGCCTATCCCTTGTAATTCCGGTCAAAATCTGTAAATCGTAATATCGATGAACTTTTTTAATGGTAATTAGGTTTTATTAAGGAGGGAGGAGCTCGCTAGCGCAGTGGCTAAGGCCGGTCATTGGATGAGTGACCAAATATATTATTATCTCGAGTTCCTCCGTGCTTCGGAATACACGTCAAGTCTTTAAACCCGACCGCAGCTGCGGCTGTTGGTGCCCACCAATCCGCATTGGACCAGTGTGATGGGTTATGGCCGATGCTCCCTATATTCTTCTATCCATTGGGAAGGCCTGTGCCTGTCCCCCAGCACGGGGACATTAAAAGGCTGGTGATGAAGATAACGGAAACAATTATAGCCGGAGCAGTAATGAGTCTAAAGCGTAGACGTGCTCCAAACGACAATTTGGTCATCCATCCGACCGTACCTTGTCCAAGCTGTTTAATATAATCACAAAAAGCACATCCGTAATAAATTGTATTGATGTAGAACAATCTAATATTCTTCACCCACCACACATGCCAGGCTCAGTCTACAAAAACGCCACCACTAAAAAACTTAGAACCATTGTGTGTTCTAAATTTGTGACATTAAGGCTTACTTTTGCAAGAAAATAATGCGGTGTTTTTCGTGTGTAACATCTAAATGGCGTGTATGAATGACCGCGCCCACTGCGTCGCTTGTTACGTAAATATCTAAGGCTAACTGTACGACTATTTGGTCATTGCAGACATTGGCCCATTAGCTCAGTTGGTTAGAGCGTCGTGCTAATAACGCGAAGGTCGCGGGTTCGATCCCCTCATGGGCCACATTTCTTTTTGATTTTTGAAACTTTTCTCTAGAACTATGATTATTTTATTTCGATTTAAAACCATTTGTTTTTTGTTCTATGAAACGATTCACTATTGTTACAAAATTCATAAGATTCATAATAAAAAAATGTCTTTACTAGGCGGTTATTATTTTGCAGATCTGCCTCAAAACTACGTTGAATTAAATTAAGACAAAATGAGAAAGAAACATTGTTTTATTGCAAAATGAATACTTACCCCCGAATACAGAAACGCAACTCAAAGTTTGAGCACTACTTATAAAGATAAGTAGACAGTATAGCTGTCCGAATTTGTATGGAAAAACGTCAATTTTGACAATACTTAAATGTTAAGGATGACTCAAACTTTGAGTAGCGTTTCTGTATTCGGGGTAAGTCACTCGAATCGCACGATTGAAGTGGTTACGTAAAACTCCTGACATAAGCACAATAGCAATTATGTAAGTATATACACTTATTTTAAACGTAAGTCATAGGCACTTCCTTTACAAATCTTCATTAATTTGTGTTTATATTTCTATAGTATTATTATATCTACTTAGAAAGCTACCAGAAAGATAAATTAAAGTCGTGAAAATAATTATATACTAATTAATTAATTTTTCACATCATCATCATCATCACCGGGCCTCAAATAACTTTACTGCTGCATAGACCTTCCCTATGGAAGTAAGAATACAAGGAGAATGGGCAATTACCCACCACGCTGGCCGAGTGCGCAAGCACAGATGAATTCAAGTTAATCTATTTTTGGTCACCCATCCAAGGACCGGGCTAAGCAAACATTGTTTAGTTTTCACAATCACAGGCCGATCGAACTAAGCCACTGCGCTTACTGGGCTCCTCTATTACAGAATCCAACTTACCATTTCAGTAATAATAAAACAAAACAAATTAAAAAATGCACTTTATTTCAGCAATAATAAAATATTACAATAAACAATTCCCTTAAATATATCGAAAAATAACAGTGTATCATACAAAACTAAATAAAACACATACATTATCATCATCAGACCTTTAATGTCCCCACTGCTGTGGTATAGGACTTCCATATGGATTGAAGAATATAGGATGAACAAAACATAACTCAGAAACTTATAAATAAATGTAGAAAACACGACTTGTTTTTAGCCTAGGGATTCCAAACTCATTTTCTGATAATTTACAAAATTCAACGTAATTTTTGTCAGACGGTTTTTGGATATGTTCAACTACTTTTCATGAATAAAGTATACATTGCCTTTTTCTTTGATAAGAAAAACAAATTGGATTCTTCGGACACTCCTTAACGTAAACTACATCAGAATTTAGCATTTATAATTATAGTGAAATCCTTATTTTATTAAGCCCATATATCAATCACACATGCAGCACCATTGAGGTTAAATATTTTTCACTCCACTCATACCTCATAAACGCGTTTTATTACCTAGATATACTTAGGTTTAATGATTATACACAAGTATACGTCTCATAAACATGGCTGAGCCCAATAAATGTAATGCTACGAAAAACACTAAATATAAATGCAGATTAGTAAAAACACTATCGTTTAACTAACAAACGGTGACTTTAACATGTCGCATTGCCTTACCATGTATGACTATGAACCATTGAGAAAAAGCATTTACAAAGTCGGAAAAACGAAAAATAAATTCTCAATTCACGAACCATTATAAATAAATATTTTTACACCTATCCTCTAGCCCAAAGTAAGTAGCCTAAGCACTTGTGTTATGGATACTAGTTGACGGACATATTTTTAATATAATTGTGTATATAAATGTTGAAAATATACTACATAAACAAACATTTTAGTGGTTAGAAAAAGAATTTCGAAAAATTATGATCTTGAGGCGGGAATCGAACCCGCGTCCGCTGCTATCCGGGCAGGTGCCTGACCGCTCGGCCACCCAAGATACTAATTAACTTGCCGAAATTCTTCTAACCTTTACACTTCACGTTGTAAGCCAACGGGTACCCTCGCAATGTAGAAATAAATTTCAAACATTCCAAAGCAGATATTTTTACAAATACCGTGCGTTCAACTGAACCCAAGCTTAACTAAGCTTGGGTTTGCTTTATAAACTGTACAAACATTTTAGTGGTATTTTTCTAACCACTAAAATGTTTGTACTAATTTTTCTAACATTTATATAATGTTAAAATTAGTACATAAACATATACACAACCATGACTCGGAAACAAACATTTGTGGTCATCACAAAGTTTGCCCCTACCAGGAAATGCTTAGGCCGGACGGACGTTCTCCATACCTTTCAGTCATTCGAATCTTTCCTATAGCAAAATATCGAAGCTGGAAAAACAATAGGTCTTTGCGTAGTCATTATGTTCGATCAACGGCCGACTTCAAAAGTCTATCAAGAATTCTAAAAAGACCTACCATAGTCCGTTTAGTTACCTAGGAACCTCTGTTATTTTTGTAATTTAACTAAAAATTCTAGGCAACGAAACTCCAGTAAGATGACTTACTATACATATGTAGAATACTGAAACCAACATTATTAATCAATATTGACTTTGGCTTTATGTAGACCGGATCGAAACTAATTAATCATTCCACCCCATCTAATCCATCAACTGTTATGCTTTAAAAAACAAGACATCCTACCAACCAATGATTTCCCAACAAGTACTGCCCCTCAAACGAATGAACTCAACACATACTCATTGATACAGAACAATAAGATACTCAAACCATAAGATACTCCTTTATAGAGATACGCCAACTATTTTCCAGCTTTGATGCCTGCTTCCTAACCCCTACGAAACAATCTAACTTCAACATAAAAAACAAATACAATATCCAAACACAACGCATAAAGTGTCAACAGAACAATGATTAGTTTGACACATCGAGATTACTACAACCAAAATCAGTAACAAACACTGATGTATCGGGCAAAGCCCAAATTATTATAATTATTATTATAAAATTAATCAGAAATAACCAGAAAAGGTTTCGTGGCGGTCTATATCTGTCTCAATTACGTCTGTCCTATTTCAGTAAGAAAACAAAAGAGAAGATGTATTTAGTCCAAGTTCTTTATTAAGGAACTGACATCGGTCAAATGGCTTTATAAGCTCTAGAGCATAATATGAGTTATTGTGATCAGTGAGTACTTTTTAATTTTATAAAAATATGTCTTTTTATAATTATTGCATTAATAAAATAGGCTGCCTTAATGGTTAACGTTTTTGTACTTTATTTCCAACTGTCTTGGGCGATTTGTTATAATTGGTTGGCCTTGATAAAATGAAAGGTAAAACTCGTCGATTCGCAATCTTAAGTCTATAATGATTAAAAACATACCTCGAATTCTGCTGTTTACACTTTATTATCTTTCTGCGGGTTTAGACTAAGCTGTACATCTGCTAGGTCGAATATCGCAAAGGGCCGTGATAAGTTGATTCTAAGCTTATCTGTCTTGCATCTTGAGTTTTTTTCTGACACTGCTTAGTTACTAAAATCCCTTAAACGAATGAAACTATATTTTTTATTACTTCTATGCACTTAATGGCTATGATTTTCGTTCCATTTCCTTATCCTTACATACAAATGTAATAAAATATTCTTACAATAATCTAAGAGATACAAAATTACGATCATTTAATTCGATACTCCTACGTAAACCTATGCAGGTTCTAAATACACAGCTACACAGTGCATAACTAACGCAGTGTTTCAAGACTAGAGTATTTTACGGGGCAGTGGTAAAATAGTTGCCACCACAGTTTGAATCTTGGTGGTTTGCAATAAGGTTTAAAACCAATGAAAAAATTTGCTTGCATTGCCTTCTAAAGGGGAAGTTTTACTACAATAATATCACTATAGTATTTTTGCTCATATTATCATGGCATTTTCTTGACGGTATCAAGTGCAAATTGCCCCTATATCCACTGGAACTGTATTGAACTTAATTAACTGCATTGGTAGGTAGGCCTTAACATAGTTAACGAAGGAGGCATCGATTCTTGGTTACGCTTTAACTTTTTTATGTGCTATTTTTAAAGATTTTTATTCATCTTTTTTTATGTTTCTTAAATAGACAAATTATTTGGATTTATTTTATATTCCACTTTTATTATAGGTAAATAGCCACTTTTGGCTTAACGCGGCGTACAAATAAGGCAGTGAATCGTTAACGCTAGATTACAATAATGACTACTACCATAGCTCAGTGATGACTATCACAGTCAGCAAAGAATATTGATCCTAAAATCAGTTGTCGCGTCGGTTTTCACCATCAATCCCTAAACAATTACTTAAGTAGGTATCTCCTAAGCAAAGTGATCCCCTAAACCACCCCTTTACTTAAATTCGTTTTCACCAAGCTAGGGAACACTTTTTTAGGGGTTGTCAAACTAAGTGACAGACTAGTGATGACAAACACCGTACTTTGTATTAAAATAACCTTTTAAGTGAAATAATTTTGTTAATTAACTAAAATACAATAAATAAAAATATTGGGAACTATTTATAAAGTAAATAAAATCTTTAAATGATTTATTCCGTCTATTTTATACACTTTATAGAATATTTATAAAGCTGTATGGCATGTTCCTTGGTCTCATAGTAAATTCTCTATTACCTTTGTATCATAGCAACGCTTGTTTATATCGATTATTGTCAGTTCTTGACATATTACGATAAAACTGTCACTTAATTTTTAGGGGGCCGACACTCGCAATGTGGAAATAAAATTTCGAACATCCTATGCATATTTACAAATACAGGACAATAATTTTTCCGAGATTTTTTCGTTTTTATTTTCTTTGTAGTGCTTTTTTCTAATATTTATAGGTATAATATTCAAATAAAAATGAAATAATAAATAATTTCGTTATTGAAAGATCAAGTTGAGCCCATTCATCGTCATTTCATCTCAGACTATTATACTCCATCCATTATAACAAGAGACAAAATGTAAACAATCTTGATACCTATTTCTCTTTATCTCTACGAAATGCACTTAAAAACAAACCGCACTTCAAAACTTTAAAAACAAGAAACATGTATATGCGTCTGCGTCCTGCGTCATACGTATGTAAGTTAAGAGTGGATCAATTAAAAATCACCATTGGTACTACCACAGATGAGCACTTAGTTAAATGGTCCTACTATCCCTAATAGTACCTATATTGTAAATCAGTTTGTGATTTGTCAAGCAATTATAGACATTATCGCGGTTAACTTGAATGATCTTAGCCTTCATTCAAATCACTATCACACCATCCATATACGTGCGATTTCAGTGGTCGACTATTCATTCTTGTAATACGAAAATGTATTCTGCGGCACAAGACTTAAGGCTGTGTCCAGACTAAACTGACTGTCAGCCGCTGAAAGTGAGCGGGCGTTACGCAATTTATTGTATGTATTTCCATACATGTTCACTTTTTCGTTCACACCTAACCGACAATACGTTATTACGCTATGCGTAGACGCTGACACTCGGCGGCCGAATAATAAAGCGCTTTACGTAACTTAACGTCAGCGTATTTGATCGTTCGGCCGGCGGTCTCAGTCAAGTCAAATCAGTTAAGAATTTTGCCCGTTTCGCGACTGTTTTGTTCACACCACTGGCGTAATGCAAGCTACAGCGTATTGTCAGCGTACTGTGAACGAAAAAAAACATTTATTTTCACGTTTACACTAGGACTGACAGTGAGCCTGTTCACATTCGGCGGCTGACTATAACGTTGGGTTTGACCACGGCCTAAAGTGCCTCATACACGGACAGTTTTGCCTTCAGTTCTTCCTGACCGGATGCAAATTCGTATCGTGACTGTGTAATCTGGCCTGAAGGAAAGCTCGCGTCAGTCGGCCGGATGGACTAGAGTAGTCCGCTCACATTGGCCTGACCGGAAGAACTGAACGGATCGTGTATGTCAAATCACACACACACACAAACGATACCGATTTGCATCCGGTCAGTTAGAACTGTAGGCAAAACCGCCCGTGTAAGATTCCTTCCATTTTGGCCTGATCCGATCGGCCTCTCCGTGTATGGTAGGCTTAAGGACTTGGGAGCGGAATGCGAAGGGGTCACGTGGGATTTCTTTGGTCCTTCAGTGGTCTATGACGAGCCAGCGGTGCGAGGAGTGTTCCAGCTGCGGTTGCAGTAGCGGTGTGCGCACGCGCACTTTCACTTCTAAACTGCCGCCCGCAGGCCGACGGCCGTCCATCAGCTGTAATGTAATAGTTATAATAGTATTATATTAATAATAAATATTTTTTACACTCACACCTATCATGTAGCCCATTGATTCCCAAAGTGGTTCAGGTGGACCCCCAGAGCTCCACGGGAGACTCCACGGGTCTACATTGGTGTGACAAACAAATGGGGGTTAACGATTTTTTGTAACAACTTAGCATATTCACTCACATCATTGATAATTAACCGATCAATTCTCCCTCTTTTTCGTAAACTTGACGTCCTTTAGGTTAATTGCCATAGTTCGATCGTTAGATGTTTGTTTTGGTTGTTTTTTTTGTCGATTTTTGGAAATATGGTATAAATTTAGTTGCAAGGGGGTCCACCAAAACCGACAATAGTTATTTGTTGTACGTGAGTGCAAAGTTGTTTTTTAACCGCGTGCTCAATTTTGATGACCGAGCTAGCGAAGGATTCTAAAATTGAATCACGAGCGTAGCGAGTGATTCAAAAATTAGAATCCTGAGCGATAGCGAGGGAATCAAAAGAGCACAAGGTGAAAAATCTTTGCACTCGAGTGCAACACGTAACTTTTCATCCCCCCCAACGAGGAAATCGCAAAATACAAAAAAAAAATACAATCACAACAGTTTCTGTTGTCACCCAGAAACTTCCACAACACCCTCCCTTTAACCCAAACACACTCTCAACACCCACCCAGAAACACCCACAACATTCACACCCATCCACTCAGACACACCCAAAAAACACCCACAAAACACCCATTCACCCAGAAAAATCCACAAAACACCCATTCACCCAGAAACACCCACAAAACACCCATTTACCCAGAAACACCCAAAAAACACCCATTCACCCAGAAACACACACAAAACACTCATTCACCCAAAAACACCCACAAAACACCCATTCACCCAGAAACACCCACAAAACACCCATTCACCCAGAAACACCCACAAAACACCCATTCACCCAGAAACACCCTCAAAATACCGATTAACCCAGAAACACACACAAAACACCCATTCACCCAGAAACACCTACAAAACACCCAATCACACCCAAAAAACACTCAATCACCCAGAAACACCCACAAAACACCTAATCACACCCAAAAAAAAACCAATCACCCAGAAACACCCACAATACTCACCCATCCATTCAGACACAACCACAAAAACCCATTTACCCAGACACACCAACAAAACACCCATTCACCTAGACACACCCTCAAAACACCCATTCACCCAGACACACCTCCAACAGCCACCCATCCACCCAGCCACACCCACAACATTCATCCAGACACACCTGTAAGTCCCTAATAAAAATTACCGTCCCTAATGGAGTTCCGAGACGGTCAATCAGCTTGAGTCAAGCACGTTGATTTTCTGTATGTTTTTGTTCCGTTGCTAGCGTAAACAAATCAAACAGACCTAAAAAACTTTTAAATGCTTGACTCAAGCATCCAGCAAGCGTTGTAGACGATCAAAATGTTTAAAGCAAGATTGACGCCAAGCTGATTGATCGTCAGGGAACTCCTAGGTTTTAACAAATTTGTGATGTGAAAAGAAAATGGCGCGCGCAAAGCAAATTACAAAAAAAGTACACCAAAAAGGTTCCAAGTCTGAGTTTTTAACAAATTAAAATAGGTTGCATGACAATTTCGGCACCATGGAGGTAGAAATAAATATGTAATGATGTTTTGAATTCACAAACTCATTGCACACGATGTTCTAAATTCAAATTTACTTTAACCTCTAGAGGATAAAAACGGCTTTTGCACTCAGATATCGAAGAGCAAAAACGCTTTTTCCGAGATGGTGGGATGAAAAATTTTTTAAAGTGGTCTATGAAAAAAAAATATACACCACACCAAGGGAGATAAAACAAAGAATGCCTCAGATCGCAAGAATTTGACGTTTTAAATGCGATCTGAGGCTCTTTTTTTATCGCCAGAGGTAAGATCATAGTTTTATGTCAACCACCAATCAAGTCATGGCCATAACCGTGTGACATATTTCTAGTGGAGCTCCCTAGCGCAGTGGCACTCAATTACGAGGAATCATTGAAATAAAAATGTTGATATATTTAACGTTGAGAATTTTATAGTGATTTTCAACACCTCGTCAGTCGCCATCTCGACCTCTGTTACCGTTCGATTGGCAGCTAGATAGCTTCCTAGATGAGTTAAAATGTGTGATACCCACATCTAAATGTAAAATTCATTTCATTCACATCATGCATTCCATTCGTTCATTTTAAATGTGAAATAAAGACTAAACGCGTGGCTGTATGGGCTAGATCCCTTTGCTTTCCATTAGAAAGGGGGAATTAAAAAAGGGGAGAATATATTTCTATTAAAAAGCGCACGGACTGACCGGGAACGCCTCGTGGATGGTGACGTGGCTCTCTAGCGGGGCCAGTTTAACTGACACCGCGCCCAACAGATTGTCGCTCCGGAACCAGCCGCTGCAACACAACAGCGCGTCACTGCAACCGCTGCGCGAGCGCACTGCTTAGGGCCTGTTTCACAATCGACAAGTAAGCTCGAAGTAGCTTACTTTGCAGTTCAATTGATATACCAGGTCACTTTTTATCACTGCAAAAATGTTTTGGAATTCGTTCAGACCATCAAACTGAACAAATTTCACTATGGGAGCAACTCCAAATTCACGAAAAAATATCGGCTGTTTCATACAAAATGATACTTGACCCAAATGTATGAAACAGCTGTTAATTTTTTCGTGAATTTAGACTTGCTCCCATAGTGAAATTTGTTCAGTTTGATAAAAAAGTGACCTTAAATGATCTGCGAAGTAAGCTACTTAGAACTTACTTGTCGATTGTGAAACAGGCCTTTAGCATAACTTACATGTTCAAAACAAAAGTACTCACCAGTCCGCGTGGTGGGTTAGATGACGCAAAAAAAAACGAAATCCAGAAGCAACGTGTCAAACGAAATCTGGCAATGTACGACGCGCGTTATAACTTTACATAGATGTACATCATCATCTATCTAGCGCGTCACTGCAACCGCTGCGGGTGCGCACTGCTTGGCTCGGTGTACGGCCGGCGACATAACTTACACGGAGGTACAATGTTCGTGACGAAACCAACGTTTCTAATGAAAACCAGCAATGTGTGACTTTATATCATACATAAACGGTCATGAGAAGCTCGATTGCGTAATGGTTGCCGATTGCGAATAGATGGGTGACCGAAAATATATTAAGGGCCTGTTTCACAATCGACGGGTAAGTTCTGGATAGCTTACTTGGCAGTTTAATTGACATATTATATTTCATATTGCAACTGTCAAACGATCTGCCAAGGAAGCTATCCAGAACTTACCCGTCGATTGTTAAACAGGCCCTCAATGTACTACATCAAAAAGTGATGATTTTGGTGGTTAGATAGAAAAGTTCGAAAAATTTTCTCTTAGGTCTCTATAGATCTTGATGCGGGAATCGAACCGGCGTCCACTACAATCCGAGCAGGTGTCCAAACCGCTCGGACAACCATAATTTTTTGATCTTTTTCTAACCAACAAAATCTTTGTACAAATTATTCTAACATTTATATATTGTTGAAATTAAAGTCGAATAAAATGTGATGAGTTACCCTCTCGAGTAGACCTCGAACTTGATGCCGTGCCTCTTGAAGACCCGCAGACAGGGTCGGGAGCCGCGGCTGATGGCCAGCGGGAACACCGCGTTGTACTCGGGGCTGTTGGTGTCCTTCACGAGGGAGGTGCGGTCCGTCACCGGGGTTTCCTAGGGAACAATTACGTGTGGTGACGGCGGAGTAGAATACAATTGTCACCACCCCAAATCTCTCCCGTGGGTGTCGCACGAGGCGACTAAGAATAAATCAGCGATGAGGAATGGGCAGCAGCGTTTCTCTTATACCACCTAGCAATGTACAGCGACTTTTGTGCCCGATAAATGGCAATAGACTCGACGCCTAGTACATGGGACCTAACATAATTGGCGAAACGTGGGTGCTAGTTCACCTCTGGCTACCCCTTCGGGGATATAGTCGTGATTTATGTATGTTTTTGCTCATACATAAACATCTGTCTAATAATACTAATGCGTGTGAGAAGGCAGGCGGCCGGCTGCAAAACCTAAGCCAAAACCTTGAGCAGCAGGAATTGGAATGTTGTCATTCCAATCACTCTCTCCGTTCATCGGTCTCTCGACATCATCTCTTTTCTATACATTCAATTATCACTAGCACCTTTACGGTGTGATGGGTGATATGAAACAAAAGGGAGTGGATGGCTTAATGACGTCTGACCGATATGAATGGAAGAGGAAACATACATTTAATTATTGAAATCCTGATATATATTAATAATATTGCATAATGTATTATTTATTTATTTTCAATTACCTACATAATTAAATGTTTTTTTTTAGTTTTATAATACAATATAATATAATCATTTAATACAATATTACTTTTATAATAATATTCTAATTTTATTATATTTTCTTAATAAAGCATATCCAAATTTTGTTTTCGCGTCTTCGCACCCGTTACCTAGGCAGAAGCTGAAAACCAGTGTTTTGCTTTAGCAGGCAATTATATCACTGAGCTTTAGCCTGTTTGCATCGCTGTGACACGCAATGTATGTTAAAGTGTTTTATGTAGGTATTTTTAGACATTTTATTTTTAATTGATTTAATTATCGTGTGGTAAGTTTTGATGTGTGTGTACAAGTGATGCAAATAAATGTTCTATCTATCTATCTTTCATACTGGGCCGACCCGCAGTAGCCTGCGAACAGGGCAGGGCAGAAGAAAAATAATATCTAGCTCAAAGTAAGCAGCTAAAACGCTCGTGTTATGAGAAACTAGACGAATGGTGATTATGAAAATTACCTGCGGATAAGGGAATTCAAACTTGACGTATGTGTCGACATCCTTGGGGTTGGCGACGTTGTACGCGATGCCCCGCACGATTGTCAACTCTAAGTCGTTCTCGTTAAGGTCCGTGTTGCACTGCACCACCGAGAACTGTTTGGACTCGTAGTGGAACTTGGGCGGGCTCTGGCCTAACCTGGAGTAATAAAAAATGAAAGCTATAAAGGTATATAAATCAATATTTCAGTAAAATATGAGGTATTTATTTATCTGGATTTCATCATCTGGATACATAAAATCAGCCTTTTTATCACTAAAAATAGAGTTGTAACAACACCCACATTTCGCTAGCTTATGTGTGGCCCACTGACCTCTAATATACAAGGACGCTGGACTGAATACTTCTACTAAAATGACAAATATTTGTTGTACCGATTTGAAGCACGCCGTCGAGCAGGCTACTAAATATGACATTTGTTGCTTGTATTTGACATTACAAATGCATCTCTAATATTAATTCCGTTCACGTTCACCTTCGTACACCAGTGCCATCAGCCTAGATGGCGATACTCAAATTGGCTTAATTTTTTGGATGACAACCTTCAGTCCAGCGTACTTATTTGTTAGAGGTCAGTGGTCAGGCGCCATGTAATGAGAGGAGGCTTTATTGCACACACACATTGTTGTAATTGTAACACAAGACAATTAACATCATAAACAACAACGTTTGTTTGACGAGTTTTAACATAACTCAATACATTGAGCAAAAATTATTTTTCAAGTTTTTATTGCAGGTACTTTCGCGACCATTTGTAACTCTATGTTTCATTCATAAATAATAGTTTCATTAATAAACCATAGTTTTCAAATTACTAACATGAGTAGTGTATAGTCTGTACCATCTAACTTGTCTTATTATTATAAAAATCTTGGCACAACTTTTTTAAAAATCACCCATCATCACCAGCCCTTTGGCACGGGCCTTCCCTATGGATGGAAGAATATAGGGAGATTGGGCCATACATAACCCACCACGCTGGCCCAGTGCGGGTTGGTGAGTATTAACGACTGCAAATGCAGCCGGGACCACCGGCTTAACGTGCCTTCCGAAGCACGGAGGAAATAGAGATAATAAATTTTCGGTCACTGACCAATGACCGGTCTTAGCGAAAATTGCTTAGTTTTCGCAATTGCAGGCCAAGCGCGCTATGCCACTGCGCTAGCGAGCTCCTCAAAAATCACCCATTTAAAAATAAAATAACAACAAAGTTAATAATCTATTACAATAAATCGTTATTATAGACTGAAACCTATTGAATCTAGTTATCAGGTGATTTTTAATGCTGTCTTATTAATAAAAAGGTGTGCCAAAATTGTTTACCAAATAAGACAAGTTAGATAGTACAGACTATATGTGTGTGAGTTATTTCTGTTACATATTGTATAATAACTGACCTTTTAGCAACAGCCACCACATCCAAGTCCTGTTGGACCGTCACAGCCAGGTTTTCGAACCTGTTGGCCTCCGCGATCTGGCCCATGGCCTTGTTGTGGTCTCTGTTGGCCAGGCACAGCTTGAGCTGGCTGGCCAACTGTTGGTGGAGGCGGCTCATCACGTCGCCGTCGTCCGACGAGATGGCGGGGCCGTCGTCGGAAGGCGCGCAGTCTTCGGCAGCCACTATGTCGAAGCTAAAACCGAACGCCGATTATGTAAGCCTCTTTCTATCGCTTTCGTCTACCTGTCGCTCTCACACTTTGCGATTTTTCTTAATGAGTGAGAGTGGCAGGTAGACGAAGGCGATTGAAAGAGGCTTACATAATAAGCCCGCCGGAGAGACTGCACATGATACGTGCGCTGTGTGCCTGACTGACAGCAGAACAGTACCACCCTACCACCAACTCTAAACGCGACTCAATTTCGATTATTAAAGTGGGACAACGCTATAAGCCGTGCAGAGCGGCGTCCGGTTTTGTCACCCGCGTTTGGATCGCACAAATACTTCATGGTATGGCCATAGCACCACAGCTATCAAACGCATAGAATACAAAATGTATGAAACTGACGTATTATTACATAGAAAACAATAAGTCAGTTTCATACCTTTGTTTTCTTTGCGTTCGAATAGATAAGCCACTTGGCTAAGCCCTCTGAATACAATAGTGTATTTTTACACCATAAGGGAAATAATTTAAAAATGCATGTCAGCGATTGATTTCATTAAAATTTAACGAGAAACATTGATATTTATTCTTAAAAATGCAGTTTAAATTTTATCATTAAATTTTTAAAATCGTGTGGTGACGGCAGAGCAGAATACTATCGTCACCACCCCCATCTCTCCCGTGGGTGTCGTACAAGGCGACTAAGGGTTAACACAGCAATGAGCAATGGGCAGCAGCGTTCCTCTTATGCCACCACCTATTACATGGGACCTAACCTAATTAGTGAAACGTGAGTTACCTCTGCCTACCCCTTCGGGGATATAGGCGTGATTTATGTATGTATGTAACCAAGTTATATCATGCCACATTAACTTACGTGTTCTCCAGTTGCGTCTTCGCCTTCGGCGGTAGTGGTAGCGACTTCAAATCAACAATAAGGCCGCCTCTTGCCGCCTCTATCACAGAATCGAATCCCTTGGCCGCGCGGAGATATTCCTTTGCCTGCTCTATGTCGCCTGCGTGGAAAGAACAGAAAGAGAAACGGTAGTCAATGTAATGAGAAATAACTTTTGTTCTAATTATGATATAGTTTATGTTATCTTTCAAGCTTCTAAAATACCTTAAGTAACTTCAAGTGACAACGTTTTAAAGGACTGAGGTGTCAGCGAAAATGTATGGACAGAGCCACTCGAAGCACAATAATGTCCCCGCTGCTGGGGCACGGGCTTTCCCTATGGATGGAAGAATATAGGGAGATTGGGCCATAACCCACTACGCTGGCCCAGTGCCGATTTGTGCGGACTTCCGAAGCACGGAGGAACTCGACATAGTACATTTTTGGTCACCCATCCCATGACCGGCCTTAGCGACATTGCTTAGTTTACGCAATCGCAGACCAAGCGCGCTATGCCACGCGCTCCTCGGACCAAGTTGACGCTTTGTTATTGTATGACGTGCTATATCCACGGTTTTTGTTCTTTTTTATGCTAGACAGGGAAGCTCTTGCCCTTCATCTCACCTGATGGTAAGTGACGATAAGGGCCGAAGATGGAATCGAGCTTCACCTGGAACCCTCAACCGCAGAGGGGCTGGCTATCTTGTCACACATTGTCGGAACACAATAATGCTGTAGGTTGTAGATTCCAAGTCTCACCTGCTTTCTTCGCTTTGAGGGCGGCCTCTTTGAACTGCTTCTGCCTGTGCAGCAAGAGGGCCAGCTGTTTCTCGTGTCGTGACGAAGCCCCCGAGGCAGCGGGGGCTGGTGCGGGGACGGAGGGCGCAGGCCGGGGCGCCGGGGCAGGCCGCGCAGGCGCCGGGTTCACCTGGACAACATCACGTCAGGATTTAGTCTTCTTCGTTTGCCTGCCCTTATCATGTTTCCATGTTTTCTTCTTCCACAATACAAATCATATCCTTCTTTACACAATCCATCGTTAGGATTTATTCATAGCATACAAACACATGCCGCCGTGTAGTGACGGCAGAGCAGAATACAATTGTCAATACCCCCATTCTCTCCCGTGGGTGTCGTACAAGGCGACTAAGGTTGCTTGCTCATTGCTGTCTAAAGACAGCAATGAGCAATGGACAGCAGCATTCCTCTTTAGCAATATACTGTGATTTTATGTGCCCGATAAATGTCAATAAGCTCGCCACTTTTAAAATGGGACCTAGCTTAATTGCCTAATGGTGTTAATTCACCTCTGGCTACCCCTTAGGGGATATAGGCGTGATTTATGTATGCGTGTATGTACAACGCTCCAGCAATTTTGTATGAAGTCACGTATTAGTGAAGTCAAACTTATCGGGCACAAAAGTCGCAGTGCATTGCTGGGTGGTCTTCATCAGTGATTTATCCTTAGTCGCCTTTGAGATTTGGGGTGGTGACAATCCGTGGTCGCGGTACGAGACGGTGGCGGGGACGAGGCACAGAAGATGCTAGCGGGGTCGGGCGAGGCGGAGGGGAGCGAGTTTTCCCCCCTCCCCGCATCACCCGCCCCCGCTGCTATCTGGAGTGCCCCCTCCCCGCCACCCCCCCTCATACCGCAGGAGGGTCGCGCACGAACTTGTTGGACTATAAGAGCGCGCGCCAGATAAGTCCGCGCGTGGTCAAAATTGGAACTAAAACTCCGCCTGCCATTTTGTTTGTCTAGCCCCCCTAATACAGAAACGCTAATCAAGTTTGCTGCACTGCTTGAAAAGTTAAGTGGACATTACCTGTCGGAATTTGTATGGGAAAACGTCAATTTTGACAATATTTAAATTTGGTCGTTGGCTTACAACGTGAAGTGTAAAGGTTAAAAGAATTTCGGCAACTTAATTAGTGTCTTGGGTGGCCGAGCGGTCAGGCACCTGCCCGGATAGCAGCGGACGCGGGTTCGATTCCCGCCTCAAGATCATAATTTTTCGAAATTATTTTTCTAACCACCAAAATCTTTGAACATTTAAATGTTAAGCAAGACTCAATCTTTGATGCTTTTCGGTATTCGGGGGTATGAGTGTCAATTTGAGCGGGCAGCGCCATCCGTCGCGCGCAGACTTATCTGGCGCGCACTCTATAGCACGTAAAATTTAGCTTGATCGCTGCGACAGCAAGTAACAAATATCAAACTGTGCTATAAGTGCGAAAAGGATACACAGAAATGCGTATGAGTATGACAGGTGTCAAATCGGTCATCCTATATTTCACAAACTTCAGTACAGATTGTAGGCACTCATTGATTGGTAGTGCGCGGCATGTTTCGGTTTATGTGATTAGCGAGTTGTGGGATTGTATTTGGTGCATAATTTACAATGTACCTGCAATGTCATAACTCGTTGACAATTGTGGGTTTCTCTACAGCCTACTTGCGTGCCGTTCTGCTAGCGGAGCGTTGGGCCCTGATGCGTTTAGTATCATCTTGGTATAGAACGCGGCAGGGTCGGCGCTTCGTGGCGGATCGGGGCGTGGGCGGGTTTGGAGACCTATCATTACAGACTGAGGCATGCTGCGCACTCCCCTATTTTTTTCTTGGACACACGGGTTTTCGGTATCTAGCGTCTTGACGATTCATTAGTGTATTGTAATCATACCAGATATGAATAAATGAATTTTGACTTTGACTCACGTCTCCAGTGGGCAAAGGCCCGTGGCCCGCAGGCGTGGGCAGCTCGTCGAAGGCCACCGGTCTACCGGCAGCGTGCGTCTTGATCGCGTCCTGGTACTGCTTCACGATGCGGCCCATGCGGCGGGCCTTCGAGGTGTTCCCTTCCTCTTTCGCCTTCGCTTCTTGTTGCTGGCATGAACCAAATAGGAACGGCTTTAGGCTACAGTTCACCAACACTAAACAGGCGATTATTATTTAACCGTTGGTTTTTGTCATTTTATCGTGGTATCAGAGAGATCTGTCAAAAACTGGCGGTTATCTTTTAATTGCTTGTTATACGATTTGGTAAACTCAAGCCTTGGTCTGATAAATTTTATAGTAAACAAGCTACACTGTGACAGAGGAGCTCGCTAGTACAGTAGCATCACATAAGTAAATAAACGGAACAGAGAAACCTGAATAACTTACACACAACCGCGCAAATCGGATTGCACTAGGTACTAAAAGCATGCGGGGCATGTGTGCGTTACCACTGGCCGCTGTCGCGCACGCGGCGAGACTGGAAAAGCACCGGTTTATGTCGCACAGCCAGTTGCATAATGTCAGAGTTGGTGCGACGGCGTTCTTAGGAAGCTTTTCCTACGTTCGGTTTATCTACTCATGCATAGCGCGTTTGCTGGCTTGCGATTGGGTCAACTAAGCAATTTCGCTACGGCCAGTCATTGGATGAGTGACCAAATATTTATTAGCACATTGTTACTTCCTCCATGCTTCGGAAGGCACGTTGTCCCGAATTCATTTGCAGTTGTTAATACCCGCATCGACCGGCGTGGTAGGTTATGGTTATGGCATACTATGTACAAATGTACTAAAATTTGCAGCTTCACAATAATTATCTTAACACTCACTTGAAATGCTGTAAGCCTTTGTTTTAACCCTTCTTCGACGGTCGAGGGAGTCGTGATCGCCGCGGTCTCCACCGAGGCCGGCGGTGGAGTTGGTTCTAAAACATTTGTGTGTGTCATTTTGTGAAAACAATAAACTATTGTTAGGCGTTGATTGACGACTTTTACGGATTAGACTCGCCGCGCGGGGTCTCCCGTGGCCGCTATAAGGTGATCGAAACGTCGAGTAAAATGATAACAAGGCCAAATATTTTAATTATACGGGAGTCTAATTCGTAAAAAATGTTTTATTTCAAATTTGTAGTGCTCATCCAAATATAGAACATTAAAAGATAGCTGGGCACCTTTAATCAATTAGTTAATTTCGTTAATCGTTAATCTGTTACTAAAAAAAATAACCTCGTTAAACGTTAAAACGTTATATTTCGGAAAATTTAACGCAAGTTAACGTTAACCGTCTAACACGTAATAAATATTGCATTTTTTATATCGTTGCTTTAGTGATCTGTTTACAAAAACTGTTAGTTTTTGTGAGCAGATCACAACATCAAAAACGGTTAGGTTATCGCCCTAAGGTACTTGTCTAAACGCGTTTGTCGCGACACTTTATGGTAAATAGTAGGTACGTACTGGATTAACGATTAACGGACTTAAGATAATTTAACATTTTTAAAAGTTACCTTGTTAACCCGTTAATAGAAATGTTAACTTCGATAACGAGATTTACGAGTGATTGCCCAGCTATGCTTATTATACACATACATACATAAATAACGCCTATATCCCCGAAGGGGTAGGCAGAGGTGAATTAACACCCACTTTTCGCCAATTATGTTCGGTCCCATGTAACAGGTGGCGAGCCTATTGCCATTATCGGGCACATAAATCGCAGTACAAATTTATATTGCTAGGTGGTATGAGAGAAATGCTGCTGCCCATTACTCATTGCTGTCTTTACCCTTAGTCGCCTTGTACGACACCCACGGGAGATGTGGGTGGTGACAATTGTATTCTGCTCTGCCGTCACCACACGGCCTTGCTTATTATTATTCGAAAAGTGGGTTTGTATTCACCTCTGCCTACTATGTATGTATGCGCAATTTAAGTAAATTCATCAGGTTTCTATTTGTAGAACATCCAAAACGTACACAGACCAACTTCTCGGAACAACCACCATTGAACCACTACTCACCCGCTGAGCTCTGTGTCTGATCCTCTTCCTTCCCCTGACTCCTGATCGCCGCCTCAACCGCTTGCGGGGTGGGCAGCTCATCCAGGTCCATTTGTTGGCCGCCCTTGTAAGCTTCCACCACGATATCGAACTGCTTCACCACCTTCAAGAACTCCAGAGCCATGGCTTTGTCGCCGGCCTGCTTAGCTGATAAGGCGGCTGCTTTGAACTCTTCTTTGCGTTCTGGGAATACAATGTGGAATATTTGTTTTTTTTTTACCAAAAGTTTACGCATTTCGTTCATTGTGTAAAAAAACTCTTATATCATACACTAGTGGTCGCCCGCGGCTTCGCTCGCGTTAATCTGTGTTGTTATATAGGCAATCCAACATCCAACACAAAATAATTTTTCAATTTGAGCCATTAATTTCTGAGATTAGCGCGTTTAACCAACCAGACAAACAAACAAACTCTTCAGCTTTATAATATTAGTATAGATACTGGATAGGTACTATCGTGGACTCCGACGCTGGATCAGTTTACGAAAAGATTGCTTTGCCGTGTAAAATTCACTCGGAAGGGAATCGGCACTTATTAGCTGTAGTAATTTTACCAGGCCCAATTATCATCATCATCATCATCACCAGCCTTTCAATGTTCCCACTGCTGGGGCACGGGCCTTCTCTATGGATACAAGAATATAGGGAGATTGGGCCATAACCCACAGTTACACATAACCCACATAGTTGTTGGGTACTAACGAATGCAGATGCAGCCGGGACCAACGGCTTAACGTGCCTTCCGAAGCACAGAGGAACTGGAGATAATAAATTTTTGGCCACCCATCCAATGACTGGCCTTAGCGAAATTGCTTAGTTTACGCAATCGCAGGCCAAGCGCGCTGTGCCACTGCGCTAGCCCAATAAAATGTTATTAAATATAGGGTGAGGCTCAGCCGGCCACACGGCTTTCCTCTTACATGCATTCCATGTACCTTAGGCAAGCATTCCTCTCATATCACCTAGCAATATACTGCGATTTACGTGCCCGTTAGCTGGCAATAGGCTCCCCTTACCATAACCCTTCCAGAGCAAAATAGGTATGCGTGATTTGTCTGATTTCAAAGTGCCCTAAAGAAATAATAAAATGTCGAAACTGCTTACTCAAAATCATATGCAGGCCGCTTTGCTTCTCGGGGTCTACTTCGGTTGTGACACTTTCTGTGGAAGGAGGGAGTGGAGGGGGCGGTCTCGAGGGCTCTGGGAGGCTTGGGGGATCTTCTGACTCCGGTTCCGGCGCACTGGGTGATGATGATGAGTCGGGTGATGCAGCAGCCTCAGGCGCTGGTGGCTTTCCGAGACTCACTGCCGGAGGTATGTCCTCTTCCTTGATTGGTCTACCTGCCTTCGCTTGTTTCAGTAGATCGTTTAGCGTTTTCAGGCCCCTGGCAAACCTGTAAACATTACTGCCTTATAGTAATATAATAACTTATTTAGGCATCAGTTTTTTTTCAACAGGTCGCCCCGTGTGCTCTCTGAGGTATACCTATCTACACAAGCACTAGACATTTAAAATCAAACAACTTTTACGGATTACACTCGCGTTCACACCGAGAACGAGACTTTAAAGAGAGTGGTACAAAATTAAACTTTATTTACTACACAACAAGATACACGTTTCATTACTAGAATTCGAAATTGCCCTGTAGCGTCGCGCTGCGCAGTGCGAAAGCACTAGCCACTTCAGCATTGTAGTGTCTCGGTGTGAACTGACCTTAAATGAACTGAACTAAATATGAACCATCGAAGAAACTACCTTCTTGCTCGACTGCTCTCGCCACTGTCTTTGGCGTTCTTTTCAGCTAACGTGTAGTTGGAGATTCTTTCTTGTAGCAGGCTGACACTGCTGTTTGAGGCTGATGTGGAAGGCGGTGGAGGTGCAGGTCGACCGACACGAGGCGGCGGAGCCGGTGCAGAACCCACATCAGCACCGTCATCATCTACAGCCAACTCTTGCAGCTCACTCAACAAATCTGGGTCATCTTCCTCTCCTATTAAAAATAATAGGACATAAATAAAAGGGGTTTCGAAAAATCATTGTAGTGATGAGGGAATTAAACCATTTTAGTTTTTCTAACACTTACTGCCGCACTCAGAGTCGACTTAATGATCATTAAATGACATTTAAGTAAACTTAAAATAAAATTCCCTCTCAGAGTCAGATAATGGGTCAATAGTGACGCTAATGAAACTTAAATTTTGAGTAACCGATGACCCTTACTTAGGTCTTATGTGACGTCTATTTGACATTTCAAAAGTAGGGTTATCTTTTGTTGTAATACTTGTAATTATATTTCAGTGCATTCATAGTGATATTTTGAATAATAATTTATAATAAATTACGTTGTGGAGTTTACAGATTACGTAAAAAGGTTCAGACAATCACAACCTAGATTCTATTTACGCGACTATTCTGATACTTTCACTATGTGCTTGAATTTCATGCAAGGTACAGATTTACACTCCAGGCAGTAAATAATACTTTACTCCCAAGTTTGGAACCTGATTTAAAAAGCACCGAAACAGGACAGGCTTGCCAATGCCCCTGAAGTAATAACATTGCGGTATTTAGCAACTGGGATTTTTCAGGTTAGTTAAATATTACTTTACATTCAGACAGAGCAGAATATAATTGTTACCATCCTCATTTCTCCCGTGGGTGTCGTACAAGACAACTGAAGGTAAACAGCGATGAGTAATGGGTAGCAGCAATCCTCTACAACCTAGCAATATACTGCGATTTACGTGCTCGATAGATGGCAATAGGCTCGCCACGTATTACACGGGACCAACTTAATTGGCGAATAGTGGGTGTTTAATTCACCTTTGCCTACCCTTTCGGGATATAGGCATGATTTATGTATGTATGCATGTACTTTCAATATCTGTCATTGTCTATATATTTATTTCAGAAACTAGGTGGTGATGTGATGGAATATGGATAAATATTAGGTCAACAGTCAGTATCACAAATTGTCACCAAAGTGTCTATCCAAGCAAGAACAATGAAATACTTTGTAAAATTGCCTTTTACCGACGAGGACACAAACAGAATAAAGCAAAATTTAATCAAGCAATGTCACAATAAATATAACTAATAATTGTAAAATTAAAATAATATAGTGAAATTCTTTTATAACCCTAATCTCTTTATTTTTCTGCTAATTCATTTTCATTGTGTGGGGTTTATTTTGTTTTTTGAATAAAACTAGTAGATTTAAAAGAAATATTTTATTTTGAGTTCCAATTTCTTTTTAATTTCTTGAACTGTAATTTGAAAATTTCCAAAAGAGTTTTACTCCTCTCTTCCTCCATTTCAGCAGCACATTTCTTTTTAACTTGAATCTCCAGGTAATAAAATATTTATTCAAAATGGACTTGGTGTGTAATTGTCAGTCTTTAGATTTGTTTGATAATATATCTATGTGATCTGAAAAAAAAAGATAAGTATAATATCATTAATTTAAATCATTTTTCTAATTGCATGTTATGATTGAACTATATACATTAATAGCCAGTTGCACCAAGTTTTACAATTTTCCTTAAAGTAACATAAAAACAACTTGATTCATATTAACAAGTTTTTAAACAAGTGGCCATTTTATATAAAACCTTATGAAATATAATAGGTACCCATAGCAAAGTCTAGGTCAAACTCATTGTCCCAAATATTTTATACTGTTTTTTTTTTATTATTGTCTATATGGACAGCGCAATACCATCATTATCAAATGGGTTCTGCACTTCACATATAATTGAAGGTGCAGCCTGAATAATAATTATTAAAGATAATAAGAATAGGTTACATATAGATTACAGATAATTTATATAAATTGTTATACTTTCATAAGTTTAATTAGTGGAAAATAAATGTTACCTCCTCTACTGCTTATGGATAGCTCCTTGCAGTGGGGAAAGTGGTGGATTTTATGGACCACTTCCAGATTAACTCCCTAGCTCTGTAGTTTTACAGGTTATGGTGTTATTGTATCACACTGCAAATTGCAAAGAAATATTAGATACTTTTTAATACAGGATAATTCTATAATCTAAGCACAAAACAACATAAGAAAATACTAATTACTGTGCACATATGCATTACAATTAAATTCCTCAGTCATTCCACTCCCGGAACTATCGAACCCCATGCATGTAACAAAGAAATCATCAATACTTACCAAGACAATCACAGTACTAATCAATTATTTCAATGAAGATAGGGTTCGTGTGGCTTTTTCTTCTTTTTTCTATGGCGTTTCCTATATGATTTCGCCAATATTGAGTGTGCCGCTGAGACTTTTGTATGTTAATGATTTCCCAGGCTGACTCCACTTGCAGTAGCTTAATATCTATTTGATCAATTTTGATCACAAAATAAATAATTTGATATTTATATGTTTTTGTTTGGTATTTCCATGGAATTATTTGGGGTACCTATTTCTTGTTTGTTGTTGACATTGACTTTTTAATTTTATAATAAATGACTTTTGGTCCGGTGTGGCCAAATCTAAAAAGTCATGGCATTTACCGTTCAAGTTTGATTAAATTAAATTATTATTATGGATTTTTACGTAAATATTATATTAAATAGATATTAGTAACTAATTCTTATGGAAAACAATATTTTTGTGATATAAAAACTAGTGTAACTAATAATATTGTTTAATGGTTTTTGCATGTGGCAATTCCGCACTTACCGATAACACTGGATTACACACGCACTGCACTAACCTGACTTAAAATTGTCACATAACTAATCAATCAATTATTTTCGACTCTGAGAGGAACGGTCAATTAGATGTTTTAATGACAATTTGTAAAATACCCATTATCACTAATTTAATGAATGACTCTGAGTGCGGCAGTTAATAATGTTTAAACAAAGACAAATTATAGTTAAAAGGATGTTATTGTCCATGTGATGACGGAATACAATTACCATCATCCCTAGTCTCTCATAGGTGTCATACAAGGCGACTAAGAGATAAAAAATGGGCTGTAGCGTCATATCTACTAAGAATATACTCAGATTTACATGGATGATAGATGGCTGGATTTGCCTCTCATAATACATGGGACCTAACATAATATAGATTGCGAAATGTGGGTACTAAAGTGTGATTAACGTCACAATTATTTCAGACTGCTTCTGGGTGTCAATTATGCAACAAGAGCATGCTTTTTATTCTCTTATTTCTAGACAAATATACTGTTTCTGAGAATAGACTAATTAGTATACAACCCCACTTTAATTAATGAATAAATTACTGTGGAATATGTATGTTCTAAAAATAAAATTCAGAAACCTGAATCCTCTTCATCAGATGGGATATCCTTTAAGCTTTCAGCTATCATAGCATCAAGGTTGACTGCGGGAAGTGGTGCTGGTTTCCGAGGTTTACGTTTGGCTACTCCACCAATAGAGGCCAACTCAGCTTCCAAATCAATATCATCATCAGACATATCCATTGGTTCATCATCACCTTCACCCAGATCTACATCTAGCAGACCAAACTAGAAAAATAATAAGTCATTAATTTACTACTTTGAGACTGTTATCACCCACATTTCGAATATTTAATATATTAATTTTTTCATGCTTGCTGAGTGTATTTATTATTATTATTATTATATTAAGTTTTAATATTTTTCTAATAATAACTATTTGGTTTGACATGACATAAGTTGTCAATTTAAGATTTTTCTCGCAGAATTTGATCCTTGGAATTTATTTATCTTTGAATACTTATACAAAAATGTCTGGTCTAAAAGATATGATATAAAATTTCATATTAACCAGATGTAAATTGGATTACATGGATTATCCAAATGTAACCTTTAGGGCCTGTTTCGCAATGGACAAGTAAGTTCTAAGTAGCTTACTTTGCAGATAATTTGACAGTTGTAATATGAATTATATGTCATATGCGAAGTAGGCTACTTAGAACTTACCCGTAGATTGTGAAACAGGCCCTTAGATTAATTCAAGTAATAGTGACAGCTTAATTCATATCAAATACAAGTCAATTTACTATTGGTTATGTATAAATATAAAATAAGGAGTAAGATGTATATATAAAAAAATTAAGAATGTATCAATACAAAACGTTTTCTTAGAGATTAAACTAAAGTGATATCTGAAAGAAGAAACCAATAAGTCTTTGTTGTGAGATCTTACAAGTGAAGCTATTTAATTTATTCTATGAAACAACGAATAATAAGGTAATGATATCTCCCTAATTTACCTAGAAAACTAGCGCTATATTTCAATTTAGCAATGAATTAAATCAAGGGCAAACAAATCTCTAATGACTCACCTGAGACAAATTAGTTTTTTTTCCATTATTCGTCTTTTTAAACATAATGAAATAAATTAAATCGTTCAATAACTATATTCTGAATAGATTGATAAACCAGCGTTCAAAATTAATTAATTAATGCAATTTTGAAACTCTTTGTTTGTGATGTGAATAAAATTCTCACTGAATGAAAAATTATGTCATTTCCAATGACAGTGACAGACAGTTTTGACATCGATTTGACAATTTGGGTGACACTTGACATCAATGAGATTGGAAGACCAATGGGAAGACGTGAGAGGTTTTTGAACGTAGGTATTCTACGTTCCATTCCAATCCGAAATATTAAGTACTTATTTATATTTTTATTAATCAATACATATCTCCACAGAAGTAGAAATAGATTAATGCTTCTCACTTCACTAATTTTTATTCATTCAATCAAGAAGTATTAAACTTAAGATTAATGTTAATAAGTCTGAAAATGTTATACTCCCAGGCTTAATATTGTTTTATTGTTTTCTTAAATATGTTGCCATTTCTGGAGAAAATAAACTACTAATATCAGAATTTTTTTATTTATTTATTTATTTTTACCTCAGAATGAGTTATTTCTTAATATAATTTTCATAAATGGATCTCCTGTTGTCCTGTTAACCATTATATTCATCTCATTACCACCGTGGCTGTTGAAAATTAATCCTAATATTGAAGTAATAGATTTAGTAAATTTATATATTCTTTATAAGTGCAACACGCGAAATATCTCACAAGAGTGACGTATGAACAGAATAGCCGAAGAAAAACGAAAACGAATTAAAAGCCTTTCTGTGCCGTTGTTATCTTCTAATCATTTTGAAGAATGGAGACAAACGGCCAGGCTAATGGGCTTAAATCTAAAAGGAAAGATAACGGCGATGCGAAGGATAATTTATGGTAACAATTCACAGTTAATTTTCCAAGTAACATGCAGTCCCCATATTAGGGGTTTCAATGTGTCACACCTACGTGATGTCAAGCCTAGTACCTGAGAAATATGTGACCTAGCTGTAACGCAATGCCTTTGTATGTAAAGTGACCAAGTGATGTCTTTTTAGCAGCAATAGAAACATTTCACGCCACGATGACGCATCCAATGTAGCTGTCATTCTGACTTACTAAACATCTGATGATTGATGCACTCTTGCAGGTCTTCAATTTTAGAGGAAGTTCAAAATCAAGGGAACACGAAACTACCTTCAAACAAAAACGTGTTAGTTTTGGGGGACAATGAGACTGGCAAAACAACTCTAGTAGCAAAATTACAGGGTGTTGAAGACCCTAAGAAGGGTTCAGCTCTCGAATATGCGTATATAGATGTTAGAGATGAGTATCGAGATGGTAAGTTTAAAGTTTAGCACTCTGCATAAGAATAATAATATAGACAATGTTCTTTGATAGTCGGAATTTGTGTCAACTTACACCTGGCTATATCCACACAACACCTGTTGACTGTAGTCGAGTTGTGAGTGTTAAACTTACCCACTAAAAGTTGATACAATTTCAAATTATAATATTCAAGAACAGTCTCCTTTAAGCAATTATTGAAATATTGTAGTGTCAGAGCATGATAAACCATTGAGGCAATACTGTCCGTCAATGTGTTAAAAAATATTTAAATTATTTTAGACAACTTTCTCTTTGGCATTGTAAAAAAAGTTTTGTGTTGAAATTGAGGAAACACTAAGACACTTTCAGCTTGCTCATTACACAGTATTGATATTCTTATGATAAAAATTCGTTATTTACATTATATCGACCCTATGGAGCATACCAATATAAACATTATTTTGATTTCTGTGTAAGAATCATCATTATCTTCCTGCCCTGGGGGCCTACCGCCTAACTCGATTGCTAAAGCTATAGTTTATGACGTCATGCTGTCATTTCGCACCAAATGTACCTAAACTATTAGCGATAGCTTTGAACGAATGATCACCCAATGATTTTGTATGAATTTGGCACAAATCCGTGCCGCCTAAAAATTCAGGATGGCTTCTATAGCTGTAAGCAGTGCATTGCAATAAAGCTATCATCAGCAATTGAGTTAGGCGGTAGGCCCCCTGGTACCAGTTTATCTAGGGGCAAAGTAGTATGCTTTCTCAACTATTTATATCAGTCATACTTCATCAAGCCATCCTCTTCCATCTAATTCATATTATCTCTTCCCTCATGAGAAATAGCTAGTGAAGAATAAGTGTATAGAAAAGTTATGGAAAGGACCATGTTAAAAGACATGAATGATTGAAATGTTGTCATGCAAGTGATTGAAATGACAACATTTCAATCCTTCATGGTTTTGAGTTAAGTTTTACAGTTGTTTATTTGATATAATAAGATTTGTAATTTATTGACTGCTCCCAATAGATCACACCCGCCTTAGCGTATGGGTGTTGGATGGTGATCCAGGTCACACGAATCTGCTCAAGTTCGCTCTCAACGAAGACACATTCCCCCACACTCTTGTTGTACTCACAGTGGCTATGACAACGCCATGGGGTATACTAGACCAGTTGCAGAGCTGGGCCTCTGCACTAGGTGACCATATAGATAAATTAGATCTCACACCAGGTAAGAATTAATACTTTTAACTGTATATACTATAGTATAGGATATATATACTATAGTATAGGAATATTTTTATTACATAGATAGATACATATTTTTAATTGAACTGTATCGAACAGGTTCAATTTTCAATAAACTTAGCCAAGTCTATAGAAATTATTGGTTGATCCAAAAATTTTATTTAATTAAGTACTGGTATTAGGAACAGATCAAGTTAATAATACAAGTTTTAAAAAAAATATTTAATCATAAATGTAATTTAATCTAATTGCTGCATTCTTAAAAAGATATCATTAGTCATTAATCGGTATCTACTTGTTCCATAATTCTTGCGTAGCAACAATCAATCAATCAAGCAATATAAACAAAATCATATGAATTGGATTGACCCAAGGGCCAATGTTAATAGAACAGCTTTATTAGGTATCAACCATTGACCCACATAACCCACAACAGCTGGTTCATTAACTGCAGTATAAAGTATTTCAATTTGAATATCTGCAATAGCAGCAGTGGCTAGTCCAGAGGATGGTAGTTTTGCTGACAAACCATTTTCAATTTTGTTTTTTGACGATATACATAATTGCATAAAGCCCTCGACACTGCGAGATAGAAGACTCACCTTTTAATTAAACTGGAAAATTGTTTGTCAACAAAACTGCGTTCCATTCCTCTGTCAACTGCTGCCTGGTGTGCGTCCCGGTGTGAATTGTGCCTTACAGTCAATGGTTCCATAATTAATTGTTTGTGTGACTCACTGTCACTGTATTCTTATTGAACAGTAGTTAGCTCATTGGCATCTTGACTCTAAAAAATTATTCAAAGTTGCGTTTTGTAATCATTATGTGCCCTAAGGAGCTTATTGGTCTACACAGGGAAATCGCCCTTTGATGACTTTTACGACACCCCTGTGGTGGCACATTCTACATTGTTTGTTCCCTCCCAGGCCGGCATGGAAAAGCAGCTCTGTTACAGTTTAAATTCAATTATGATTTTGTTTGACCTTACCAAATTTTTGTCAGTCTTACAAAAGTAATTGGTTCTGTTTAATTTGAAAGTAATTTTGGTCATAAATAGTGTACTGGTTTATTTCTTTACTCATGTTGTAAATTGTCTGTTATTGTTTTCATTCTTTTATAAATATACTGAACTTTGATAACCTTATGTTTTTTTTAGTTGGGGACAATTATTTTTATACTATAATGAATCATAAATATTTTACTGGCATAAATTAATATCTTTTTAGACATTTCAATACAAAAATTAAAGGAAGACTTATTTTCTAGTCAATGTTGTCATTCAAACTTATTTTATTTGTTAGTATGAATGAACCAATATAACTCAATTATTAATTAATATACATGTCACACCACTTTTGTAAATGGGCGCAATACCCAATCTGTATAGTTTTTATATTATTATTGTTTCTCAAAACGATGTTTATATTTTGCCTATGAGTCAGCCATTACGTCATACTAGGTATCGCGTAATATTTAACCGTCGCCGGTAAGGCCGACGGCATACTGGTTATTTTTGACGGGGAATAAATTTAGAAAAGTCGATTGTGACAAATGCTATTGATATTCATCCACTGTCCCAAGTGCTTCCCAAGTGCTTTAACATTTTCTTATAAGATAAGTCTACAGGAATGAAAGGAGAATAACAAAAAGGTATTATAAATCAAAAGTACTCATAACCGACGGGCGTGTATGACATTAATGAGATTGGATGAAGCGAAAGAAGTTCAATCAATCAAATCAAATCAATTTGATTTGATTGATTGATTTGATATAAGGATCGTAGCAAGTGAAAAGATGTGATCTCTGCCTACACCTGTGGGAGAAAGAAAGGCTTGATACGTATGTATATTAGTGTGGAAGAGATGTATTTTATTTAGGTATATTAATAATAGGACATCTGCGTAGAACATAACTACGTAGATGAGAGATGAATTTTAGACTGTTACAATGTGGTTACAATGGTGGCTTTAATATTTCGTGATGCGTAAAATAATTAAATAATTTCAAAAGGCGGGTGTTAATACATTTCTGTCTAGACTCCTTCTCCCTGCTCTGTTCCCAGTCTATCTGGGGTCGGCGCAGTATGTTTCCTCTTCCATTCATATCGGTCAGACGTCTTCAAGCCATCCACTCCATTTTGATTCATATCATCCATCACACCGTAAAGGTGCTAGTGATGAATGAATGTATAGAAAAGAGACGGGACGGACCATGTCGATAGACCGATGAACGGAGAGAGTGATTGGAATGACAACATTCCAATCCATACTGCTCAAGGTTTTGGCTTAGGTTTTACAGCCGGCCGCCTGCCTGACACCAACCCTCTTTGGGTATGCTGTTGTTGGTGGTTTGCACTCAACCATTTGAAAAATGGCTTCAACATGTATCCTAACAAGTTTCTTTTTCGTTGTTCCAGAACACAGACTGAACAGCAAGCGGCAGCAGCAGCAGAAGTGGCAGCGGTACACGGAGCCGGGGGACGAGATGGAGCAGGCCGCCTCCTCGCCCATGAAGCGCTCCTCGCGCAACCTGACCGACGACCTGGAGAACGGGGACGAGGACGACTGCCCGCTGCCCGACGCGGTGCTCACCACCAACCTGGGGCTGGACATGGTCGTTGTTGTCACTAAGGTAAGAAGACTACTTACTTGAAAAGTACACATCTTCTTCTTCTCCCTGCCCTTATCCTACTCTGAGTAGGGTGGGCATACCATGTCTTCTTCTTCCATAGCATGTACTCTCCTCTATTAGACGTGAGCTCAGCATGAACTCCCCTTTTTCCCTTTTGACTTTTGAAACATTTGAAAAGTAGGTACCAACCTGGGGTTGGACATGGTCGTTGTATCAATGTTTCTAAAGAAAATTGGAGCTCGCTAGCGAAGTGGCATAGCGCGCTCGGCCTGTGATTGCGTAAGCTAAGCAACGTTCGCTAAGGCTGGTCATTGGATGGGTGACCAAAAACGTATTATCTCGAGTTCTTCCCTCGTTAAGCCGTTGGTCCTGGCTGCATCTGCAGTCATTAATACTCACCAACCCGCACTGGCCAACGTGGTGGGTTATAGCCCATTCGCCCTATATTCTTCCATCCATAGAGAAGGCCGGTGCCCCAGCAGTGGGGACACCAAAAGGCTGGTGATGATGCAAGAAAATTGTGGTCAGAAAAAGTTCAGAAACTTCTTTTAAACGTCTTGATTTATTATTAAACGCTTGCACACATAACTGGGACAATTCCCAGTTATGTGTGCAAGCGTTTAATAATGCGGCAAAGAAGATAAAGAAAAAGAAACCGAAGTAGTATGAAATTGAAGTAATGCGCGATGCGAATCAATTCGCAAGCTCTTGCGATGCGTCGTGCAATGTCGTAGATTTATACGATGCTACGTCGCGTCGCAGTTTTGAACAAGCCCTAAACCACAATTTTCTTTTTACCCTTTTTACAAATTTTTCTAACATTTAGGTACATAATGTTCAAATTAAATTGAAAATAGTAACTACATATTTAAATTTTACATACAAAGAGGGTAAGTTTAGTTTAGTTTAGCTGGGCTTTTTCCGCACTTAGCCCCCTGGTTGGGCCATTGTACGTGTCTCCTTATATTGTACTACTCCAACCATCCCAGATTATCCCAAAAACATAGCAGTATTTTCAGACTGCTGCAAGCTTCTGGGACCGATACTGGGGATCGGAGAAGCCTTGCCTGTTGATCTGCTACGCTCATGCATTCTATAAGCACGTGCTGTGTCGTTTCTTCTACCTCCATACATTCTCTGCATAGAGGGCTGTCTGTTACCCCAATGGTAAATAGGTGCTTGTTTAGGGAGCAATGGCCAGTTATTATGCCTATCATTCGGAGCTATACAAAAAGGATTAATCAAGCACCAATTTGTTCATTCACAGACTGACAACATCACACAACGTGTTAAACAAATTCGATTCATAGACTGACCACACCACAACTACGTGTAAAACAAATTTGGTTCTTGGACTGACTACCCTACCCACAGAGTAAAACCCTCCTTCTTTGTCCACAGACCGACTACATGACCACCCTGGAGAAGGAGCACGATTACCGCGACGAGCACTTCGACTTCATGCAGCAGTGGGTGAGGCGGTTCTGCCTGCAGTACGGCGCGGCGCTGTTCTACACGAGCGCCAAGGAGGACAAGAACTGCGATCTGCTGTACAAGTACCTCACGCACAGGATATACGGGCTGCCGTTCAGGACGCCCGCGCTCATCGTGGAGAAGGACGCGGTTTTGATGTGAGTTAATAATACACACGTGCAGTCAGCATCATAAGTCCATTACCACTTTAGCTCTCTGTCATACCAAAGACAGCGCATTCGTAGAAATAATCGCCACATATTTGTACGAACAACTATTGTGACAAGCTACTTAAGTGTTAATCTACTTATGATGCTGACTGTACTACACATACTTACATGCATAAATCTCGCCTATATCCCCAAAGGGGTGGGCACGTTTCGCCAGTTAAAAGAAGGCCTCAGATCACATATTTATCGCCTTCGGCTCGGGCGTCATATACTTGCGATCTGAGACATTTCTTTTATCGTCCTTGGTATAAAATGTCCTATTTCAATCTAGGTCTATGTTCTTATCTCCCCGTATGTACCTGAGTGTTCATGTATTAGATAACTTCGAAGTGAATACCGTATGTCTTTTCCTTACAGACCCGCCGGCTGGGATAGTATGAAGAAGATTAGTATATTATACGAGAATATGCAGTCGTGTAAGCCAGACGACTATTACAGAGACGTCATCGTGCAGCCGGCCCTACGGAAAGTAAGTCTTGCTTGACTATTACATGATTTCAACCCGCGGAACGAACTAGTACATATACATAAATGTATGTATGTAAAATTCGTGCCTTCGTGTATTTATCCCCGAAGAGGTAGGCAGGCGTGAAAGAACACTCACGTTTCGCCAATTAGGTTAGATCCCATGTGATAGGCGAGCCTTTTGCCATTTATCGGACTCGTAAATCGCAATATATATATCATCACTCATCGCTGTCGTAATCGCCTTGTACAACACCCACGGGACAGGGGGCCTACTCTGAAACTCCGAACAAACGAACTCACATCTATCCGTCTTTCTCACGCCACTGCGTGTTAAAATAAGAGCGACAAAGACGCAACGACTCGATCGAACGAAATAAAGTTCCAGAGTAACGCCTCAGTTTGGGCATGCCTGCTACTGCGTCATCACTAACTTTACTGCCGCACTTAGAGACGTCAATTAACGTTGATGAGTAATTAATAAAAAAAAAATCATTTCATAACTATTAGCAATTCTTGCCGGGTCTAGTTTTGGCTGACATGTGTGTTAAGTACTCACTTTTTTGATTTTTATTTAAACATTATGTATAAATGTTAGAAAAATTAGTACAAAGAATATTGTGTTTAGAAAAAGTTCGAAAAATTACAGTGGCATCAATAGGCAAAGCCGAGTGGTATAGGCATCTGCCCGGGTTGCAGAGGACGCGGGCGCGGGTTCGTATCCCACATCAAGACAAAAAAATTTCGAACTTTTTCTAACCGCCATATTCTTTGTATTAAGTACTCATTAAAGTTGATTGACGTCTCTGAGGGCAGCAGTTGGACCAGTCGATGCTTCCGGTGGAAAAACACCTCAATTGTCAGCGGTTAACAGTTCAGCGACCTAACTCTGCAAGCCGATTGCAATCGTCTTACTGCCGCACTCAGAGACGTCAATTAACTTTAATGAGTATTTAATATCAAACATTTTAATTCAAATTTAGACCATAGCCGGCAAGAATAGGGACTAGTTTTGTATTGTCATTTTTTGACGTTAAGTACTTGTTAACGTTATTTGACGTCTCTGAGTGCGGCAGTTAGTCTACCAGTCACTCTCACTCATTAGGTATGATAGCAACGTTTGAGAGAGATGGCAACACAAAACCGATTCCAATTAATTTCAAGAGTAGAATGGAGAATGTTACATATTTTTGATTATTAGCTCTCCATATTCTGTGTCAAAAATAAAAAAAAACAAGTGAAAGAAGTACTTCGATACGTCAATAGTTTCCGATCTATAGAAGTAAACTTGTAGAGCGTTGTACATGCGTTGTACATGCATGTACATGCAAATGTCACATGCGGTCACTTGACTGTTAACGGGACCTTTGACTTTACGGGACGGGCTTTACTGTAACAAGCTATATGGCGTACATGTTGTAACTTGGATTATTGTGTTCCGACAATGTGTGACAAGATAGCCAGCCCCTCTGTGGTTGAGTGTTCCAGGTGAAGCTCGATTCCATCTTCGGCCCTTATCCTCACTTACCATCAGGTGAGATGAAGGGCAAGAGCTTACCCTATCTAACACAATTGCGGCCGGCTTGGTCAAATGCTCAGATCGCTGGGTATTGGTCAAGGGGTCCCGGGTTCGAATCCTGGTAGGGGTAAATTTTGTGATGAACACAGATATTTGTTCGCGAGTCATGGTTGT